>CAJQZJ010001006.1:169438-232088 GCA_907164525.1 Lophiomys imhausi
TTTTTTTTTTTTTTTTTTGCAGCTTCCACAATGAGATTTTATCTATTTTTTTTAAATACTTTATTTTTTTTTCTTCAAGTTACATCTCAGTAAAAACCCCTCCCTATTCCCCCTTCCTATCCCGCCCTTCCACCTTCTTCCCCCCAGAAGTTTCCCCTTTCAGTCCAACAGATGTTTCCTTCTCTTACAACAGTAAGTATTATACAAAACAATAGATATAAATATGCCACATTTATGAGAGTTAAATTGCCCAGTATACCTTCCCCAATGTCCAGTTTATACATATTTGGCCCCTGACTTTAACATTCTACTATCTAACCAACTCCATGAGTTTAAAGGTCTATATGTGACTCAACATTCATAATAACTTGCAACACAATTTTAAGAGTATCTTCTTAGATCTATAACACCCTCTTGATTCCTAAACAGTTCAAAATTTAACTATGAGACTCTAGCTGTCTATTCTTCAACCACCTCAGAGACCTGAGAGGGATAAATATATTTGCTTATATAGGAAGTGCAGGGCCTGCAGCTTCCAAAACTAAGAAAGAACATACCAATGACTGCCTGGACAGTTCCCATTTTCTCTCCATACATTCCAGCATCAGTCTTCAGCCTTTGGGTCCTGTTTCTCTGACAGACATTTGTTGTAGAGCAGGGATTATGAAGGACTTACCTACCCTGTCTTGGCAGAGTTAGGCTGTCAACTTCCCTGCTACCAAGGGAGAAATAACAACAGACATTGAGGAGATCCAGAAAATATTCGGGCATTACTTTAAAAATCTATATTCCACTAAATTTGAAAACCTAAGCAAAATGGACAATTTCCTCGATAAATTCCACCTACCATGGTTGGGAGATTTTTAATGACTCTATTTCCTTAGGGGTTATAGGGCTGTTTAATCTGTTTATCTGATCTTGATTTAGCTTCGGTATTTGGAATCTCTCAAGAAAATTGTCCATTTCATTTAAGTTTTCAAATTTGGTGGAGTATAGATTTTTAAAGTAGGATCCATATATTTTCTGGATTTCCTCAATGTCTGTTGTAATTTCTCCCTTTTCATTTCTGATTTTGTTGATTTGGGTTTTGTCCCTCTCTCTTTTAGTTAATTTGGCTAAAGGTCTGTCTATTTTATTGATTTTCTCAAAGAACCCACTCATGGTTTCATTGATTCTTTGTATCGTTCTTTTTGTTTCTAAGTTGTTGATTTCAGCCCTAAGTTTGATGATTTCCTGCCTTCTGCTCCTCTTGGGAGTGTTTGCTTCTTTTTTTTCCAGTTCACCCAGTTTAGCTGTTAATTTGCAAATATGAGCTCTCACAATTTTCTTTTTGAAGGCACTTAGTGCTATTAAATTTCTTCGTAGCACAGTTTTCATTGTGTCCCATAGGTTTGGGTATGTTGTGTCTTCATTTTCATTGGATTTATGAAGTTTTTGATTTCCTTCTTTATTTCTTCCCTCACCCAGTGGTCCTCTAGTAAATAGTTGTTCCATTTCCATTTGTGTGTAGACTTTCTGTGGATTCTTTTGCTATTGAAGTCCAGCTTTATTCCATGGTGGTTTGATAAGATACAAGCAGTTATTTCAATTTCCTTGTATCTGTTGAGCCTATCTATTTGACCAACTATATGGTTGATTTTGGAGAAGGTTCCATGAGGTACTGAGAAGAAGGTGTATTCTTTTGTGTTTGGGTGAAACGTTCTGTAGATATCTGTTAGGTCCATTTGGTTCATGATCTCTGTTAGACTCCTTATTTCTCTGTTTGGCTTCTGTCTTGATGATCTGTCCATAGTTGTGAGTGGGGTGTTGAAATTTCCCACTATTAAAGTGTTTAGATCGATGTGCAATTTAAGTTTTAGAAGCGTTTCTTTTATAAATGTAGGTGCCTTTGTATTTGGGACATAGATGTTCAATATTGAGATATCCTCTTGGGGGATATTTCCTTTAACGAGTATGTAATGCCCTTCTCTGTCTTTTTTTATTAACTTTAATTGGAAGTCTATTTTGTTTGATATTAGGGTGGATACTCCAGCTTGTTTCCTGGGTCCATTTGCTTGGACATCCTTTTCCCAGCCCTTTACTCTGAGATAGTGTTTATCTTCAATAGTGAGATGTGTTTCTTGTATACAGCAAAAAGATGGGTCTTGTTTATGGATCCAGTCTGTAAATCTGTGTCTTTTTATTGGCGAGTTGAGTCCATTGATATTGATGGATATTAGTGACCAAGGGTTGTTATTTCCCATTATTTTGGTACAGCTGATAGTCTTGTGTTTCTCTTTGTTTAGTTGCTGTGGAGGTTTCTATTTCCTCTGTTTTCTTGAGTGTAGTTATCTTCTCTGTGTTGGAATTTTCCTTCTAGGATCTTCTGTAATGCTGGGTTTGTGGGGAGATATTGTTTGAATTTGATTTTGTCGTGGAATATCTTGTTTTCTCCATCTATGTTGATAGAGAGTTTTGCTGGGTATAGTAGTCTGGCTGGGCACCTATGTTCTCTCTGGGCTTGTAGGACATCTGTCCAGGCCCTTCTAGCTTTTAAAGTTTCTCAGGAGAAGTCAGGTGTTATTCTGATGGGTCTGCCATTGTATGTGACTTGGCCTTTTTCTCTTACAGCTTTTAATATCCTTTCTTTGTTCTCTACATTTGTAGATTATGTGGCGAGAGGAGTTTCTTTTCTGATCTACTCTGTTTGGTGTTCTGTAAGCCTCTTGGATTTTTACTGGCATCTCTTTCTTTAGGATTGGGAAGTTTTCTTCTATGATTTTGTTGAAGATATTTCCTTGACCATGGAGTCTGGAGTCTTCTCTTTCCTCTATGCCTATAAATCTTAGGTTCTGTCTTTTCCTTGAGTCTTTTATTTCTTGGATATTGTGGGTGAGAGATTTTTTAGCTTTCTTATTTTCTTTGGATGTTGTATTGATTTCTTCCATCGAATCTTCCATGCCTGAGATCCTTTCTTCCATCTCTTGAATCCTATTTTTGGTACTCAAATCCATAGTTCCTGTTCTCTTCCCTTGACTCTCCATTTCCATTTTTAACTCTGATTGTGTTTTCTTTATTGTTTCCATTTCCATTTTCATTTCTTTTTTTTTTTTTTTGGTTTTTCGAGACAGGGTTTCTCTGTGTAACAACTCTGGCTGTCCTGGACTCGCTTTGTAGACCAGGCTGGCCTCGAACTCACAGAGATCCACCTGCCTCTGCCTCCCAAGTGCTGGGATTAAAGGCGTGCGCCACCACCGCCCGGCTTCCATTTTCATTTCTTGAGTGATGTAATTTGTTTTGTACATTTCCTGCTCCAGTTTCCTTCTCTTTGCCTGGAAGTCTTCCATTGCCCTCTCTTTTTCTTGTTCAAGTTGACTCACCTTGTTCTGAAGTTCTCTAATGGTGTTTTCCATCGCTTTTGTATGTGCAATTGTGGCTTCTTTGAATTCCTTCATAGATTTAAGTTCTTCTTGAAGGGACTCTATCAATTTCCATAATGTAGAATTGTCATCGTTTTCATGTGTTTCAGCTGTGGTGAGGTGATTCGGGCTGGATGGAATAGTGTTGCTTTCTTTTGTTGGAGTCATTTTGCTTTTTTTTTTTTTTTGTCTGGGTCTCTGGTCATGTGGAATATTTTAGCTGTCTTCTGGACTTGGGTCCAAAGGGGATGCTTTGGTGTAGGAGTCCAGTTGCCTTACTCCACCCCTATAAGGTGAGTCATTCAGCCCTGCCTCCTAGGTGGAGACCTAACTAATCCAGGGGGTGGAGCTGTGTACAAGTAAGCTCTGGTTCCCTGCTGGAAGGGCCAGTACTAGTAAAAAAGTCTAATATACAACAGTTTCAAATACCTCGCAGTTTGCCCTGGGTTGGCTTCTGTGGTGGGTAAATCTGTCTTCACCCCCAATAGCCTTGCTGCTCCCAAGGCCTGAAAACTGGCCAGTAATGTCACTGCAATGGGTTGCAATCTGCAGCCTGAAGGCACTTTCAGCTGAGCTGAGCTTACTTCCAAGGGTCGCAACCTTTCGCCAAATAGCTGGATCGTCTGTGTGAGACCTGGGGGGTGCCCAGCAGGGTGGAGATTATCTCTGCTTGGGATCTGAATCTGCCCACTGAGTATTAGATTGGAATTTACCATGGGTGTCTCTCCTGGTGGGGGATGGGGGGGATCCCAATTCCCAGATTCACCGGCTTCTTTGAGTGTCTGAGATTAGGAGGAAGCATCCTGCCCAGGGACCCCAGTGGTCCCTGGGTAGTTGGGTGAGATCCGGGGGGGGGAGGGTCAAGCTGTTTGTACAGCGTCCTGCAACACTCGCCACCCTGTGACTGTTAACCCTGAAATCAAAATATATCCGTGCAGGCCGCCACCATCTTGGATCCTCCCGTTTTGTTTTGTTTTTAAGTGAACTGAGAGTCACAATCTTGATGATGCAGAGAATAATAATATAAAGAAAAGCATGAACATGCATGTCCCTGAATTGCCATGTGATTTATAGACTGAATAAGAAAATATCTTATCACAGTCTGTGCAGATAGTTTCCCCCATTTTTTACATGGATTAACTAGATGTTGTAGTGTAGTGTATATGTGTTTTACTTCCATTGGCTTACAAGTTCTGATGAAAGCATATGTATATAGTGTGATTCCTCCTGTGAGCACAGCTCCTCACATTTTCTTGGATGCTTAGTTAATTTTGGTATTGTTTGGAATTCTTTTGACCTGCCAGTAAATATTATATGAAGATTACAGTTCTGATTTTATTATTTATTACTTCAAGTTACATCTCTATCACAGCCCCCTCCCTCCACCCCTCCCAGTCCCACGCCCCCCCATCCTTTCCTTCTCTCCCACCTATCCTACTCCTCTGGTGAAGGGTGCCCCTACATATCACTCCCCCTCAGCTCAGTAGTCGTACGAGGGCTAAGAGTTTCCTCTTGCAACAGAAGCCTACTTGGCAGCTCCACTAGGGCAAAGTGTCCCTCTAATAGATAACAAATTCTATGTTCCTCTTTCTTTTGGTCTGTTGGTTGCAGGATAGTTATCCTGTACTATATGGCTAAAATCCAGTTATAAGTGAATACATGCCATGTACACCTTTCTGAGTCTGGGTTAGCTCACACCGGATGAGCTTTTCTAGTTCCATCCATTTGGCTGCAAATTGCGTAATTTCATTGTTTCTGATAGCTGAGTAATATTCCATTGTGTAAATGTACCACAGGGTTTTTTTTAATTGTTTTATTTTTATACATTCTTTGGTTGAAGGACATCTGGGTTGTTTCCAGTTTCTAGCTATTACAAGTAAATCTGTTATGAACATAGTTGAGGCTATGTCCTTCTGATTTGGTGAGGAATCTTCTGGATATATGTCCAGTAGTAGTATGGCTGAGTCTTGAGGTAGAGATATTCCAAGCTTTCTAAGATATTGCCAGACAGATTTCCATAGTAATTGAACAAGTTTGCACTCTGACCAGCAATGGAGGAGTGTTCCTTTTTCTCCACAACCTCACCAGCATACGCTGTCATTTGAGCTTTTGATCTTAGCCACTTTGACCTTGTACAAAACTTAAGTCCAAATATATCAAAGACCTTAACATAAATCCCAGCACATTAAATCTAATAGAAGAGAAAGTGGGTAAAAGCTGCAAACTCATTGTCACAGGTGACAACTTCCTGAACAGAACACCAGTAGCCCAGGCTCTAAGACCAACAATAAATAAATGGGACCTCATGAAACTGAAAAGCTTCTGTAAGGCAAAAGACACTGTCATTCGAACAAAATGGCAACCTACAGATTGGAAAAAGGTCTTTACCAAACCCATATCTGACAGAAGGCTAATATCCATAATTTATAAAGAACTCAAAAAATTAAATGCCAAGAAACCAAATAATCCAATCAAAAAATGGGGAAAAGAGCTAAACTGAGAATTCACAAAGGAAGAATCTCTAATGGCTGAGAAACACTTGAAGAAATGCTCAACATCCTTAATCTTCAGAGAAATGCAACTCAAGATGGATCTGAGATTCCATCTCACACCTGTCAGAATGGCTAAGATCAAGATTACAGTCCTTAATTTATATTTTCTTCAATAAAGTTTCAATTTTTCATAAGTTATAGCATATTTTAATGAGATTAATCACCTTTATGCTTTTTCTATTTAAAAATTATATTTTGTAGTGCTGATTTTTATGGATGGCATTGATTTTTACATACAGAACAGACACAGCTAGCCTTCATTAACTTTTCTTTAAATTCTGATACTATGTATATTGACTATCTTGGATTTTCTGCATAAACAATGTTAGGGGAACTTTTTTGCCTTTCTGGTCTTTTTTTCTTTATTTACCACGAGTGGCTGCAGTTTCCCAAACTTCTGATAGAAAATAAAAATACTAATAATGAGAAATGTGTTTTAATTTAAAGCTAAGACTTCTTAAACTTTTAACCCTTTGAAATAATGTTTCACTTATAGGTTTTATAAGCATGTGTCATGAGGAGAAATCTTGTAAAAGGTTTCTCTTTCAGTCATGAGACTCTTGACTATTATTAGATTCTTTGATTCATTTCATATCACCAATTAACATTTTGTCTTCCTTTGATCTCCTAACTGTTGAAATTCATTAATAGATTTTCTAATTTTAAGACTTCCTTATGTTCCTGGTACATACTCAAGTTGGCATGCATGAGCATGTTTGACGATCTTGCAATATTTAGTTTACTTCTGTGAAAGAGTCTTTATATTTTGGTAGCTGGGGGTTGAACTCTGAAGTTCTATTATTTGGTTAGAGTCCTGGTTATTTAATAGAATTTTAATAAATTACTTTACTTTTTTATTCCTCAATTTCCTCATTTTAAAACAGTGCCTTTAAAGCATGTGTGCACATCTACAGTCATCATCTGAATTAAATTATTTCATTCTTTGTGGACCTTGTATAAAGTCTTGGTTAACCCACTGGGCACATCTATTACCTGAAGAAAGCTATCCTGCTTTCTAATACTGTAGCTTGGTTTGATTTTTCTGATATTTTATTTACACAGTCACATAGAGATGGATTTCTATTATGTCTACCTTCTTTCACTCATTCCATACACTCCTTGATATATCCATCATATTTTCTGTGTCAAAATTTCATGTTGCCTTATTCTAGAGAGGTTATTATGTACTATGGTACACTAATATTCATTTAACCATTTGACTTTCAAGATTTTTAAAATTTAATATATGGATGAGTGCTTGCCTTCATTCATGTCAGTGTAACATGTGTGTGTGTGCCTGGTGGCTCTGGAGACAAGAATGGGGTGTTAGATCCCCTATAACAAGAGATATAGCAGTTAGCAGTCATAAGGCTGCTGGAAAATGAATCCCGGTCTTCTGCAAGATTGTTACATTCTTCTAACTTTTGAGGATTCTCAATCACCCCTCAACCCTTCAACTGTGGTAGTATTCTTTCCATTGTTTCCATATTTTGATGTTACTTGTGAAGTTTATGTGAACACGCACATGCATATCTCTGTGCTAATAATACTACTTTTGACTACATTTGAGTAATTGAATGTCCTTTAATATGGAGAGTAATGCCAAGTCTTTCTAGACTGATAGTAATGTTCAAAAATCCTCTAATCAGTGTAATGATTCACAGTTCATGTGGCCAACCTTTTAAAAATTTTAGATATTCGGATGTATGATGCTCTGTCAATGTTGCATTACAGCTGAGCACTGCTGATTTGCTATTGGAGAGTACTTGGTGCCAGGTATCTCCCTCTATTGCTTTGCCCATGGAGTTTCCTTGTTGGACAAATTTCCCTGGCCAACAAGCCCAAGAACTCACCCACTTCCCCAGAGGTAGGATGACAGGCTCATAGCAGAGATTACTCTCTTCTAGATTGTTTTGATGTAATTGAAGAAATTTTCTTCTTTTCATGATTTGAAAAGATTAAAAAGTAAGTAGGTATTTAAGTAAATGTGTTTATTTAAATTTGTATACTTTTCACTTGTAGTTTAATTTAGTGAAGTAAATGGGTAGTTTATAAAAACTAAATCACTCATTATGTCTTCATATAAAATATATAATTCTTTATAATGTATTACTAATTTTAATTGAATACATATCGACAGCTATTTATTAAAACTCTATACACCTTCCAACCAACCAACACAAGTTTAGGAGAAGGAATACCAAGATTAATATATCCTCAGGTGCAAGTCCTTGGGGAAATCAGTTAGCAGTCCATCCAATTCAGTCAATGCCAAAGGGAACAAAGCAATCAGCAGCAGCAGCAGCAATGGCTACCCAGCTCTAGTATCAGGATGGCCATTGCCACACCTCTGCTTGCTTCCCTGGTCTCTTTAACCAATCCATTTATTCCAAGCCTCATCTAGGCAGGTCCTACACCCCAGCCTCTTTTGCCATTTCAAGCTTTTCAAACTTTCTCAGTGCAGGTGCTGTGCTCTGCATGGCCTTGGCTTCTGTGCTGCGGCTTCTTCTTGCCGAAGCTCCTTAGGGCAGGTGCTATGCTCTATGTGCCCTTTATTCTGGCCATTGCCACACCCTAGGGTCACAGTTTCTTCTGGTGCTCTGTATCATCTCAATGTGGTGGCATTTAGGGCCCCAAGGGAGGCTTTACTTGGGCTCTGCGCAAACTGGCTCACACCAACCTCAGCCACCAAGTCTTGCCATCAGCCACCTTCGGCAAAATGTTGTCTAGAGTCTTTCAAAGTGAAACAGGGATGAGCAGTGATGAGCAACAATGCCAAACAACAACAACAAAAAAAACCCCTCGAATTTTCTGGTCTCCTTTGTATATATCCTCTAACTATGCACCAAGATGTTTTCTCATTTGATAATCTTATGTCCTCCTCCCGCTGTACTTCCTGTTGATCAAGCTCTCCCAAGTGTCTGTCCATACATATATTCCCCATAGGTACATTCTTCAGACTGATTTGCATGCCTGTTTCATGAGTCTGTTTTTCAGTGGACAAAGCACCTGAGACCCCCCCCAAAACAAAAAACAAAAAAGCAAGCAAACAAACAAAACCCCACATTCATTCAACATAACTTTGTTTCCAAAGAAATCCAAACCTCCAGTGCATTTGATATTGGAAAATTGGCTATATATTTTACTCTTAATCATTGCATTTCTTTTAACTAACAATATTCATTCATATGTAATATCATTTTCTTCTCTGTGTGGCTTTTGTTTTGGTGTTGCCCCTTGATACAACTGTCTTCATAAAATCGATAGTACTTTATTTGCTTACCACTCAATCTTTGAAATGTCTTTTGCTAAACAGATCTTACTTTTTCCATAACTATATTGCAAAATATATTGATTTCTTAGTGAGGGTTTTGGGGCAAGGATGAAGGAAGATTATGTTTTAAGTACCATACAAATGACTTATTAGGTGATGTACTCACTGATCAAGCATGAGGACCTGTGTTCGGTTATTCAGATCCTTAAAAATAAGGAGCAAGAATTAGCAATCCCAGGACTGGGTTGTTCTGGGAACAGGTGAGGAGGAGTCTCCACATAAGGGTCTCCACAAATCTTCATATACCCAAGTCATTTGGACTCAAAATCAAAACCAAAGCAGAGAGAACTGCTAGGAAGGTCGGGGTTGTAGAACTTTTTAGATTGTTATTCTGATTAGGTTATCATCTGGAATCACAGACAAATTGCTATTTTCATTGTATCATGTCATTGGTAAGAGCAATCAACTATCATATGTCAAACTGACCACAGGCCACAGGAAAGCTGGACATGTTTTTCCTTGTTTAATAAATCCTTATTATGCTATTTTGTACTGAACATTAGAAGGATATATCTATGCAGAACCAATACTTAGAAGAGAATGCTTATGTTGACCTGCTTCATATGTCATGTATAATATTTTTCTATGGCAGATATTTCTAATCCTTTTTTTATATGTGCTGTCACTTACTTAGTTAACTAATGACTCACAGATGTTTATATTACATGACTGATACTGTTTCCCCTTTTCACTTTAATTGTTCATAATTACACTGAGACCACCCAGTGGCTGCAGTTCTCTTTCCTAACTCCATGGTCACTTTGTTTATGTGAGATCTCTTTCCTTGTGCCTCTACAAGTTGTTTCTCATTGATTTAAAAGATTTCCAATTCCAGCAAGGAATTAAGTTTTTTTTCACTGAGGAGTATTATTAAGCTCATGCTTTACTTAGGAGATTGACTACAACTGATGTGCTGTCTGTCTTTGCAGCACTTTTATGTGATGGAACAGAAGAACATATATATCTGTCTATCTGTGCACAAACATTTTCATATGTGACCACGGTCATCTTCATTGGATTAAGTATGAATTCTTACTGTGTATTCAGCTCCAAAATCTTATGACATGCAGTTTTCAACCATTTTCTGTCAAACCTGTGTAAATTTCCACTCTGAAAGGTAGAAGCCTCTTCCCCACTGCCCACTATATATTTATACCCATGTTTAATCTCAGCAAACACCCTGTGTGGAATGTAAACCAGAACCTGAATCCCTATGAGAAAACATTTTACCAACTCAAGTATAGCATTCAGTTCATATTCCTTTTCTCTTATTTTAACAATACTCACTGATTTCCAAAGTTGTTTAAATTTGCAACTTAATCTCCTTCAGTGAAGTTATTTCATATATTTTTAATGCAGTGAGATTGTGATGCCACATTATGCATGCCATTCTGAAAGCACCCAACTGCCTAAATGATTTTTTAAATAATTTGCATGCATTAAGTCTCAATCTTTGTGCTGTAAGTACCACAGGTTTTGACAAAGGCATTGTGTTATGCATGTACAATGACTATATTTTAGAAAACAGCTTCCTTGCCTTGTAAAATCACCTGTCCCTCAGCTATTCTATCCTAGCGACAATCCCACAATCCACTGCCAACTGATGACTCAGTAATATGTAGGTAAGGTTTAACCATGTTGTTACATGGCTTGCAAGTTAATAAGTTTCACTGTTGGACAACATTCTGTATTATGAATGTCCCATAGGCTGTGTATCCTTCGTGCATTCAAGGATGTCCTGGTCATTCACAGGGCTTAAAAGTCCATTTGTAAAAGCTGCTATAAACCACAATATTCAAGTGTTAATGATTGCATAAGCTTTATGTCAGTTTTCAAAGGTTTGGTCTTTTTTATTAAGTTGAGTATTATTTATTCAATTTCTATAATAAATAAAAATTTTCAAAGAATAGTCATTTCTATACATATAAATAGTGGTAGCTTGTGTTTGAGATCCATTGTCTAATTGGTGGATACAATAATGATCATGACACACTATGCTGTTGCTCATGTGTCTGCAATGAGACCATTGACACATGATTTTATATATTTGTGAAATATGGTGTTCTATTTCAATCCAATTATGCATGAACTGATGAAATCAGGACGATAAATATTTTATTTAATTGACATTGCTTTGTTATTGGAGCCTTGGGGCATCTGTTGTCTAGTTGATATTATTACAACATAGAATAGATTATTTGCACCTACATGGATTACTGGTACTGTCACAAATTGTTTATGTAATAGTTTGAAGGTTCTACAAAAAAAAAAACTAAAAAATGATGGCACACATGATCTAGCAATTGCATTCCTAGGTGCGCTTTCAAAGAAAATAATGTTAGCATCTACAAGGCATGTCTTAATGCTTGTGCTTAATGTTAGCCATAGCAAAGACATGGGATCAATTTACATGTCAATCAGCAGATGAAAGTATAATGATCAAAACAATGCCATAGCAAATGAATTGCACACACACAACAGAGGTCTACTGATTCTTAAGACACATGATGGCTTGTCATTGGCAGCAGAAAGCAACAGGAAATGTCACATATAGTGCAGTCAGATAGAGAAAGATGCTGCGGGTCCCTTTGCTAAACTGTTTCAGAAACACCTCTGATTCTCCATTAGGCTACTGTCATTCATTGCACATACTCACAAGCAATGGCTATATTGATAGTGTAAGCAGTGTTGATTTACTAAGTCAAGTGTATCTATGAAGAATGTGGTAGTTTTTCCCATGAATTTTTAAGATTTTGATTAATATTGTTCTCTTTCTCTGAGCAGCTGTTTTTAACATTTCTTGAGAGACAGTGGTATAGTGAATTTTCCTAGGTATTATATATATATATAATATACATATGTGTGTGTGTGCATTTGAATTTTAAAGAGTAATTTCATGATATATAGAATTCTAGTTATTATGCTTTTTGCTTTCAACTTTTTAAATATTTCACTCTACCATAACCAGCCTTTCAAGAAATCTTAAAAAGGTCAACTATATGTTTTCCTCTGTTTCAGTGAAGATAAATGGGCTTTATTTCTTTATTTTAATTTTATAGTATCTGGCTTCTTTAATATTTTCTCTCTTTTTATAACATTAGTTTGAATCTGAATATATGAGTTTCATTTCACAGATTTGCATTGTTATTTCTAGTTATGCTGTATCTGGAGTATCTAGTTACAATTACTCCCCTCTATGCTACTTCTGTCTTTGGTAGTGTCTAATTTAGTCTTTTCACATCTAGTATTCAATTTGATCTGCTATCAGCACAAAAATTTGACATATTTTGTACTTCTATAGAACATTGTGAAGCATGTACTCTAAAGATTTATATTTCAAAAATCATCACGGGAGCCAAAGATGGCTCCACATGTAAGACCACTTGTTACTCTTGCAGTATTCACTTTGAGCATACAAGCATACAGATTGCTTGGCTAACAACTGCCTATGACTTCATCTTAACAGATCTTATACACTTTTTTGGAACATAGAGGAGTGCCAAGCAAGTATTAATTCACAGACCCTGATACATGGTCATATGCTTAATCAATAACAAAAACAAATCTTTTGAAAGTTATTATAAATATAAATGTATTGCTTATTCCTAATATTCTATTTTTTGTTTTTATTTTCCTTACAGTGAATATTTGATTAAATTTTATATGGTAGAGTTTTCACTGGCCTAGTGGAGAATTATTTTCTTTAAAAAGTATCAACTATAGTGCCAACCATGGAATAATAATTTAATTTATTCTTAATCTATATGGCCAATGATGAATACAGACATGCATTCTTTACTGCCATGATAGCATTCTAAATTTACTAATCACTTATGTGTATTTTTTGCCACATTTCAACATAAAAATGCATTAAATTTAGAGCTCACTATGAGAAGATTTTAGACACATGGAAACTTTCAGTGTTTTCTGAATGTATATTTGTGTGAACAGCTTTTTTTTCCTCTTTATTATCTAGGGGCACATTAGGAACAGGCAGGCCTTACAATTGACATAGTTCCTAATACACATATTGTCTCTTTTTTCTTTACCCTAAAGCACAGCTCCATGGCAATTCAGGAATTATGTAAGCTGTAAGAAGCCTAGACTCAACTTCTTCAATTATGAATCTTACTACCATCCTTCTCTATAATTCTGATTTTTAATAAAAGCATCCTAGGCATCAGAGTCTCTGATACACACTCAGATTTCTGTATGCTATATTATGTTTTTCTCTATATGATTTCAGTTATATTTTAATGTTATTGATGATTTTGGTAAAAGATCATATTGAATGAAGTAGTTAAGATTTAGATAGACACATTTCACATAATTTCTTTACTGGAGGCTTGTAATTCTCCAAACTACAGGGAATGACAAGTTATAAGTGATCTGAAAAGAAGATTGGGAAAAAGTCTCTCTCTCTCTCTCTCTCTCTCTCTCTCTCTCTCTCTCCCCTCTATGCTTGAGTTGGGAGGTTAATACAGAAACAAAAGAGTGCAGGGTAAAAGATATTATCAGGATACATGTGATATGATAGGGGGAATGGGAAATAGGACACCTTTAACGAGAGTGGAGGGAGGAAAGTATAGAAGAAGAAGGTATGTAAAATAACAATAAAAATTTCTGAAAACATCACAATCATAGTATTAACTATTTACCTAAAACAAAAACTTCCACACACATATAATTATATGTATATATACATGGAAATGGAAATGTGTGTGGGGGGGGGTTCAATGAACCTTTTTCATCTGGTGTGACAATGTTCCCTCCTAGAGTCAAGGTCAAGTAACAAAAACCCTAATGCTAGATATGAGAAGATTTTTTTTTGGATTGTTGGACGGTGACTGTCTAAAAGATTCCCCAAACAAATTTGTCCTTGGTTAACCCCTACCCGGGGAAGACATAGTCCCTAGTTCTGAAGATACTATGCAGTTCACAAATAGTGATCAATTACTTCAGATCTGGGACTGTTCTATATGTCTCCTCCCTAAGGATAAGCTTTAGTGGTACCAGAGGGTGTCATGAAATCTTCCAAATGAGGCAAAAAATATCTGTCCTAAGAGGCTGAGATAGTTTATGAACTACATCACTGATCATCATGGCTTGATTTGATTCCAAGGATGTAGTAATGGCATGCATGCCTTGGCAATAACCAACAATTCTCTAATTGGACTTAAGACCTACTCAACAAGAGGGAGACCATACTTGGTACTGGAAACCTAGATAACTACTCAATGATAAGGAAGTCATGAATTCTGGAGGAGAATCTCTAATCACTAATTTACTAAACCAGCATAATACTTAACAATAATCTATAAATGTGTTTTCATACCTATTAGTAAATGAAGTCATAATCCATCATCAAGGAAATTTCTATTTACAACATATGGAAAACACTAAGAAAACCACAACAAATCAAAATACCAAATTGTCAAGATCAGTCACAATAATAAACCTACAAAACACTCCCACACCTCCAGCTCAGTGAATGTTGCAGAATACAGAGTGGAAAGATTGTTAGAGCACATAAATAGAAAGTTTGTTTTGAGAAATGCAACTTCTAGAAATTTCAGAATTACAGGCATAAAGTCTCAATAACATCAATGTCCAAAAACGAGCTGAACAATGATTTCACCAATGGACATGTCAAAAAAGTGGTTGAGGAAAATGTCCTCAAGACACATCCCTACAGAAAGGTCTACAGGGAACTGAGGAAAGACGGAAGGGTAAAGGTGCTTATCAACTGCAAAGAGGATACAAATAAGTTGTCCACTACCAAATGATCGTTCATGAAAATATTTTATATACAAACATAACATTGTACAAAAAAAGGCACAATATATTACATATATTCCTAAATATAGGAATGCAATACAAATTACTGAGAAAAGAGGTCATGAATTTGAAGGAAATTTTGAAGGGCTATAAGGGGTTGCTTGGAAGGAAAGACAGGAAGGAAAAATGATGTAATTATATTATAGTCTCCCCAAAATAAAATGAAATTAAAAAGTTTTTTAAATTATTGTACTTCTTGTTATTTGCAGGTAGTTTGTTTTTAGCATATAATTTCTACACCACTTAAGACAAATTTTAAAAACAGCATTTAAAATTTTGCCATAACATGTATATGTCACTGTATATGGATTCTTAGATTATTATGCTATGTAAGTCCCCCCCCCACTTCTGGCTTTTGTTTGTTGTATATTTGGCTATTATTTCCAGGTTCCTCATTACTTAGCTCTCACCTGTAGACAGTGGTGAAGCTTCAGTGGGTGCTAGGAGGTCAACAATATCAGAACCTTTCTTTGCTGCTTAGCAGTCACACAAATTAAAAAGGCAAATAAAATCTATTCTTGACTCAGGAATAAATCAATGTAATAAGAGCAACAGGCATGTATAAAAATACTATAATAATTTCTATAAATAAATCTTAAGTCTGACTAGAGTACTTCATAATATATGAGTCCTTCATTAGAAGAGTATATTGAGGGGTTAGAGAAGACACATTAATATTTTCTTACTAGATCAATTAAAAATTTTAAGATCCACATATTCTTGATGCATAGTCTCAGTTGATCAGATTTTTTTTTACTCCATTTGCATTGGACACACTTCAGTATGAAACACAAATTGTGTTCAGGGGAGGCTGAATAAAGATTAAAGTTGGTTCCCTGAGAATTGAGTTACACAGTAAAATCTTCTGAAATCATATTCATCTTGGCATGTTTTAACTTTCTTATTTATGAATAAAAGAAGAATGACATGACATTTAAACACATCCATAATGGTAACATGATGTATTATGTTCTAAACAAGTGTTCTTACTGACTAATACACAGCTTAACAAATATTAGCTCACCTTAACATTACAAAACATAACTTATGACTCTGTAGGTAGACTTAATTTCAATTTTCAAATGTGATATTGTAAAATAGGAAAATAAAACAGTCTGTCTTACATGAGTTAGTTGCTTTCATGGTACCAGAAGGTGCCACCATATAATCTTCCAAAGGAAAGAAGCAAGCATCAGTCCTATCCAGCAAAGATAACTATAAACCACATTGTATAAATTTATGCAAATTATATAATTTGTGAACCCCAAATTATTTAAAATATACTTGCAGTGGATGATTTGCAATTTATTGTTGTTCAAAATAAATAAATGATTTCTATGTATGTATGCATTGGGATATTACATCATAATTAGACAACTTGTGTTAGTTCTTAGTATATGAATTAGTAATTCAATAAATAAAATTAGAAGAACTAGCATGTAACGAGATGACATGGTTTCCCAACTGGCCAATATTTCAATTGCATTGTTGTGGATACCATCACTATCCAACAACAACAAATGTTTGCAGTTATTTCTAACTTTTCTTTAGGCTTCCACTGTAAATATGAACAAAAACTTAAGAATATCCTGACACTGTATGTACTATTTGAGAAATCTTTACGTACTAGTTGATTTTAAGGATATAAGGAATACTGAGAATATAATTCAAAATAGAAGTTAAATAGTTAAAAATACATCCTTAGAAACACTACTAAGCCCATTTGATCTCGAATTTGCCTCTAATGGATTTTGAACCTACACCAGTCATTTAAAGCATTTATAGATATCAGTTTATTAGTTTATATAAAATCAGTTCATTCAGTGAGAAAGTTAACGGTTTCTTTCATATTTGTCTAATAACCCCTACATGTCAATTGGGGCATTCAGTCAAGATTCAATTTTATGAAAGGAAAGATAATCTCAGAGATGTGTAGTAATGAGATGTTGAAGCTATATGATTGACTTGCCCAGTGATTCAGGGTTGACTCATGAGGTGAATTGGTATAAACCTGGTAGTATCATTATTGTGTGTCAAACGATGGTCTGTTTCTGAGAAAATCACGAGAATTTCTAATTGAGTTCCAATGTTTCATTGAAGACAAGAGGTGACTTCAGGATTGCATCAGAGACAGATTACCAAATCTTACATGTAGTGAATAGTACATTTAAACACAATTGATAGTTTTTCTAAGTCTATGAAACTCAAAATTATCAAATCACTCAACCATACATACATTCTGGGCTGAGAGTAGGAGATTAGAGGCTACAACGAAAATTCTATCAGTTCACCTTTATAGGATATCCAATTTGAAGGTGTATGTGAATTCATAGTTTTAAGATAAATCTCAGAAATTAATATCCAACTTACAGTTCATACAAATTCATATACTCTTAAGAAATCACCCATGAGTGATGGTGCCTCTGTGAATTTGCCTGATCTGTGCTCTACGGTGCTGATTCAATAAGATTTCTTTTTAAATATCAGAGAAATGGCTTTTCATATCTGCTCTTTTGTATCTTGCAATATCCTTTCTGGTCAAGTGCCCTATCTCAGGAGAAGGTATTGATTTTTTTCAAGCCATGGTACAATGCTTCACCCTGACCAACCTCATTCACCAGTATCTAGCTTGTAATTATAAAATGTTTAAGGCACAGTAAGTCTTGAAGTCTCTCATACACATTTCATTTATTAAAAATCTAGCCACAGCTTATTGATAAAGTACTATCACTAATAACAATGCATTTCAGAGAACTAGCAGGCACCTCAGGCTTGTCTAAAACATTTCATTCCTCCCATCAGAGAAAAAGATTTTTTTTTTCAGAAAGGAACTGGTGATTACTTACAGACCAGGGTATAAATCCCATTTCCCCCAGTCTCAGATTTATGCTACTAAGGCTCGCAAATCTTAGAATGAAAGTTGGGATTTCAAATTTACCCTGCCGGAGAAAACATCTTTTCCATGTTTACTGTTAACTGTCTTTGTTTAACCTCAGTTCTGTCACTAGAGAGTTCATTTCTTCTTGTATTAACTATTCTTTTTTTTTTCTGCCTGAGATAAAACTGTATTTTTGTAACCATCTTACAGAGATTTTTTTAAAATATGCTACATTTATGAGAGTTAAATGGCCCAGTATACCTTCCCCATGTCCAGTTTATACATATTTGGCCCCTGACTTTAACATTCTACTATCTAACCGTCTCCATGAGTTTAAAGGTCTATATCTGACTCAACATTCATACTAACTTGCAACACAATTTTAAGAGTATCTTCTTAGATCTATAACACCCTCTTGATTCCTAAACAACTCAAAATTTAACTATGAGACTCTAGCTGTCTATTCTTCAACCACCTCAGAGACCTGAGAGGGATAAATATATCTGCTTATATAGGAAGTGCAGGGCCTGCAGCTTCCAAAACTAAGAAATGACATACCAGTGACTGCCTGGACAGTTCACATTTTCTCTCAAGTGTGAGATGGTTGAATTAGTGGCAAGCCTATCTCTTGGCATGAAAAAACCCCTTGCTCCAACTGCAGACAGACTGCTGTCCAAAAAGGACAAAACTTGGTAGCAGGGAAGTCGATAGCCTAGCTCTGCCAAAACAGGGTAGGTAAGTCCTTCATAATCCCTGCTCTACAACAAATGTCTGTCAGAGAAACAGGACCCAAAGGCTGAAGATTTACAGAGATTTTTATGAGGACTAAATCCAAATACTTGAAAGGAATGTTGAACTTGGTAATGTTTATAATTGTTCTCAGACATAATTTACAAAGGTTTGATTTTACTACATGATGAAAGACTCTACAACTGCATTTTAAGTTTTTTTTTTATTGATTAAGTTATTTATTTATTTTACATCCAGATCATAGTTTCCTCCCCATCCTCTCCTCCCAGTGCCTCACTCTCACTCCCCCATCCACACCTCTTCCCTTCTTAGAATAGGGAAGGCCTCCCAGGGATCTTAATCAGCTTTGGTATATCAAGTTACATAAAAACTAGGCGACTAGGCGCATGACATCTTCTTTTATTGAGGCTAGTCAAGACAACCCAATTAGAGGAAAGGGATCCAAAGGCAGGCAATGTATTCAAAGACAGCCCCTGTTCTCCCTTTAGGACTGCAGTTTTTCAAAATTATTCCTGTCTTTATCCTGTAGACATTCTGTAGGAAATCAGGCCAAAGTTTTTTGAAAGTACAATTTGGTCCTTAAAAAGAAAGGAACTGCGCCTTTAATCCCAGCACTTGGGAGGCAGAGGCAGGTGGATCTCTGAGTTCGAGGCCAGCCTGGTCTACAAAGTGAGTCCAGGACAGCCAGGGCTACACAGAGAAACCCTGTCTCGAAAAACCAAAAAAAAAAAAAAAAAAAAAAAAAAGAAAGGAACTGTGAATAAGAAGCTATGAATAACTATGAGTAATATTATAACTTACTCTAATAAGGTAAATGTCTACCTGGGCTCCACAGGACCTTGACTGCCATTTGGCGGAAGAGTACAGCTGGGATCATTGCACAGATTGTACACTGTTACTCACCCAAGGATGCTTTGTCAGTTCTTAACCTGGGACATCTTGGGACTACGGAATTTTAGCAATTTGGTAGGAACAACACCATTTCAAAACAACAATAGACTAAAAATTAAACCATAACAGTGAAATAAAAGTATGATCATGTCATGGAAACATCTACTTTAATTGAAAAGCGAAACAAAGTTTATTAAGTACACATATATTTACTGTGAGCACCAACACTTCTGTGAGAAGAACAAACGTGTGCAGAAGCTTTTCTTCTCTTCTGTCTTGGGCTGTCTTTTAAAGATTTTTTTCAATGTGACAGGCAATAGTTGGCCGTGACCATGTTATAGCAATAGAAATATGTGACCACAATAATCAAGAGATGAAAAACTTAGTGCTATTAACTGACTTCCTATTTTATTTTATTAACATCAGAACACTTAACATGAGATCCATAAGCTCAATAAATGCTAAATGTGTTAAGTTAAGTTCTTTTAAATAAGGGTATGATATTGTACAGATGATCTATACACTGAATTCTTTATGGATAGCTTAACTTTTTGCAAACTTATATTGCCGCTTTGTTTAGCTGTTGTCAACCACACGCTATCCCCACTTATTTTACCATACAAACCTCATGTAAATGGAATGATACAATATCAGTCCTATTTAGGATAGTAATCAGAATTCCTCACTGAGGTTGAGTAACAAGTAATTACACACTTGTACTATATTTAAAAAAATCTTTCCTTCACCTTTTGGATAACTATTCATAAGCAGATGGTTGAATCAGAAGGCAGTTGTATTTTGAAAGCTGACGACACTGTGTGTTTTCCAAGCAACATCATTGTTTTGTGTTTTCATCAAGTGTGTGTAAGGGATCAGGTTTCCCCAGCCTCACTAGCATTTATTCTCATGGATGCTTTCTGAAATTGTCAGTCTAGCAAATGTGAGTTGCTGTCTTTCAGTTTGTATATGCGTTTCTTTTATCCTCAATCACAGTGTGCGTTGTTCAAAGAGTAGGTAGCTATCTAGGTAATTTCCCTTAGGAAATGTCTGCTTAAGTCTTTTAGCCCACTCATTTATATTTGTCTGGTTGTGTGTGTGTGTGTGTGTGTGTGTGTGTGTGTGTGTGTGTGTGTGGTATTACTTTGTTTCTTTTGAAAATCATATATATATTAATTTTCAGAAGTTAATCCATCATCAGATACTTTTCCCCCTCCAATAGACTGCCTTTCTTCTCTTTCATTTCTCTTGTTACAGAGAAGCTTTGTAGTTGGTATTGTGTTGCCTTTGATATCTATACTTACTTCCGGTTTCTTTCTCATCATGAGCTCCACTTTATATCTCAGAAAGTATCATATTTCTCCCTATCTTTTCATGTAAGACTTTAAAAATTATATGGTCAAACATATTATTCATTTTAAACATATTTCTAGGTAGGAATGATAAGAATCAAAGTTAATTCATTCAGACATAAATATTCATTTTTCCCAAGGCTGTTTGTGAGAAATTGGCCCTTCCTCTAGTGAATGTTCATGGCCCTTTTTGACAAAACCTTAGGTCTCTGTCTATTTCTAGACTGATTTACTTTTTAACACCCAAGAGCTCGGTGGCAAGCTTATTTAATAGGTCAGACTCCCTTGTTGGTTTTAGCATTATCAAAACCTCAAAGAATCATATTGTTAATTAGTGATTGATTCGAATATTGTTACTTCTCATTTTAGTTTTTCCTCACCTTAGATTCAAGTACATGGAAAAAAAAACTACTATTAGAGTAATGCTCTGATGCTAGCACCATAATCCAATCTGATTATAGAAAATTCCATTGGAATTAGTAAGGATATTGTTTACTTAATAGTTATATCTTTTGTCCTTTGTATGAAATTATTGATATGCTTCACCAATTAAAAATGAGTGTTGGCAAAAATTTTAGTCATTGTTTTTTGTACATAAACTTATCATTAACTGTTTCTAATATTCAATGGAAAAAATTCTCTGTGGCTGCACAAACATGGCACACTAAGAGTAAATGCTTTCCTAAATCAGACACCTTTCAATGAAAGCCTCTGTTAGAGATGTAATTCATCACAGTTATCTCAGGTCACCACGTGTTTCTCTGTGTCATTTCACAGGGAAACACAACATGACATGGTATAATTAAAGGAAAGCAATGTGGTGGCTTCCAGTAGAACAAGAAGCAGAATTTTCCAGATCAGCTCATAGGTCTCTACTCCAGCTGCTGCAATGAAGCTTGGAGGCTTTTGTGATGAAACCTGGCCAATCCTGGGTGCTCAAATGTGCAAGGTCTCTACATTTCTGCCCGTTTCTATTAAAACCCAAGTCAACTACTGTCAGAGAGTGTTACAGACCTCTTCCTTCAAGCTGTGATCTTGTCAGATCTCATAAGCCAAAAAGGTTGGGGCTTGGAGTATGCCTGGATAAGACATCTAATAGAAGAAGCTGGAATAATCTGAAAGGAGATGGAGTAGCTGACTTAACTTCTCAATTCAAATGGCATTTCTTTGTGGGTAGTAAATCCCTACCTTTCCCCATCAGCTTCCAGTTTGGAGTGGAAGAGTGTTCATATATAGCAAATGGTGTTTTCCTTCATAAAATAGGGGAGAATCATGTATTGCATTGCTGGCTAAATTCCACCTCAACTAATTGTTTATTTTCTCTTTACTTGCCCAGCAATGGGGACTGGAGGCTGTCTTCTACTCTGCCTATGCTGGTGTACCATGGTAATGTGTGCTGGCAAACGGCTGTTGCTTTCCTCTCCAGCTTGAAGCAGAATCTTCCTACTGGCCAGAGTGAATTGTACACACTCCACTCTCAGTAGCATAGAGTGAAGCTGAAAATTCCTGTAGTTCATCCCTATGATACATGCCATTTCAGTGAAAGATTATTCTATATATCATACCCATGCAAATGTAGTTATACACTCCCACAGTCTAGACTTGTTAACTCACTCCATCTGCCTGAGATAAGTTCTCAAAAAGAAATCAGTGATGAGGCAGAGTGTGGGTTGAAAGCTGTGAAATTGGAAACTCTTATTTTTATGATATTTAGTTTTATTTATTTACTTATTAATAGCTTAGAAATAAGATTCTTATGTAAATTAGTCAATGAATAAAATGAAAGGAAATTACCCATGTAAATATAGACTTTTATTTAAATATTGCATATTTTTACTAGAAAGAGAAATAATGCTTTTATACCTATGAAAATAACTTGACACATGCCAAGAGCTATCGGACACAAAATGTTTGGCTTGAATACATGGAGGCAGAACTGGGAAATCACCGAGCTTGTTTTATTTTGAACAACACTCTTCCTTCATCCTTTCCTGGTTACACTTTTTACCCTAATCCCACAATAAGCATAAAGCTGCACATCACAGAGAATTCTCCAAATGAATAATCCTCTTTCCAACCTGTAATTTCTTGTTCAGCAGTATACCTCATGCCCCTCCTGACCTATTTTCTTGCCTTTAAACCTTTTATGCTTTAAAAACTATGTTTTCTCATGAATGAGTAATTTAGTTTAAGAGAAAGTAACTCCCATCCAATAATTTTAACTAAAATGTTTATCACTGTTGGTCAGCTTGGTGTCTGGTTTATTTCCTCCTAAAGAACAACCAGCCAATGTTTGTGTACTCTCACTGCTTTGTCCAGGGTCTGCTGTTTGAAAACTGTGTCACTATCTGTATTAGACGAGCTTCTCTAGAAGAACAGAACAGAGAATAAATGTGGATTGTAAGAGTGATTTGTTAGATTAGCTTACAGCATAGGAGCTAGGTAGTGCCACCACGGTCATATACATATTAAGGAATATGACAATATGGTGTTTTCT
This sequence comes from Lophiomys imhausi, assembly GCA_907164525.1. Taxonomy (NCBI): domain Eukaryota; kingdom Metazoa; phylum Chordata; class Mammalia; order Rodentia; family Muridae; genus Lophiomys; species Lophiomys imhausi. The sequence continues at coordinate 192,926 of CAJQZJ010001006.1, forward strand.
CAACCTACCAGGATGGATATGTCAGCAGCTCCAATCTGGTACTGAAAAACTACGGCCCTCGTGGAGAGCTTATGATCGCAAGTCTCTGTGGGAAGGTTTTGCTTTCAGAAAGGGATAGATATGTTCATGATCATGATGGAAGGATAAACTGGCAGAAGCAACTTGCTTTTCCTTTGGTGCACATTTTCTCAGGGCTGTAAAGAAAAATGTTTCCATTCAGGGAAAGGTCTTCCCTGCTCAGTTAATCGTTCTTAGAAACATCCTATAAGACTCTTCCAGATACGTTAATTTTAGATCCAATCATGTTGATAATTAAGATTGACCTTCACACCTCCTAACTTAAAGTCGAGGCTGAATATATCTCTTGGCAAATAAGTCTCAGGCCCCTAGACTTGGGGTGCTGTCGCCTTGATACTGAATCTTGGGCTTCCACCTGTTAAAGGTATTTGAGCTATTTCTCCTTGTTTCATCTTAACAATATGGTTTCTATCTTCAGAAACTGTTTTCAACTCTAACCTCATGGACTTGGTGAGGAAAAGCCACTTTCTCCAGCCCCTTAATGAATGTCACAACAAAGGGTTCAGCCGAAATGGTCACACCAAAGTCTCTCCAATTCTTCCATGTATAATTATAGTTTAAACAGTTCTTTGAGCTAAAACTCAAGGTACCTGATATAACATAAGGTTAAGGTTATTACATGAAGATTAGAGGTTTTTAAATTTGAATAGAGATATTTGATGTCAAAATTCTCACTCCTTATGAAAATGTGAGGCCACAATCAAGACACATTTCCTAGTCACATGAGTGTGAATTCTTATAAGTGGTCAGGAACTTGACACTTTCCATATAATTCAACACCACAAAGCCAGGACTACTTCTTAAGAAACTGTTAACAGGAAACCACCCAATATGGTGGTATACCTATTACTACTAATTATATGTTTTATGATTTTTATCTAACTTCAATCTGTTATAGCAGATACTACCAAGAAAGAGTTTAGGATTACTATCTCTGGATGGACATATATGAATCTGGTAACTACCTTGAATATCAGTCTCTTCCTTTCTTTCCCTCTCTCACTCTGACTCTATTTAACCTGCTCCATCTCTCAAGACAAGAAGAGAAGAAGAAACTGAAAATTTTTATACTCAACAAAGTACAGCATGTTAGAATGCCACAGTAATAGAGTTCTCAACTGGTGCTGTGCTTATAACACATGGAAAACTTGTTTTTTTCTATAGTAATATCTTTTTAATTAATAAAGTATACCCTATTGGGGTTCCTTTCACACTGGCATAAGATAAAAGATCATACTACTATCATATTCTTGAATGAGAATGAAATTTTTGCAAACTTACTTAAATTCTTGTTGTTATTTCTAAAACTTGAGACTGATTAGAGTTAGGTTGGAGTTTTCCGTCTAGTACTTTCTATACGGCTGGATTTATATTGGTTTGAATTTAAATTTGTCATGGAACATGTTGTTTTCTCCATCTATGTTGATTGAAATTTCTAGCTAGAACAACAAAACAGTAAAGGGACATCAAGGGGACACAAATTAGAAAGGAAGAAGTCAAAGTATCCCTATTCTCAGATGATATGATAGTATACAATAAGTGACCCCAGATAGTCCACCAGAGAACTTCTACAGCAGATAAACTCCTTCACCAAGTTGGCTATATACAAAATTAATTCTAAAAAAATCAGTAGCCCTTCTTTACACAAAAGATAAATGGATTGAGAAAGAAATTTGGGAAATAGCATCATCCACAATAGCCACAAATAATAAAATTCCTGGGGATAACTCTAACCACACAAGTGAAAGACCAGTATGACAAGAACTTCAAGTCCCTGAAGAAAGAACTTCAAGAAGATATCAGAAGATAGGAAGATCTCCCATTATCATGGATTGGCAGGATGAATATAATAAAAATGGCCATCCTTCTAAAAGCAATATATAGATTCAATGCAATTCCTATCAAGATACCAACACAATTCTTTACACACCTTGAAAGAATAATTTTCAATTTCATATGGAAAACCAAAAAAAAAACTTAGAATAGCGAAATCAATCCTGTACAATAAAAGAACATCAGGAGGTATAACCATCCCTGATTTCAAGCTCTACTACAGAGTAATAATAAAAACAACATGGTAATGGCATAGGAACAGAGCAGTTGATGAATGGAATTAAATCAAAGAGCCAGAAATAAATTCACATGGCCACGCTCACTTAATTTTTGACAAAGAACCCAAAACCGTACAATGGAAAAAGGAAAACATCTTAAAAATATGGTACTAGTCTAACTGGATATCAACATGTGGAAGAATGCAAATAGACCCATATTTATCACTGTTAACAATACTTAAGTTCAAGTAGATCAAAGATCTCAACATTTAAACCACACATTATATCTAATAGAAGATATATGCTGTGGGCATATCTTGTGTGCTGGTGGGCATACAAACTTGTACAACCACTTTGGAAATCAATCTGGTGATACCTTGGAAAATGGAGAATAGCTCTACCTCAAGACCCAATCATACCTCTCCTGGGCATATAACCAAAATATACTCCACCAAACCACAAGGACATAGCCTCAACAATGTTCATAGCAGCTTTATCCATAATAGCCAGAAACTGGAAACAAGCCAGATGTCCTTCAACTGAAGAATATATTTAAAAACCGTGGTACATTTACACAATGGAATACTACTCATCTGTTAGAAACAAGGCAATCAGCCAATTTACAACCAAATGGATTCTTCTAGAAAAGGTCATCCTAAGTGAGCTAACTCAGACCCAGAAAGACACACATTGTATGTATTCTCTTATAAGTGGATATTAACTATATAGCACAGGAGGACAACCATCTTACCGCCAACAGACACAAGCAGACAGGAACTCAGCATAACTATCCTATTGAAAACTCCACCCAGCAGTGAGTCATGGACGCTAATACTTGTTAGCAGAACATCTTACCCTAGCTGGGCTGCCATATCAAGCCCCAGTACAAGAGGAAGTTCTTAGACCTCATATGACTGATGAACTTAGGGTTTTGATATGTGGGGGCTCCCCTCATCCAAGAAGAAGGAGAGGACTAAGATGGGGAAGAGGGAAAGAGGGAAGGTGGGTCCTGGAGGGGAGGAGGTAGGGGACTTTGATGGAGAAGTAACTTGAAAAAATAAATTAATAAAATATGAAAAGAAATGTTAAAGATTAGTATATTTCATTTACGTCAGGACCATATAGATCTGAGCAACACAAATCAAGATAAAGTTAATTTTTATGATCTTGGGAAAATTGTATGGAGCACATATTGAGTATACTTAATAAATTGAGTCTAAATAAGAGATTCACATTTCCCACATGTACATTCATTATTGATATACATATATACTCATACACACATATATACCTATAGGTATATACTTATAAACATAAAATCTACGAGAAGTTTTTAGGATTTTCAAGGATTTCATATTTATCTGGCACAACCCAAGTGTCCTCCCAGAATCTGAAAGGTATATTTCTTCTTGAATTTGACAATTGTATCCCCTTTAAACAGTCTTTTTAAATTCACATGTCCACTTGAACTACATTACTTATTTTAACTGGCATCCTTATTAAATGAAATTGTTCTTAGTAGCAGACTATAAATAGATTCCACCTTATTCATCATTTATCTCTTCTAAATCATATTGGCTGCATTTATTAAAAAAGAAAACCATAACTTGGCCAAGATACAGAAAGCAGCCCTCTCAAGGGAGACAATAATTTCACAGTTAATGGAGAGACATAGCTTATTTTTTCTTGACAACAGACCCATGACAGGGCATTGGCTTTCTTTTAAGTATGAAAGATTTCCTTTTGTAGTCTTCATTCTGTGATGGTTGAGGAGGAGGCAGAGGGGAAACACAATCATAAAGGCGTATGCATCAGAAATAACCAAAATAAATAAAATGTCATCTTCTGTACCTTCTTCCATCTGCATACTCACACAGACAGAGACAGAAATTCAAAGGTGATATGTATTTTAAGATATGAGGCAAGGGACTTCATTTACTGTGATTTTGTGTAGAACAGAGATATTTAACTTCGCAACATCTCTGCATTAATGGAAGCCATCATTTGCTGCAAAAGAAGAAACCAGTGTAAAATCCTGACTCTAGATCATTATATGTCTCATTCTGTTGCCGTATGGAGGCCATTCTATCAATCATAATTCATGTACACTTCAGTAACAAATAGCACTATAACTTCAGTAATTCAAAGTTCAAAATTCCATCTATTCCTCATGCTAAGTCTCTCTGATCAGCCGGATGACAAAGCTCCTCACAATTGTTTAGGCTTCTCTGAAGACCTTACTTCTTGGAGCATTGCTATGTACCTCTAAAGTACAAATAGGTGGCATCTTGCATAGAGATTTTGAACATGTTTGCTCAGAAGTTATGTGTGATTTAGTTTAACATTTGACCAACTCAGAAAAAAATACCAAGTCTCACATATTGTTGGTATGTAGGGGGAGAGAATTTTGTCATAAAATCCTAGACTCATTGCAATCTTAATGTCAAAAAAGCAATCTCAATGTTTAAAACAAATGACTGAGTTTCATGATTCCTCTTTTCTGTATTAAATATTCACTTGTATTGATAGTTTATTTTTATTCTGTATGTCTATAGGAGATGTCATCCTAAAGAACTGTTTGACCCAGCTCACTACACAGGACTTCTTTGATGTACACGGACTATCTGATATTAGATTGGAATATGGATACTCATAGTGTAGACAACACAAAATTTTTTTTAAAAAAATCACCTTACATGAGCATCGTATTGACTGTGGAGATTCTGACCACTAAAAATCAATGTGGTTGTCACTTTTTCTTGTTAAAACAATTCTCCTGTCAAGCTGATTATTTCACTGTATCTTAATTAACAATTGAATTCTGTGCATGAAGCAGACTAGTTGGTTATGTGACAATTAATTATTATTACTATTAGAAAAATTCAAGGAAATAGAAGGGAAATGCGTGTTGTTTCAGATATGAGGGCTTGAGGGACTGACTAGCTTTGCAGATTTTCTTCTGAATACATTTTGGTCTTAATACATTTCTTATTCAAATGTTGCTTGAGTAAATCCATTTTTTTAAAAAATCTATCTGAACAGTAGAGGCTGGGTAGGATAAATGAAGAAATAATTGCATCAGTTCTAACCATTCACATTGGCAGTGTAAATTTTAAAAATGAATAACCAGTAACTAAAATTAGTGCTGAGTACTTTTCTTCCATATGATTATACATCTCCCTACCTCTCACTATGTCTCTGCTATTTCTGGTACCAGAATTTGTTCATTAGATCTTTCTAGAATCCTCCTATCAGCTATGTGTAGAATTTCAAAGTAATAAAGGACTTTCTCATTAAAATCTCCAACTATTTTTTCACGAGATAATTTAAAAGAAATGAAAACTTCATTATTAGCCAAAATTTTTTGAGCATCGATCAATCAATTCCTAACATAAATTTGTATATATTTGTCTATATTGAAGAATACCTCTAATTTATAGGCTTAAAATAACAATAATTTATTTTCATTCAGGATTCTGTGGGTCAGTTAGTCTATGATGAACAGGTCCACCTCAAGTTACAAGCAGTGGCTAGCATGGCATCTTCTGTGAGTCACACTTAGGTTGGCTCCACATATATAAATTATGAAGTCAAACTGAGGTCAAGAAGTAACACTGTCTGTACTGATGGAAAAGTACCACAAAACAAACTCAATGATGTGCATGCCTGTAAGCTTCTGTTCACGCCAAATGTTTTGATGTGCTGGTGAGAAAACAATCAACCCAGTGAGCTGAACATCAAAGAAAAAGACAAACACATCCCTCCAGGCAAGGGGTAGGAAAGGGGAAAAAAGTAATTCTGAATAGTAATATCATTTTCTATAAAACACCCTACCTCTGCTCATATATTTTGGCAGCTGAGGACAAGGTATCAAATGGTTTGCTCAGCAAGACCCAGATTAGAACACCATGTCCAGTATGACCCAGCATAAAACCCTAGGTTCCACAATGGTGAGCAAAGAGCACTGAGAATCAGTAAGCCTCAGCAGACGGTACTGCTTCTTTTTTCGACTTCTTTCTGCATACTCTCTCGCACTCCTTAGTACATCCACCTTACTCACTGGCCAGTTTCCTAACAGGGCTAAAAACATATCCAGTGGGAGTTGAAGGATTATTTTCTTATGAACTGGTATCCAGATGGAAAGGAGACTTTTGATCTCCCAGAAATTAATGGGAATTGGAAGAAAACCAACAAAGATTCGGATACTGTGTGCAAAGACCTTTTGGATAAAAATAGTGTGCCTTCCCTCTTTTTATTTCACTTAATCTTCCTAACACTGATGATACTTGATTGTACATGAAAACTAATACCCATATGGTCAGACTATACAAAGACTCTAAATGGCTTAGACAGAGGAACACATTGCCTCTGTGTCATTCACTAAGGAAAAGTGGTGGAATATTTGGTTAATAAGGTTAGATTAAGTCATGTTTGAAAGTTTGATGTATATGACATGACATTTTCAACTGATTCAACTAGATTTGGGGTAAGACGGTAAACAGAAGTAAATTGCATGTTTGTTATACTACAAAGCAATGTCAGGAAGAGAAAGCCAAATACTAATGATTCTGTAGTAATAGTAATATTAAAACATTCATGAAATGCATTATTGTATATAAATGTATGGGTATGAAATGGAAATTAGTGTAATTTGACCAAATGTAAATAGTCAGAATTAAATTTCATTGAGATTTGAAAGAAACACTATGTTCTGGGTTCCCAGGTTTAAAGCTATCGTCTCACTTTAAACTTTGCCTAAGAAGGAAATTTCTCCTTCACTTTCAGATGTTGAAGCAAAAAATCTCTGCATCAAGTTAGGATTTGCTTTAAGGATACTGTGTTGACTGGTAGAGAAGAAGGGGGTGAATTGGGCAAGAGATGGGGATGGATATGATCAAAACACATTGATTGAAAAATGCTCCAAGAAACACTAAAAGGAGAAAAAATGATTATAATAAGATTTCAGTAAAATTTTCGAGTTTCAATGAAGTTGAGACATTGTTTAATAGCATTTTGTATTAATGAGAAGGAAAGGAGTCTAGAGCATAGCAAATGACTTATCTAAATTAGTCTTGTGATATTCTCATGACCCATTCAGAGAAGAGAAGCAAAGCGATAATAATCTAAGTTGAAAATCAACCAAGGCCATTGTATGCAGAATAAATTAACAGAATAGCTCTTCTCTGGTTCATCCCTAACTTAGAGATGAAGGCTGCTGTGGTTGGAATGCTCTTCACTCCCTGAGACAGGATGCATTTATTCCACATAGCCTCAGGAATATCTGTGTGGCTGACCCTTGAAAGGGATGGAATCAGTCTTTGTCTTCCACATTCTGCTCTGGAATAGAGGATTAATGGAAGGTGTTCAGTACAGAGGCTCAGAATGAAAAAGAATGAAATTAGACAAGACTGTGCAGGCATTCGTGAGAAGAAACAGTCCAATGCTTTCTTTCTTGAGGAGGGGGAAACAGCACATCTGCGGTACATTGGAGCTGAAAAAGGGAGTGTGAAAGAAAAAGGGAGGCAAAGCCTCTTGGCTCGATGAGTGTTAGCTGAACTGTGCTGTTCCTTCTCACGTTGGCCAGGGCCAATTTAAGCAGATCTTCATTTGCTTCTCATGCTCCATTTCCACCAAATGTCTTTTCAGTTCGGATAAAGCTTCTCTCAGCCAGACTTTACTTCTGTCTTCCACTGGCATAATTACAGAAAATTGCACTGTTTGCTCGATTTTTGCAAATTAGGCTAATGCAAAACTATGTAAATTATTTACCAAAAAGGAGCAAAATCAAACAAGTAAATGGGCTTGCGCTGCAAATTAACAGAGCATTGTGGCACAGGAGCTCCTTGGTTACAGAGCCAGCATGATTAACTTAGCCCAGGGCTACACAGCAGGCTGTCCTGTCTTGGCTCTGGTGAGTTTCAGAAGGACTTGCCTTCCCCCACACTACAAAGCCCTAATCAATTTCCCCCATAACTTTTAATTCATCTGGTGAATGTAGAGAGGTCACACTTGTCACAATCTGATTAAGGCAAAGTTCTCCACCTGTTCTTTTCTTTTCCTTTCCATTCATTTTTCTTTGCATGTGTTGACCTTCTCCACATGCTCCTGTATTCTCCACCACCAGTGCTATGGATAAAATATATTCTTTTCATTTGTATAATTTGTGAATTAAAATCTTTTCATGCACCTTTTATAGTTTTATTGTAAAAAGAATGTTCATTCTAGAACACTTTTCTAAGAACTGGCTATTGGATGTCTTGTTTTTGTTTTATTTTTTATTTTTTCCCTTTTCTGCCAGGCCTTTATTCTGTTCTAGAAGTGTGATTAAGAAAGAGTTGTAGGACTGGAGGATGGTTCAGCAGTTAAGAATATTTGATGTTCTTGTAGATGACAAGGAATTGTTTTCTTGCACACTTGCACACACATGGGAGGCTCACAACTGTCTGTAACTCTTGTTCCAGGGATTCAACAATCTTCTTCTGGAATCCATGGGTACCGACGTGTTTGCCTACACACACACACACACACACACACACACACACACACACAAACACACACACAAACAAATGAATACATCTTTGAAAAATCAGAGGTACTCAAGTACAGCATGACAAATGATGTAGTCTCTCCATCATAGTTATTGACTTAGTTTAACACCTGAGAAGAGTCAGTGGTTGTATTGTACTCACACTAAACTTCAATAGGTTTCTCAAGCCACACAACATTGTGATGATACTGTAGTCTAGAAAAATACTTGACTGTATTCACAGCTGTTCAGGAATGGGGTACAGGTGACACATACTTGTAAGTTCAAAGCATATGTAACATATGCCCTATGTTCCATTATTTGTCATTTTTGCTTGACAATGTCTATTTTTTGTCAGTACACAAAGAAATAGAGAACAGATGGAGAGTTGAGAGTCAAGGATGAAAGCATAAATTTTTGATATGTGCATATCTTTAGCTATAGATTTCACCCTTTTGTTGGTTGTGGGATGATGAGTTTATATTTTCAGTTTTATTCATGTTTTAAATTTCAGTTACTGCACTGTTAGAATTCTTTTACATGCTTTTCCAAGAAAGAAAATAAATAGAAGAGAAAGAACTTCAAGCCATGGGAGTGAAGAGTGCAAGAATAATAGAATCTAAATTACATGTGGCCTAAGGGTTCAGGGAAGGAAAAGATTTGTATAAATTCATGAATTCTAGTAATTAAAATGGGACAATCCTGCATTAGTTATTCAGCATGTCTGTGCAGGGCATATGGGAGTGAGAGAGACAAACATTGTTCTTCATGAGTCACATGTAGAAAAAAAAAGGCTGGAAATAGATTCTGAACAATGGGGGTTATTTGATAATTTCACCTGAAGTTTAATATTATTACTATTAAGGACAATAACATGATAACATGGGGTACATTCAGGAATTATCAGCAAACAGATGGATATGGAGAGAGAAATTGAATTTCTTTATGCTTATGAGTATGCATTCACAATTCACATGCATGTGGGTTTATGTGTGGTTTAGTACATAGCCAAGTTGATTTTTTTAATGAAGAAATTGCTCTGATGTATGTGCTAGAAAAATTGATTCTGACAAATATATACTGGAATGTCCTGCTCATCATCCTTTTGATTGTGCATTGTCCTGTGGCACTGCATTTCCTCTTATTCTTAACATTATGGTCCTCACCTGTATAATCTCTTCCTATCCTTTAGAGATGCTGATTATTCTACTTCCATTTTCATCTCTTTATCATATTTGTGTAGAGAAAAGTATCTTCTGTACCACTTATTACATGCAAAGGGTTTGTAACTGTGATCTCGTGCAGCCAGTATCAAAAGCCCATTCCAAGCAAATAACTTCCTTTATGTTTTTAAGTTCAATTCAAATAAATTCTATTTGATCCAAAACTAATCTGAAATAATTTAAGAGGTAAATTGATTGCTTGGAAAGTTAGTGTGCTAATTTGAATAATTGATGTTTAATGCATTATAATTTGGAGTTTATGTGGCTTAAAAATAGCCATTGTACATGGTAAAATGAAAGTATATAGTTAAAGTTTTTCCAAAACTATTTTAATATATTCAATTTGAAAAAAATCACCTTTTTGAACATAACACCTCATTAGCAACTTTCTACTTTTAGATATACTCTCTTTGTTTTATTCTCTGCTTCACTAACTTTACTAGCCCTATTTTCATATTATTAATTTTTTACTTCAGGGTGAAGTAGAAGCACACATCCTGTGACAGTAACTAACTACAGTTAAGATCAACTCAACAAGAATAAAATTATGCCTGGTACTGGAAACCTAGCCCCATACCCAATGTTAGTAAAATAGTGGATCTTGTGTGGAGAACATATATCTACCAACTGACTAAGTCGGCATTACTACCTAATTATGTTTTAAATATTGTCACTCAGATAATTATGGGTCTCAACACTCATCAAGGAAACTTCTTTATAAACTGAGAATGACCATTGCAGAAAACCACAAATAATGAATATTCAGAGATGTGGAGCCCAGTCCCAGTGGATATATCTACAATGTCCTCAATTACCTGAGGCTCATGAAATATGTGGAAGAGGAGGGAGAAAGATTGTCAGACAGAGTAAGATAGAGTTTACTCCAAGATTGTGTGTCTTGAGGCCATCAGAAGTTATACCCATCTCACCAATATAACTGTCTACATATGAGCTAAACAAGGACAACAAAAACAGAAAAGTTGGTGTGGATGAAGGGAAGCTGAGAAAACCTCAAACCACATAAAGAAATATAGACAACTATGGAATAATGAGAGTGGCAGAAACAGTCTTTCCCCAGAGAAAAGCACACCAAATGATCAGTCCTGCAAACATATATACAAGTAACATTATACAGACTGATTAGATTGTATGTTTATATTTATGAATATATATGCATATGCATATATGTATATTTATATGCATATAGCAAAATTAATGAAAAAAGTGGCCATGTATTTGCAAGGGAGTAAAGGGAGTCTATTAGAGGGTTTGGGTGGAAGAAAAAGAAGGGAGAAATGATATAACAATACTATAATCTCAAAAAATAATAATGAAAATTAGCTTAAAGTTTTCTTTTTTTTATATTACAACAATCCCATTTTATTCTATTTTCGTAGAAATAGATGCCTGAGTTTCCATTCTGTTGCTCTGGAAAACACAATTATCAGAAGCAATTTAAGGAGGAAAGACTTTTTTTTTAAATCTTACAAATTACAGTCCATCACTGAGAGATATTAAGGCAGGAATGCAAGGCAGGAGCTTGAAACAGAACCCATGGAGAAATATTGATAACTGGTTTTCCCTCTAGCTTCCTTTTGCTTAACCACTTTTATTGTATAAACCAAGTTCACCTGTTGAGTGGGGCACAGCCCACAGAAGGGTAGGTCATCTCATATCAATAAATAATTGGTTCTTCACAGAAATGGCCACAGACCAGTCTCTCCTGGGAAATCCTTCAATTGAGACTCCCTACTCATGGACTTGGTGTCAAGTTGATATTTAAAAAACTAATTAGCCCAAGAGATTCTGTAGAAAGGATTCAATACTATAAGAATCTGGGTCATGTTGCTAATCATATGTGTTTTCCTTAAAAAGACTATTCCTACATTGTTCTTCTACAGAGTAAAATAAAGAAATTAAATGGAACCTAAGATTTCTCTTTTTGTCCTTTTCCCCTTTAATTTATTTATTCACTTTATATCTCTATCCCAGCTCCCTCCCTCCTCTCCTTCCAGTCTTACCCTCCCCAACCTCTGCCCCCATTCCTCCTTCCCCTTCTTCTCAGAGAAGGGGCCCCTTCCCCACCGCCCCCCCAAGGACTTCATTTTGCATCAAAAGTAGTAGTATCCTCTTCCACTGAAGCAAGAAAATGCAGCCCAGTTAGAAGAGAGTTATCTAACAGTAGGCAACAGAGTCCATGCCAGGAAGAACCCCCTCTCCAATAGCTATGAGTCCCACATAAAAACCAAGCTGCCTCTCAGCTCCATAAGTGTAGGGGGCCTAGGTTCAGTCCATGCACATTCTTTCGTTAGTTTAAAGTTTTCTATTAAGAAACTCACGTAAAGTTTAATATATGTGGTAGTCATTGTAAATGAGAAGAGAAAACAGGCAAAAGTAGTCATGATTTTGTGATTTTTAGGGTTTTTATGATGTATTGGTTTAACTTATGTAGTTTAAATTTATGTTACAGTTTATCATTACAGCCCTGAATCTATCTCTTTGTGTCTGGAGTTAAAAAAAAAAAATAAGGGTCAGATTTACGAAAGAGTGTGAAGATCCCTTAGTATCTACTAGATTTCATTATTGACAGTGCCAATGGAGACAATGTCAGAGCATACAGGAAGAAAGTGAACTAGAAGAGAGTCCTTATAGACCTTAAAGCAGGTTGTCAGATGGCAGTGACAGTGAGGAGCTGGACACCTGAGTTTTGTGCAGAAGAGAGCACACTCATGCGTAAAGCAAGACAGGAGCTCAGAGACAATAAGGTTAAGATATAAAGGATGGGAGAGTCTTTATTTAGGGGGAAAATGGTCTGTATTTTCTAGACCAAAAGCTATCACCCTGTCAGAAACATTTTGAGCAAAGTACAGATGAAGTTTACTACCCTGATACAGCATAATGCTAGTTTATGATCTGACTATTCTAAGTTATCATCAAAAAAGAATTGATTATTTATATAAGTGTGTTGACAAGTCTAAAAGTACAATGGATTACTATGTCATTATTCACATGCCTTCATCCCTTTTAGGCAGGGCTTCCTGCTCTGCTCTTAATTCAGTTTAAGCCATCCATTGCATGGTATGCACGTTTAGTGGAGAAGTTTGCCATTTGTGATGCACACACTTTTTCATATTATCAAGGCTAAGTCATCCTTGGTGTCTCTAGGAAGCTCATTTCTACTGGAATTACAAGTTAAAAGATGATACCTCACGACAGGTGAGGCACCTGTGACCTCCAGATGTGAGCCATCTGCTCACCTGGAATATCATTCTCAACATTTTTAATAATTCCAGACTCAACAAGGTTAAGAATAATTGGACAAACTCATTTAACGTGGACCCATAACTTTACAAGTGTTTCTGTAATCCACCCAGTTCATATACTTCTAGAATGAGGAATGTCACTGATATTAAAGGTACATACTTAATTATGTGTTTTATCCATATCTCAGAATAATTATCTTTTCATCACCTCTCTGTTTCTTCTATACAACAATATCTACTTCTAATATATTTTCTTAGGTTTCTGTTATTTCCTTCTAGAACTTTCACAACATCTATCTTAGTGGCCTATATTTAATTGTTCTCTTCTCTAGCCAGCATTATTTTCTAAATAAGTATTCACTTGAAATCCTTTATCTTAAAATCATTCTTCTTAGATTATAGTTGAAATTTACTTGAATTTCTTCACAGGAATGTCATATAACCTCCACAATCCATCTCGTGCTGCCTCCTCTGTGATGGATCCTGATTTATTCTCTCCACCAGCCCCTGGCCTTTTCATTGGGACTATCACAGCCTATGATCACTGACCCCTTTGTGTTTTGCTGGCAGCATGGAATCTCTTCCAAGACTACCAGTCATTATTCTTCACCGGAACCCAATGTCCACTTCCTTGGGAAGATATTCCTAAGCTTCTGGATTCAGATCAAACATTCCACCCATGGAAATATGCAGCTTAAATTTAGAGTGTGTCACTTGTAGTTTTGCATATGGTTGTGTAGGTGGAATTGTTCTTCTAGTTTACAAGGAAAAGCATCCACCAGTATCAATGTCAATGTTTGTTTTTGTTCCTGTTTTCCTGGTATTTCAGCCTACACTGGATATCTATTACACATTGAGTGAAGAACTTTTAGGTGGGTAAACATATCCACCAATGAATAAGAAAGTATAGTGGTAGCACACATTACTATGAATATCCAATCTCTGTCCTTATCAGAAAGAGGGTAGAGATCACACAAGTGTATATGGTGGCAATAATTAATTGTTGAGTTTCTGTTTCAATAAATTTCAAAGGAATCCATTATTCCAGCAAGGATCTCTATGATTGCCAAGGATGGTGTTCAGTTGAGGGATTTGGACTGTTTTTAAGCTGTGTTATGAAAACTTAGAGGGGGAATAATAAGAGGGAGAAATATAGCAGACCGGAGCCAGTTGGCAGTAATGAGGAGAGGAACGATTGCCAATTCCTGCACTTTTTAGTGAGACAAGAATGTGATCAAAACGATTAAAACCTCAGGGATCACACATTGAGTCAGTGCACTTGCCAGCCAGCAATCAAATCTTCTTCCAATGTACCAGGAAATCACTGGCAGGGAACCAGAAACAATTTGTATTTGGTTATGAAGCATCTTAGCTGTTAGCAACTTTAGGAGCACACTGTTTCCTCAGGCCGAGTGTCCTAGAAAGGCTCATCGGGAGCTCCAAACAACCTCATGCCACTCATCACAAAAGAGATAGAATTAAACACATAATAGGGACTGCAAAGCACCAATGCCCTTGAACCACTCTATAACCATATCCTCTAGGAAAATGGATAGAGAGGGAGGAGAGATTAAAGAACTTGTCAGTGGCAGAAGTTGAAGGCTGTCTATGTTACAGCAAAGTTTATGTGGAAACCATGGCAGAATTCAGCCTCCAGCTTATTTGCTAACTCAAAATAGAAGTGATTCTGTATGTTTGGTTGAGCCCTTGGTGGGGGACATAAGCTTAAAACTTATCTCTGATATATCATATGACATTTTATATATTAAACCAGTGGCATGCCAAAAATAATAAGGAAACTAAGCATTTAAGTCATGTAAGATTTATCTATGCTGCCTTCTACAAATACAAGTAAAACAGATGCCTACACCTTATCTACTGTTATGATACTGTATTTCCAATGGAAGAAGATTGGCTGGAACCATTCCAAAATTTACCTCATTTGGCCTTTTGTCTAAGTCCTTTATAATTCCTGCTTCACAATTAATGCCTGAATTTATCTTTAAAGAAGAAACCAAAGGGGTAGTCATTGATCCTTGTAAACAGCCCTGGCAGGAACATCTCTCTTGGACTTGTTTTGGTTTAAAGACAAGGTAACTTGTGTGAATAATGTAGGCACTTCCTCACTTCTTATGGATTAGAAGCCAACTGTTTTTGTACTATTCAACGATAATATGGACCATCAATGATTATAATGATGAAAACAATGTTTGAACTATTTTTGGACACACAATTCACCTAGAACTGGACGCTCTAAGTTACTGTAGTCTATCATTCCAGTTCCAGGTGAAGCAGTCTGGATGGCCAAAATGCAGATACCACACCATGAGCTTTGTCACTTAGGGTCTCCCAAGAAGAATGAGAGACTAGTAAAAGTAGTTGCTAGGTTGTCTGGCTCTTCTTCCTCTTCCTTATCTTGTCTCCTTTCCCCCTTTTCCTCCCTTGCCATATCCTTTTCTTGCTGCCCTTCCTTATCTTCCTGTTTTCTCTTTCTGTTCCTCCTCTTCTTCTCATCCACCCTACTCCTCTGCCTCTTCCTCTATTCATTTCCCCTTTATTCTGCTCTTTTTCTTCCTTTTATGTTCTGCTCATCCTCTTTTTTCTTGCCTCCCCCATCCCTGCATTTGCCTGCTCCTTCTCTTCTCCCTTATTTCTTCCATCTCTTTCTACTTTATTTCTTATCTTTTGCTTCATGCTCTCTGTAGAGTGAATTAAACCATAACTACTATCCTCTCATAGTCTGCACATCCATCTGTTGCATTTTGGACATCTATATGACTCTATGCCTTGTTCCTCCCCCTTAATGGTATTCATCACTTCCTGTGTATTTCACATTAAGATGATTTGTCAGTGAGTAACACTGAGTGGTCAAAGTTTTGACTTAGAGTCTTCATCTATTAGAAGGGCTCTTTTCCATCTTCTTTGGCTGCCAATGCCCAGGGTGGCATATGGCCCATATAAACAAGTTTACTGTCACAGTGCCCTAAGGACAGCTAATTCCAGTGTGTGTCTTTATGTGTGTGTGTGCTTACAGTTGTTTCTTTGTGAAGACAATTGATACTGACATGAGTGTGCGTTTTTATCTATTATGTTTCTTTTTATACAATACATTTTTGTTTCAACAACTTTTCCCTATGTCAAATATACCAGACATCTATGGACACAGGTAAGAACTATATGTGTATGGAATGAGGCATTGACTTCAGTATTCTTAAATCATAAAGAAGAATGATTAACAGGTGGCAGGCCCATGCACAAGTCATACTAAGGTCCCTGGTCTTCTGGGAAAGCTAACTGACACTGTAGCAGGGATGGCAGAGACAGATAAAATGATTCTCCTACAATTAAGTTGTACCTAATCTTCCAAATGGCACCCACAATACCTTTCCTATGCAATGGACCCCCTTGACATTAGAAGAAATATCATCAATACTAGCCTGCCGCCTGGGCATCTCTAGTCAGGCATCTGCTGTGTGTGGAAACAGGCAATGGCAGACATGAGACAGGTTTAACTTTTTTCAACAGCTTATGACATGAACATTTGAACTCTACTACAATGTCTACAGGAAGAATCAGAACCTTACCATCATCTAAGGGACAATGAAAAGGGATGGTTTTTGATCTCAGAAAGGCAAAGGGAACTGGTGTTCAGCTATATACACTCAAAGTAGGAGACTAGAGGAAAAAAGAGTTTGAAATGATGAAGCTTCCAATCTGACAAAATTAACATTTAATAAGAAAGCCTTATCTCAGAGCTATTCCAATTTTTGCTTCTCTGTCCTAGAAATGCTAGTTGATAGTTTATCTATCCAAAAGCATGCTCTGTGTCTTTTAAAGATGATTATATGCACTATGATTATTTCTATGCAAAGCTGTTAGAAGATGCTTATTGGATCTATGGGTGATTATGATGTCACAAATGTAAGATAATTAGGTAATTGTGTTTAAAGAAATGAATGAAACGAATTGGAAGGGAAGTCAGGGGGAATTTCTGAAATTGCTGATATATGTAGTTAAATATCAATTTCTTCATTGGTCTTGGGAGTAATATGAATCATAAACAAATTCTGAGGTGGGTGAGTTATGAGGTTTAACTATATTAGAACTCTCATTTTGCCATAGTATGATGAAAGTAATTTTTAAATAGTACTTATGTGTTTTAGAAAATGATCTGCAAAACTGTGGATAAGAATCTAACATTTGGGGAAAAGCCTCAAACTCATTGACACAAATGACAACTTCCTGAACAGAACACCAACAGCTCAGGCTCTAATACCCACAATAAATAAATGGGATATCATGAAACTGAAAAGCTTCTGTAAGGCATAGGACACTGTCATTAGAACAAAATGGCAGCCTACAGATTGGAAAAAGATCTTCACCAACCCCACATCTGACAGAGGGCTAATATTCAAAATTTACAAAGAACTCAAGAAATTAAGCACTAAAAAACCAAATAACCCAATCAAAAAATGGGGCCGAGAGCTAAACCAAGAAATCACACAAAGAGGAATCTCTAAAGGCTGAGAGATACTTGAAGAAATACTCAACATTTTTAGTCATCAGGGAAATGCAACTCAAAACAACTCTAAGATTCCATCTCACACCTGTTAGAACAGCTAAGATAAAAAACTCAAGACACAACACATGCTGGGGAGGGTGTGGTGAAAGAAGAACACTCTTCCATTGCTGGTGGGAATGAAAACTTGTACAACCATTTTGGAAAGCAGTCTAGCAATATCTCAGAAATCTGGAAAAAGTTCTACCTCAATACCCAGCCATACCACTCCTGGGTCTATATCCAAAAGATTCTTCACCAAACTGCAAGGATATCAGCTCAACCATGTTCATAGAAACTTATTTGTAATAGCTAGAAACTGGAAACAGCCCAGATGTTCTTCAACAAAAGAATGGACGAAAAAAAATCTGTGGTACATTTACATAATGGAATGCTACTCAGTCATCTGAAATAAGGGAATTATGCAATTTGCAATTAAATGGGTAGAACTAGAAATGTTCATTCTGAGTGAGGTAACCCAGGCCCAGAAAGATGTACATGGAATCTATTCAATTATGTCTGGATTCTAGACATATAGCACAGGACAACTCTTCTAACAACCCACAGACCCAAAGGAGGAGGAACCTAGCATAACTATCCTACCAGAAATTCCATCCAAAAGCAGAACAAAGCAAAGGTCAGAGACACAGAGTTAAACATTAGGTGGAACCCTGGCAGCCCTGTAAAAGAGAGGGAGAAGGAATAGAGACCTGGAGGGGTCAAGAACAACACATGAAGATCAACAGAACCAACCAATCTAGGCCCCTAGAGACTTATAGAGACTGAAACACTAACCAAAAAAAAAAAAAAAACAAAACAAAACAAAAAACAAAAAAAAACTTGGACTGGACCTAGTTCTCCTTATAGAAATGTAGATGATGGGCATTTTGTCTTTATACAGATGCCTTAGGAAGTGGGAGTGGGGGCAGTCCCAGTGATATAATTTGTGACCTTTTAGTAGGACACTTAACCTCAACTGAGCTGCCATGCCAGGCCCCAGAGCAAGAGAAAGCTCTTAGCACTCATGTGTCTGGTGAATGAGGGGGGCAGATATGTGGGGCCCCCCTACACTGGAGGAAAAGGATAGCTGGGAGAGGGAATTGAAGTGAAGAGAGTGGGACTAGGAGGGAAGGAGAGATGGGGCTGCAATCATTGTGTAACTTGAATTAATAAATTAAAGTTTAAAAAAATTGAATCTAACCTGAGATTGCCACCTCCAGAAAACCTCATTAATAAAGAAAGCTGGTAATATATGTTTGTATCTCATTTCTCTGCCTCTCTCTCTCTCTCTCTTTCTCTTTCAACTTCTTTCTTCTGGATGTTTCCATTATTACACATAATATGGAGAAAAAGGATTATTTGAATTCCTAAAAAATTCCCTTTCTATGTGATATTGAAGTGTAAGCTTTATACTTACCAAGATTAATTTTTCCTCTCTGTTTAATTTCTACTGTTTCAACACATTTGTACATCTACTTCTTTAATTGGACATGATTATATGTGTTAGATCACTTCTCATGTTGTGTATTTTAGACTTTGCACTTAAGATGGCACAATAGAATCTATGCCCTCTGAAAGCAATAGAAAATTTATAAAAGATCCATAGCTGTGTCTGCTCCAATCAAATTATATTGACTGTTAACATCTCACTAAAATGCAAGGTTTAATATCTCATCCTAATTCTAACTTTCACTATTAATGCTTATTGGCTCAGCCTAAGTAGCCAGAACACATTTTATCCTTGTCACAATTATGTTCCCATCACTAAAAATAAAGGGATTATTCAGGTTACACTTCTATGTCTCAATCTGTCATTGAGGGAAGCCAAATCAAGTTCCAGGACTCAAGTATAGAAGCAGAAACAATGGAGGGAAGTTGCTTACTGCATTGCTTCCCATGGCTTGTTCATCCTGCTTTTTCATATAATCTATGACGTCCTGAGGCACTACCATCCACAGCGGGCTGAGCCCTCACACATTAATCATGAAATTTTACAACAAACATGTCTTCAGGAAAATATGATGAGGGCAGGAGAAATGAAGAAGATAGAAAATATTTAAAAGAACAATGGTGTGTGTGCCTTTTCAACATAATGAAAACCCAAAAACCAGAATTTTTAAAATTAACATACCATGAGCAGAGAACATGTGACCAATGTGTAGAAAACTAAACAAGTTACTTAAAATAAGACTAAAAAAATAATTCAAGAATGTGAAAAATATGCACACAAATATATAGCATATACAACATATATTAGAATGTATATAATGTAACAGCAACTAAAAAAAAGCCAATAGAGCCAATAGAAACTCTACTAGAAAATTGTTACCACAAAACTTCAGATTAGCATCTGAAAAAATATTTAATTGAATGATTTAATCTAGAATTCTAGTCAGTATAAATTTCTTTCAAATGTAATGACCTAGACAGAAATGTGTCAGGTGTAGAAGCTGAAAAAAAATCCATCTTCATATGGCTATTTACCCCTTTGGACAGGAGTTAAACATCAGTAGTGGTTTTCATCATTCAAAGTCCTCAAGTCTACCTCCAATCTTCAGGAGTAAAACTACTGGTAAAAGGTTTTTAACCAACATCCAAAGGATATATCTTTTCTTTCTGACAATTTGACTGAACACATTTTCAGAATATTCTAGAACACAATGCCTACCATAATCAGAAACACTTACTTGCCATCCTTCCATTAAAGTTCAGCCAGATGAGGCCATCCTGAAACTTTTTACATCGTACCTACTTCCAAATATCTGTTTTCATCAATTCCCCTTCTCATTGGTACACTTCTTCCCCTTTAGAACACCCTTCCCCAAACACAGATTTCTTTGATCTTTGTTTATTTGTCAAGAAATTATTAATTAAGCATGTTGAAATGTACTGTCTATTTTTAACTTTTTTTGTACTTCCAGTGGCATTCAAGAGCATAAACTATTTCACAAATTTCCTTCTTTATTCTTGAACCAGCAATACCACAAGGCAACCAGTTTATGTGATCATTTCTGAACACCAAACGACAAATTAACTTGTAAATAAGCCTGACTTTTTTTCCCTTAGCTTATAGCACAGAGAGGCCAACCTGCATGGCCACAAGCTTTCTAAGTATTGAGACAAATTACTATAAGAAAAATTAGGGATACTGCTCAATCCGAAGTAAAGTATCAGTTTCCAAAAAAAAAAAAAATTAATGATTTTAAGAATGAAAACAAAAGAAAGTTATTTATCTCAATTCAGGAAGATACCATACAGACATACTGAGGCTGTACAATGGAGTAACATGAAGCATAATGCATTAGAGAGTGTAACTGTGCATAAATCATGCACAAAGTAGATATCACAAGTTTTGTATTTGGCAAACATTCCTTTCCTTTGCATAATTCTTTCATTTTCATCTTGCTGCTTCCATTTCCTCTCATAGAAAGAGTTACATAAAACAAAGACATAAACTGTATGCAATTAAAATGAGAAAATAGCCAAAAGCAATGTATGGATAATTATGTTAAAATCCATATCATGAAGATGCTTTCATTGTGAGGCATCTCATTTGTCATTTATTGACATCAGCATCTCCATTGTCTCCAAACCCTGAAGATTTGCTTTTGGCAACTTCTTGCAGAATTAACCAACTTTGTCAACCACTGCTTTGACCAAATTGTAAATGTTGCATGCTTGCTGTCATCTGAGAGTCTTAGCTCAATTATCTTCAAATGTGAGTAAATGACTTGAAGCAACTGAAGGCATAAAGGATTTAAAGGGTAAAGATTACTGGGGTGGACATTGAAGGGGCTATAGAGAGAAGAGATAAGTATTCAGACGACTTATCTAAGGGGTCAGTCAGTTGTGTGAATTTCTTAGTTTTGGAATCTATTTGCTCTGCACTTCTTGTTTACTCAGATAGGTTTATCCTTCTCAGGACTCTGATGTTGTTGAAGACTAGATAGTTATATTCTCACAGTTAAGTTTTAAGTTGTTTAGGAACGAAAATGATGTTCTAGGTCTAAGATGTTGGTAAGTTGGTAATGCAAGTTAGGATAGAAACTGAATTAGTGAGTTAGGTATAGAAGTTTGAACTCATCAATCCAGATAGATAATAGAACATTATTATCAGTTGACAAATATATATGGACTGGACACTGGGAATGTATATTATAACTTATAATTTTCATAAGTGTTGCCTAGTTGATCTTATTGTTTTGTACTGTAATTGCTATTATAAGAAAAAGAGCCTTTTATTGAACTAAAAGGGGGAGATTCTAAGGGGGAGATACACCTTAAATTTAAAAAAAGAGGGTTTCCCTTGCTCCAACTGTACACAGAATGCTGTTCAAAAAGGACAAAACTTGGAAGCAGGAAGTCAACAGCCTAGCTCTGCCAAGACAGGGTAGGCAAGTCCGTCATAATTCCTGCTCTACAATCAATGTCTGTCAGAGAAACAGGGCCAAACGCCTGAAGATTGATGCTGTAATGTATGGAGAGAAAATGGGAACTGTCCAGGCAGTCACTGGTATGTTATTTCTTAGTTTTGGAAGCTGCAGGCCCTGTACTTGCTATATAATCAGATATATTTATCCCTCTCAGGTCTCAGAGGTGGTTGAAGAATAGATAGCTAGAGTCTCATAATTAAATTTTGAGTTGTTTAGGAATCAAGAGAGTGTTCTGGATCTAAGAAGATGTTTTTAAAATTGTGATGCAAGTTAGTATGAAAGCTGAGTTAGATATAGAACTTTAAACTCATGGAGATGGTTAGATGGTAGAATGTTAAAGTCAAGGGCCAAATACATATGGACTGGACATTGGGAATGTACACTAAGCCATATAACTCTCATATAAGTGGCATAATTACCTCTGTTGTTTTGTATTATATTTATTATTATAAGAGAAAGAGCCATTTGTTGGACTGAAAAAGGGAGCTGTTGGGGGGAAAAAGATATACCTTAAACTTAAAAAAAAAGGAAGAGGATGGGTGGGTTGAGGTGGAAGAGGGTGGGAGGATGGGACTGGAGGGGGGAGTAGGAAGGGAATTTCTATTGAGATATAACTTGAAGAAATAAAAAATAAAGTAAAAAAATTAAAAAAACAAGGAGGCTCTAATTAGTGAAGGGAGGGATATAATACTGATGAAGGACAAACGAGGGTAAAATAATAGCAAAGATATCTAAAATCCGTATAATAAGTCATGCTATTTGCCTAAAAATCCTTGTAAAAAGCTTAAGTCTAGGTATAAATAAACACATAGAGTTTAAATGAAATTTGCTTATCTGGGTTGAAAATACTCCCTGTAAGAACAATAGACCATCTAACAAAAATTTCAGTACAGGGCATGGAAAGCCCTCTTCTGAGTTGTTGGTCAGGATTGTCCAATACAGTCCCTAAAATTTAGTTATCCCCTTGAGGACCAAGGTAAATCTCTTTTGCTCATGATACCATACACTTCAGACTTAGGAATCAGAGGGCCCTGAGCTGGAACTGACCCAAAGGCCTTATTCCACAGGACTAAATTTCATGATACGAGAAGGTACATGTAATAGCCTTCCCCATAGAAGTGTACAACAACTGGTTATTCAGAACAAAATAGTTCCCCCTAGAATCACACACTCATAAATTATGTAGACCGAGGAGGCTATATTTAGGAATATGTAATTCCTAACTAATGATAAAAGAAACCAATAATTTGATAGAGGCAAGGAGGGCATAGCAGCATGTTTGAAGTAAGGAAATGGATGGAGGGAATGATGCAATTATATTATAATGTTATAAAACTACAAAATAAAAATCATAAATATATATCATGAAAAAATACCTTTGTTACATTTCTGGAAGTTATATGGCTTTTCATAAAAACAAAAGGGAAGAAGAGAACAGTGGGAGAGAGTTTCTACAT
The DNA here is from genome assembly GCA_907164525.1 of Lophiomys imhausi. Classification (NCBI taxonomy): domain Eukaryota; kingdom Metazoa; phylum Chordata; class Mammalia; order Rodentia; family Muridae; genus Lophiomys; species Lophiomys imhausi. Next base: position 216,515 of record CAJQZJ010001006.1, read on the forward strand.
TTATCCCTGTACCTAAAAGAATATTCTCTTTCGAGGATTCTGAGGAGTTGTTGACATAGTTACATCTTTTAGATCATGCTTGTGTGAAGATAAATTCCTTTTATCTTCAATGGAAAAAAGAGACAATACAATTGAGTTATAATAGGAGTTATATGGGAGTGTTTGGAGGGAGAAAAGGGGAGGGAAGAATGTGATTATATTACAATCTTGAAAATAAAAGAAAATTTTTAATAATTTATTTTTTATTTCTTCAAGTTACATCTCAATCACAATCCCCTCCCTTCTCCTCCCTCCAGTCCTGCGCTTCCACCCTCCTCCCCCTCAACCCCCCATCCTCTTCTCTTCCCTTTTTTTTTTTTTTTTTTTTTAGTTTATGGTATCTCTTTTTTCCCCCAACAGCTCTCCCTTTCAGTCCAACAAATGGCTCTTTCTCTTATAATTATAAATAAAATACAAAACAACAGAAATAAATAGGCCACAATTATGAGAGTTATATGGCTTAGCATATATTCCCAATGTCCAGTCCATATGTATTTGGCACCTGACTTTAACATTCTACTATCTAACAATCTCCATGAGTTTAAAGTTCTATATCTAACTCAGCTTTCATACTAACTTGCCTCACAATTTTAAAAATATCTTCTAAAAGAAATTTTAAGAAATCAATGTTGGTTTATCTTGGAAGAGAAGACAGAATAGCTTTTCTTCCAAAGAAAGAGATACATGCCATCAACCAGAGTAATCTCTTAATTATTGCCACCTTTCCCATGAAGTTTAGCTATTTAAAAATTGTTAAAATGTAAAGCTGTCAAACTCCCATCTACTCAAGTTCAAAAGCTATATTTAGCTCTGCTGATAGCCCATACTGTGATGCTAGAAGGTTTAAGAAGGGGAAACTGAGCAGGCAATTCAGTGGTGGAGCCATTTCCCAGAAAAGCTGGGGTGGATGACTCCATCTTCAACATCACAGCAAAGAAAAGCAATATGACAAAGTGATCATGAGCAGTTTTCATATTTCTTCCTGGATACAAATCGCACATTAAATGCTAGCTCAGGGATTGACAATGTTCAACAAGGCTTTTATTTTCTCAATGTCCCTAACACTATGATTGTAAAGAGATACTTAATAACCTGAAAGACTATAGTAAATACTTAAGTTAAAAAAGAAAGCTTTAGTAAATTGCCTGATATTGACCAGCATTGACATTTTGTATTCATAAGAAGAATAAGAAAATATAAAAATGATGAAGTGTGGTATTCTTTTGTAGATATTATGGAACATAGTAATGCTGGAAGCAGTTTCTGGCCTGTAATGTGGGTGTGGCTTGATGTTCAGGACCTCAAGACCTGACTCTTCCTTAAATGATGTAATTGTCTCAACCTGAAAAGCAGAGACTTTGAGACAGTCTTTGTAAGGCTGTACTTGCGACAAATGACTTTGGCCAGCAAAACAGAAGGAGGGTATCATCACTACCCTGCTTCATTTTAAAAATAGGCTTGCAATCCTTTCCAATAAATAAAAATAAAAGTAAGCAAATCACAATCCGATGATCTTTAATTTGCTTTTTCTTTACTCAGTGTCTCTCTTCTCTCTAGCAGGATATAGTGAGTTGGTTTTAGATGAGCAATTCAGATTATAATTGTGTGGCTCTTTTAATGGCTGCACACAGAAAACTCATGCCTGAAAGAACTTGTAGAACGTGTTGCAAGGGCTGTTTGGCAATTTGGCATTCTAATGATATTGAATCTTGTTTACATTAGTATGTCTTCATGAGCCTTACAGAACATACATAGCCTTGAAAGGATAAAACAAAATTCTGTCAGTAGAGGTGTTAACATTCAAAGAAATTCCACCCTACTTTTCCATATTAACTGGGTCCTATCCCATTATAACAGTGTTATTCGACCGTATGAAACTTCTTTTGTTTTTGAACATAGCTAATGTCACCACATTTCCTCCAGGATTTACAAAGTTTAGAAGACTACAAGCACTGAAGGATTTAAAGAAGAAAAGGTAGGAGAGAGAAAAAAAAAAAGAAAAGAAAAGCTCCAGCCAGCCCGGGGGGAGGTCTGTATATAATTATTGTTAAAGTTCATTAAAGTGGCAATGGGGAGAATTACAGCATTCATAATTTGGTTAAGGAAGAGTGTAAACATCAAAGTCGATGCCTACAGAGGATGGAAGCAGAGTCAAAGCCGCATGCTCAGCTCTGCTCCGGGTTCCTTGCGGAACAATCAACAATCCTGCCCTTTTTGTAAGAACTTCATGGAGCATGGCTAGGGCCACGGGTGGCTAGAAAGGTGGGCCGTCACAGAGAGCTGCATCACAGAGTCAGAAGTGGGAAATTCAGAAGTAGACACTGGTCAAGGACTCATCGTGCACTTCTTTGTATCTCTGCCTATCATTTTCCCTTCCCTCCTCATCCTCTGTGTTTTTTTTTTTTTTTTTGCCATCTATATCAATACCCATTATGGCACTGGTTTCAAATCCTTAGGTAAGGAACACAGCTCTCTGACCTTCCTAATTTAATTACATTACGCCCTATACCTACTCTTATGAAAGGCAGCGGGGTTCTCTAGTGAGCTGAGTGCAGGAAGCTGGACTTTTCCTATTCTGTTCTTGGGTATTAGATGTTATTTGTAAAGCAGCGGAGCCTGCACATGTGTACCTTCGCAGTGTTTCACAAACAGGGAAACAGTTTCTCATTAAGAACGTCGAGGTTTAAAACTATTATCACCTGAACCCCAAATGCAAGTGTTTTCCTTAATGCCATGATTGCAATGAACGAATGTGTGCTGCAGAAAAGAGATAACATTTGGTCATAAATTCATTATTTCTGTTGGAGTAGATCCCTTTCTGAGGTTCAGTACCAGAAAAAATCAATAATCATAACAGCAACGATAAGTAAAGAAGGAAAATGTCATTGTACACAGAAAAGTCTTTCTCATATCTTTATACAACAGACCTTCCTACACCGTGCTAATATTTTTTCCTTCTGTTGAACACGGCAAAGACCTAGTCCTTCTGTTGCCCTCTCTACTTGGGATGATACACACAGATCAAAGGCCGGTCCTTTGCCTTTTAGAACATGATTGATGATGCTTTGAATGGCTCTGCCCTTTCTCCTGACTCTCCTTATTTCTGCTGTCAGGTCCATGACTTTCTTCTGTGAATTTACTGAAATTGGATTTCTAATCCTACCTTTAGTCTTGGAGACATAAAATTATAACTATTTAGGCATCCATTATATTTCACTACGATGTGTTTAAGATCAAGATGATTCCACTCAAATGAGAAATTTGATTTTTAAATATTTTTGGAGACATTAGAGATGTCAGTCTTGGATTTGACAAGTCAAAGGGAGGAAATTCAAGACGTCAATACCATCTAAAGAAACATACAATGTCTTCCTTTACTGTGTTAGCAACACAAGAGAAAGTGGAATTAACTTAAATAACAAAAACTGACCTTCTCAGGACAATAACTTGATGAAAATAAGAAATTCAAAATTTGATAGAATTTTTTATAAGAAGAAAATATTCTTGTTTTTGTTGCTTGTTTGTTTGTTTGCTGTGAGACTGGGATTTTCTCTGTAGTTCTGACTATCCTGGAACTTACTATGCATGCCAGACTAGCCTTGAATTCACTTTTTACAAATTGAGTGCTGGGATTAAAGTTGTATTGCCATCACACCTGACTGAAAATCTATTTAAATATTAAAATAATCTCTGCAATCAAGTGTAGAATTGTCTTCAGGAAGTTTTCATAAAAAGTTTCAGAACACAAGTAAAACTGTTTCTCTTCTGTAGCTAGTTGAAGTTGGAATAGGGGAAATTGTCTTGCAGAGCACGTGTTCATAATAAGTGACAGTGTTTAACTACACAGCTTTCAGGACCCTAGAAAATAATCAGCCCTGTAATGTTCATCCTCTACAAAACTTAGAAGTAGCATCAAAATGTTTTGTCTTACTCCACGATGTGATCACTGGCCAATAGTAAAGGAACATGTGGATCTTGTTACTTTACTCTGGGGAGTGGGACAAGTTGAATTGCAGTCATGAGCATCAGAGAGAGAGAGAGAGAGAGAGAGAGAGAGAGAGAGAGAGAGAGAGACTATGAAAACATAGCATCTGATGAATCACAGTGTCAGAATTCTTATTTCTGATCATAGGGATACAATTGTATCCTTACCCTGACCCCATGATAATGACTTTCTTTTTGAGAACTGGGTCTGCTTTAATGATCACTTATGGTTAGCAAGGGAACCACTATGTGCAGAAATCAGGCATCCTACATTCCAAAAAGCTAACCACAGAATGTATATGTAATTATGGTATGTATACAGTGTTTTTAAAAAAATATTTATGTTATGATTAACAGTGAGTGTCAAAAGAAGTTCATATACACTTGGATTGGTCTATATGATGAACAAAAGACCATACTTGAATTCGTTTGCCACCTATGTAGATGAGTTATATGTCAGCTAGACTCAAAAACCAAAAAGTCTATAACATGTAAAGCCAGGTTATGGTCTCAAGTAAAGACAGGACATGAACCATCATCATCATCATCATCACACTTGTGCAAGGAACAAAAATGCCTAAAACCAAGGACTGAAAACAGAACCAAACCTGCTTCTCTCAACAATTCTGAGATTTTTAGTGGTGTGATTAATTTGTTCTTTGTTCATTGCATGATTAGCTTTGTACATGGTCATTGTATTCATGTTTAAAATACTGGCAGCATTTAAAGACAAAAGAAAATCCACACTGATTATCGAATTTTCCTTCATAAAGGTTACATATCCAGTGAAGCTGTGTGGAGACCTGCAGACCCGTTTTATGTAGCAAACTTTAATTATTCAACTTCCTCACAGGACTCCACTAGTATTAAAGTGCATTATTTTAGAAAAAAGATTTTACTTTGCCTAGGCATTAAGACTTTAAAAAAACATTTAACTTTGACATTTCATTTATAGGCATTTTAATTATCTGGATGGTTTCCTTTAAATGCTAGATGTAGGCAGAGGAAATCAGTACTTATATAGAAGAAAGTGCTTCTAGGAGTCCCTCATTTCTTTGTGTTATGAATTTTAATGCCTTAGTCGGGTCAGGTTTTCATAGTCACAAAGAAGGAATACATTGACCTTAAACTTTGTAGACTTTTAACAGTATTTTCAGTCTGTTTGCTATGGGTGGATGGGAAATATATTTTGTTTATGTTTTCTTTTTTAAACATTCTTGCAGTAAAAGTGAGATGACTCTGGGCAGCCAAGAAAGGTCTCAGATTTTTGGAATTTTCTCTCTCTCTCTCTATCTATCTATGTATCTATTTATTATTTTTTTTTAGGAATGAGGTAACAATAAGACAGAATGAATCTACCTAACATATTTCTCAGGGCATTCCTACCAAGAAAAGGCACCTTGGCTAGTAGCAGCCTTTTTACTCAGTTAAGATCAGGCATCCACCTCACTGTAAACTACATAAAATTACTTATGATCTCAGCCCTTGGAGCCCCAGTACTCTATCTCTCCAGACAATAGTTTCACATGGATGCTGAGGGTATCCATTGCTCTGAGATCACCACGGATTTACCAGGCAGTACTAATCACCACTTTGTTCATTGGTACCATCATCGATGGTGCCATTTTTGTGCTTTATTCTATGTTTTCAATACTTAACCATATTCTTAACTCTTTTTCAATACTGAGTATCAACTAATAATCAACAAGGTCATAATGGCTGATAGCCAACACAAGATGCTTTCTCAAATTTGATTTTTGTCACTACAAGTAGGATCAAGTGGATGCTTAGATGCAAGGAAATGAAGAGATCAAAGCATACCTTTATTTGTCATTTGCAGATAACATATGGCCTTCAAGTTTGTCGGTCTGGGCATTCTCCAGTTCTACAGTAATAAACACACCCTCTCTTTTTTACTTCCCAACTTACAAGGAGTATGAGTGCAGGTAATGAAATATTCTTATGATACATGCCTGGTTGAATATTGCCATGAGGACAATGTGACCTTTTAATTACTAAAAACATACAAGCCAAGTATGTGATCACACATGATTAGCTTAGTTAGCAGCATTTGGGCTTAGACTTTGTTTAGTACTGATAATCAACACATTTTATTTTATCCACACCTTTGATGAATATACTATATTCATAACATTAATTTCATCATTGCCAATGGCTATTTATTGTTTATCAGAATTTAGCATAAGCAAGTAATTTCTCTTCCATTAGAATTCTGAAGTAGCATCATTTGAGGAAATTAATGCCCAGTACAGGAGTAAGCAAGTCATCAACCCTTAGTAAGTACTCCTGAGAAATACTTCTGGGCTGTGTCCTTGGACTTTGAAGTCCTTTGGTCATGTACATTATTAATCAACAGTGCTATGAGAACATATTTATGTCATGCCAAGTTACACTTATACATGGAAATTTGGACATCTTAAAATTAATAGAACTGTACCAATTCATTTTTTCCCTATCAATATGAAGCTAAACTGTAGCCCACACATTTTAGGAAATGGAAAGTTTCAAAGACCAGAACCATCTGGGATGGCTCCATCCCCCACCCCTGGCCTGGACAAGCCATCTGTTGCTTTGGCAGATTTAGAGTTCATTCACACTGTGAGTGATAGGAGAAGGAAGTGAGCAGAGCTAATCAGAGCTAAGTAGTTAACGAGCACAGGGCTAACGAGCTGGTGAGTTAACGAGCTAAGCAGAGAGCTAATGAGCTAATGTTTTCCACTGCATGCCAGCAAATACATCTTTCAGGTGACTATTTACCTAGTGTGTACTTAGCAGACACCCATAATGGAAGAGTAAATCTTTGACATTCTCCAAACATCTCATTTAAGCATAAACTCTTATTATCAGTGTTAGATGTGATAGCTTCCTTTGTCACCACTATGACCTTGAAATGAAGCAATCCTACTTTTTGATCTGACTGATGGCCACTCCATCATGTTATTTTCCATAAATATTATGGTAATTTATACAAAATTAATGGAGATTGTCTATTGAATGCCTTTTCTACAGTAATTAATAGGTATTATACTAAGGATATGGGAGAGTAACAGCAATTTTAAATTAGCTTCTCTACCTCCAATGTAGATCATGTAGTTGGGAAGAGACCTGAACAACGATTGACACTACATATAAAGTTCAGCACTTTACATAAGTGATGATAGAAAAATTTAGAAACCACTATTTCCATTGGGTGGTGCAGTCCAGGGAGAGAAGAGATTGGTATGCCTAGAGAAAGTCTTATATATGCTTACAGAGGAGGTCACAAATCACATTATAACTTCTCCAGGTAACACTGTAAATACACTAAAAGCCTGGCCACAGTTTAATAGTTATATCACCATTATTTCAGGTGTTATTTTGCATTGATTTGCATTGATTAGTGGCCACCTCCATTTGAGTCTGTAGGCACAGGTGAGTATTTTTATGGCCCGTGAGACAGGAGGCCACATTGATTGGCATTCTCAGTGAACAACCTGCCATGACAGGAAGAAAAATTTATAGCTTAGATTGGTTTATAGTAACTGGATGGAATGGAAAATGTTAATCTTGTAAATTTCTCTTCAGCCAAGTGTCTGGCTAGCAGAGTAAGATGCTGTGTGTTTTTGCTATATGAGATGGCTTTTGAATGTTGTGGTTTTCTTTTCCTTGATTACACTAAAATATTGAAACTCACCATTGAACACTAACCATGGGCTAGAAGGCAACAGTATAAACAATAAAATGCAACTAGTCAAGGATCGGTGCTAACTGAAATTGGTGGTGAGGGGCAGCTCTGAGATGAGCCAGACACCTAGGTCAAGGTAAACTCCTGGGATGACCCTAACTAAGACTCCTAGCAACAAGGGATATGGAACTTGAAGTGGTGACCTCCTGTAACCAGGCTAGACTTCCAATGAAGGGATGCAGACAACAAACCACCCACGAAACTTTCAACTCAAGATTTGTCCTGCATACAAGAGGTACAGGAAAAAGATGGAGCAGGAATTGAGGGAATGACTGGCCAAACTTGAGACCCATTCCATGAGACAGATCCAGCTTTAGACTATTAATGATACTCTGTCATACTTATGACACAAGCCTAGCATAACTACCCTCTGAGAGACTTTACCCAACAGTTGATGGAAACAGATGCAGAGACCCACAGTCAAATATCAGGTAGAACTCGGGGAATCTTGTGGACAAGGGTAATAAGCATTGAAGGAGCCACAGAGGTCAAGAACACCACAAGAAGACCTACAGAATCAACTATCCTGGATCCACAAAGGATCACAGAAAATGAACCACCAGTCAAAAAGCATGAGGAACTCCCATATATATGTAACAGATGTGCAGCTTAGTTTTCATATGGGTTCCCTAACAACTAGAGCAGGAGTTGTCTCTGACTCTGTCACCTGCCTTTGAAATCCTTTCCCCAACTGGGCTGCCTTGTCTATAAGGGAAGATGTGCCTAGACCTACCTCTACTTAATATGCCAAGGCAACTTGATATTCTAAGTCAGGTTGAGATATACGAGAGGCCTCCATGTTCTGTGGACAAAGGGAGAGGGTTTGGGGAGAGAGAGGGAAGTGAGAGCAAGGGAGTGGTTAAGAAGGAGGAGAAGCTGTGATTGACAGGGATCTAAAGTAAATACATAAATCCAGATCGGGACTAAGAGCATCCTCTTCCACTGATGACAGACAGTCAGCCAAGCTAGGGAACCATGATCCACAAATAGGCAAGAGAGTCCATGTCAGAGATAGCATGTTTTCCAATTGCTAGGGGATCTACATGAAAACCAATCTGCCTACCAACTACATATGTTTAGTGGGTCTAGGTCCAGTCTATACATACATTTTGGTTGGTGCTTCAGTATCTGTGAGCCCCCAGGCCCCTAGGTTAGTTGACTTTATTGTTCTTCTTATGGAATTCTTGTCTACTCTGGATCCCTCTTTTCTTTCTCACAGTGTTCTACAAGACTTCCCGAGCTCCACCTGAGCATCTGGCTGTGTGTCTCAACATCCCTTATAATCTGCTGGTGAATGAGGCATCTCAGAGGATAGTTATGCTGGGTTCCTGTCTGTAAGCATACAGAGTATCATTAATTGTGCGCACTTCATTTTTTTAACTTAAAAACAGTTTATTTTTATTGTTCTTAGCCTTCTTTAACTCAAGCTGGGCAGTAATGTTAGCAACACTTTATGAGTGTAGATTTTGAAACCTTTTCACAATAATTCTGCCTCCTCTTCTGCATTGTTCTCTGAGCCTCAGGTGTGGGAGTGTTTTATAGATGTATCAGTTTTGATTAGATCCCACAACTCTACATTTTGATTGGTTGAAGCATTTCCTCAGATGAAAGTGAACAGAGCATAAAGGCTAAGGCAACCAGGCTTTCAGTGAATGACAGTATAAAGCAGTTGTCACTGGTCTTGTACATAATCCATTTTACAGTACTTATATCTTATTTAATCACATAAACATTATTAATGTGGGAGACTTTGCTCATGTTCTTAAACTCTAAAGATAAAATACACTTACCCCACACAGGTGTATTAAATGCATATGTGCATACTCAAACAAGGTACTATTGTATGTGTCTGTGAGAGAGAGAAAGAGAGACATCAGATGGCTCAGTAAATAATAATGCTATGGTGACTCATACCCAAGATCACTTAAAATAGGAAATTATTATTTCATACTGGTAGTATCATGAACTAATAGTCATAGAAGAGGAGAGAAGAGCGTTTTTTGCTCTGACAGCAGTGAGAGATAGGGAGGATCAGGAAGAGACATTAGGGAAGGACAGTTAAGTCAGGAAGAAAACATTGGAATGTGCATAATCCCCTTTTTCCTGACTTAGTAGGGGAATGAATCTTTTGTCATGATATAATGCTTCTAAAGCATCATTAACATGAACAAAATAGAAGAAAACATCTCTTGAGTAAGATAGGACCTAGGTATTTATTTGCATATAATTAATCAAACCAAATTACAATCAATTTTCTTATCTGTAAAATGAAGATTAATATTTGAGCTTCCTCTCAGGAGATTATCTTGTTTGTCCTTAAAATCCTAAGTGCAAAAATGCTTAGATATGATAAGAGTTCAAGAATATATATTCTTCAAACTTGTGAGGAGTTGGGTAAATAAGATCAAAAAGAATACTGGATGTAACCAGGACCTGCTTCTTAGCCAAGCTATATGGAGATATATAAGTAAATGCACATATATACATATTGCTTCTCTTTCTTGGTAGGCATACAGTTACTATGTGTTACAGTTAGAAGGACATATTATTTGACAGGTCCACAGATGATCATCATTTTGAGTAGGAACATAAATGTGGTCATAGTCATAGAAAGCAAAAGATTTACAGGATTCTAACAAAGACATAGAAAATAATTATCATAACTGAGATGACACCTCTCAAACAAGGAGACTTCCTGGAATGTGTTGATTCATAGTTTCAACATATGTTTTTGATACACTCCCAACTTTTGTATGACTGATACTGTTTTTTTCCCATGCCACAATATTGTCCAGCTCCTCTTAATTAACTAAAGTTTTTAATTTTGGGAGATATTTAATACATAGCTATACACTTCATTGAGATATCTGATCTGAGTAGAACATGCTACAATTTTGAAACTGTGTATTTTATTTTTTAATTAAAATAATACCAAACAAAATTCTTGGATTTAGTGTTTCTGTATCCTAAGAATTCATATTGAATGACTAATAGACTTTAGGCAATTGGAAATGGGGTTTTTGGGAATCAATTATTGCTACATGAGGGTGTAAAATGAGACCCTCATGGTGAGATTAGTGACTTAAAATGAGTAGACAATGGTCATCTTCTCCTTTCTTCAGATAGTGTGGGTACACAGAGAAAAATCACATCTACAAACCAGGAAAATGCTATTATTATATGCCAAACATATTGATATCTTGCTCACAAAATTCAGCCTCCCAATCTCTATAACAGGAATAATTGTTTTGTACTATGCTCATGCCTTAGAATTTTGTAACAGCTGTACAAGACAACTAAAACAAGTATATCACCCTTTTAAATGACAATTTGAGTTACTTTGTATCTTGGTGTTTAATTTCTTGAGTTTATATATATATATATATATATATATATATATATATATATATATCAATGTGCATCCCAAAAATAAGGATGTCATTTCTTCTGTGTTAATTATCTACCTTATTTACATTATTTTTTTCTATTATCCTTGGGGTGGCTAACAAGATAAAGTTGGCTGGTGAGCAAGCCCCAAGTATTCAGCTGTCTTCTTCGTAGTTAGAGTATACTATCTCTATGCTACAATGTCCATCTTTACATGAATTATAGATCATCAAATTCAGGTCATCATGCTTGTGAAACAACCATTGCATGCTTGTGCAATCATTGCCACACTCTCCAGTTTTTAGTAGTGTATTAATTTTCCTTCCATCTGAGACTGAGTTTCCATTTGTATTTCTCATCTCTATAATGATATCATTGTCTTTTTATATCATAGTCCATTCTATGCCTGAGAAGCTGTTTCACTATGAAGATATTCAATGGACACCTCATTATGATGATGGACATTGCATTAGTTGTTCTCTGATAATTTTACTAAATCACCATATTCTTTTTCTTTGTCAATTTTTTTGCTGTTGCATCAAAATATATCATAATGGGTAAGTTAAGAACAATATAGATTCATTTCTCAGAATTATGGCCTTTGGCAAATGTGGTTTCACAGGCTGTTTGTCTGTTGGAGGGATCATGCCCGGAAATCAGAGGTCATTCCATTGTGGTCATCTGCTGCTTTTCCTCATATGATTAGTGTGCTGTGTCCCCAAATGGCAAAGGAAAAGAGGTCAGAGATCCCTTAATCATTTCTTACTCGCCGTTTGTAAGACTCTAGTCACATGGAGTTAGTCACTTCTTCAAAAGGCCCTCTCATCCACACTACCACAGCAAGGCATAAAGCTCTATGAGGAAAAGAACAACACACAATAATGAGACACTTCAGGAAAATACCCTACTCTGTGCCTGGGAATATACTAGGAACCTTGCTATTGTTAATTCATTTCATGCAATTATAATCAATTGGTTATAGCTCTATAACTTATTTCTTAGTATTTTTTCATCTTCATATGACCACTACCCAAAACAGAGAGTATGACAATTAAAGACATGCTTTGATAATCCATTTTCATCGATATATAATATCTACAAGAAAAGGAATATTGCTCCATTGCATAAAAAATGTGTACAACTATTTTTATTATACACAATACATCTTGCTCCTGGTTTTGTCTTCCAAAATAGTCATAGCACACTCCGTGACCCTGTTAGGCACTCCCAAATGCCAGTGTCAGAGGGAATAAGTAATGGTTTCAAAGATTAAAACACATAAGCTAATTTTTACAGCAAGAAAACTACACCTCCAAGTACCACAGAGAACAGGCTGCCTTCTTTTCCTCCCTGTCTCTCTTCCTTTCCTCCTTGTCTCTCTTCTTTCCCACCTTATTTTCTTCCTTTCCTTCTATTTCTCTTCCTCTCCTCCCCATTTCTCTTTCTTTCCTCTTCCAAGCCATAGGAATCGATGCTATCAATATTGCCTTCAACTCTCCTCAAACTCCTAGTTTACTAAAGATAGTGATAAAAAGTCAAGTTCAAAACACACAGTTTCCATTATTATCCTTGTCTTTTGCCTGCCAGTAACTAAGCAGTCCATGATTTTTGAATTTTGATCTCACTGGTCTCAGAAAATCACATATTTCAAATAAATATTTCTCTGTCATGCAAGGCTAAACCTGATAGTATGAATAAAATGTGAAAAGTGGACCTAACACATGTAAGCAAGCCTGCCTAGTAATGTACCTAGAACATCAGAAGAAACTGTAGAGAAGGAGGAAGTAAGGAAGAGAGAGAGGGGGGAAGACAGAAAGATAGAGAGAAGAGAGAAGATTTTCAAAATACCCTGATTATTTCACATGCTGAAATTGGACACATCCCTGGATTAGTAAATTACTCTGCAGAAAGGTGATCAAAGTTTCCTGTAAATGATCAGACATTTCTAACGTTTTAGTTCTAAACTAAATTTCTAAGGTTCTTTTTTATATTCATATAAGTTTATTTATTACTTCAGGTTACATCTCCGTCACCGTATCGTATCCTCTTTCAACCCCTCCCAGTCCCGCTGTCCCACCCTAAGGCCAGTCTGCCTCTGTTTCAGTTAGTCTGATGTTGCGTGACAAGGAAGTTGATACTATGCAGATATGCAGACATGTGAAGGAACAGGTGTGGCGTGGCTTCATTACAGTAAAACTATGTTCACAAAAACAGTTCATACTCCTTTCATAGGCCACAGTTTCCTAAGCCCTTTTTATTTTATGAGGAAGTGTCTTGTTTTCTTCCAAGTGTTCTTTGCCTTCCCAGATTTATGTACAGCACTGCCAATCAAAAGTGGTTTAGGGTAGAAAAGCGCATCTTAGCGTGTTTGTATGGAGTCTGTACCCTCCACAGCACACATTTTTGAAGATTCCAATATGTATATTCTGCTATATTTCCTGTTTTTTCCACTAAATGAAGTCTTACTGCATGTGAACATGTGAAACAGAGTGCTGAAGGGAGAGGACAGAATTCTGTCCATTTAAAAGGACACCATTCCCATTGTGAGCATGAAGTAAACTCTTGTTTCTTCCCTTGCTTGGGTCCGGTGGGCACTTTCTCCTTAATTGATATAAAGTGTCTAATCTTCTTTCTTTATAGACGTGATCAACAGGATGGTAACATCCTTCATGCACCTTCTTCAGTTGTCTTTATACTTAGTGGCAACACTGTCAGATAACAGTAAAAGAATTTCTGTCAGGTGAGTTTTGGCAACTGGTGAATTTCAATGTTTTCCTGCTTTCTCTCTTTAAATGTATCTCAGGAAACATAAACTGTCTGTACCTTAGAGATCCTGGGTGAATTGCTCTTTTGGGATGGACTTTGAACAAGATAATGAAACAAACTTTTTGTTTGTTTGTTTGTTTCAGGGCATTTTTGTTTTCATAGCAAGTTTTAGCAAAGCAAAGAGAGATGAAAAGGCAGACTCCAGCAGTAATTAAGCTTTGCAAGAAGGCTCTGGGTTTTCCACAACTTGCTGCAAACATATTAGAGAGGGTCTAATGCAGAGACAAGTGCCAGGCCCTATGCATTATCTCAGCTTGGAAAATGAAAATAAAAGCAGCAGCATTAATCAGAGCTCTAATCAGTGAGCTACACAATAAAGTGAGCTCACCTTATTCAGTTACAAAAGCTCACATGGAGGTAATATCCAAGCAGTCACCATATTCATACTGATTATATCAGGAAAAATGAGGGTAATGATTCAGACTTGGCAGCTGTGGTGTTCTCTTGTAAGAGAAACTAATAAAGGGACAGTAAATCTTGATATACTTATCACATTTGGGCTGTCAGGAGTATATAATCTTCTCCAGAGTTTCTTGGAATGTTCGCTGCAGCATATTTCATTGTGAAGAGCATCTTTCCCCCTTTCTTAGAGAATTGCCTAATGGAACAAAACTCCAGATTCACACAACAGCAAGAGATCATTGCTGCACAAACAATGTATTCATTATTGGGTTTCTAAAAACACCCACAGGGTCACACATTCCTGCATGTATACATTAATACTCAAATTTAATTGATTTGGAGACAATGTCACTTCTTATTTGTGAAAACATATGCAATAGTCTTTATATTGTGCAAAACTGTGTGTTTTAAACTCAAAACCAGCCACCTACCACACTCAAATTAGAATGAGAAATGCAGAAAATGAGAGATATATTTAAGTTGTGTAATATGTGTACATGTGTTTTGAGGAAGTGGATATTTGAGGTTGGTGTCCATGTAAACATATGTATTTAGTTTATCATTTGTCAAAATCAGAGCATCGTGAGGAAACACATATGTAGTTGCATCTGTCCATATACTTGTAAGTAGTAGGATGCTAATGATCAGTCTTCTTAAGGATATAAATAAGGTAGAGGCACTAGCTGCCTTTTTAGGTGCACTGCTTTTTCAGTTTCTGCATTTCAATATGCAGAGATTATGCTGTATAGAGCTTAAGTTGGTTCATGACTGGTGGTCACCCCTCGGTAAATTTCTAGAGAGTTTGAACGTTTTTTTCTGCCTTTGAAGTGCTTACTCAAGCTGTCCTAACAAAACTATCAACCTTATCACTAGGTCCCTTTGTGTCATGGTTTGTAAAGTAAGAAATAAATCATTCAAATATATCTTTCTAAGAAATATGTAGTTTATTAGTCTATGCTGTCCTTAAGTTCATCTTAGTTTATACTCTATTTCGTGTGCCTTCTACTTTCAAGACTAAATTGGATAATAAATGTCCTATGTCTGTAGGTTAACATGTCACAGAAGTAAAGCATTGAAGATGTAGACTACTAGAACTGCTGAGAGTCCCTTGAGCATTGGTATAATCTTCTTTTTTTTTAAATTATTTTTTTTCTTCAAGTTACATCTCAGTCACAAACCCCTCCCTATTCC
>CAJQZJ010001006.1:241340-254989 GCA_907164525.1 Lophiomys imhausi
GTGGATCCTCTACAAAAAGGTGCCCAGCGTGGCTGTCTGGGGGGGGTCCCGGTCAGAGACTCGTGTGGGCCACCATCCTTCAAGGCGAGAACCATTGCCTGAAAACAAACCACCAATCCTACCCCCATACCTCAGTTGTGGTAAAAAATCTGCTGACTGCTGAGACAATTTAATGCATTCTGTATCATCTGACCTATTGAAGCTCATTAAAAAGCGCAGACTACCCTTCAAGCTGAAATTTCTATTACCCTCTATAGGGCTTCTCTGATCATCAAAGGGAAGGTAGGGTAAGCCTAAGCTTCTATTACTGCTAAATAAGCGTGGAAACACAGTTGCATCAGGTCTGACCGGCATCGGCTTTGGGAATATCGACAGGATCCCCCATCTCGGCTCGGTCATTCCTGACATACTCACTGCTACTATCACCAGGATCCCTAGGAAGGTCTTCATGACGAATCTTCCTCACAAGGCGTTCAGGCACCCACACTGGATCTTTTTGATCCTGAGGAAAAACACAAACAGACCCTCTCGCCCATGTTAGCACGGGGTCAGGCCCCCGCCAAGAGCCTGTCAAAATATCCTTCCACTTCACCATGCCTTTAGGTGGACCATGGGAATCCTGATGTCTGTCCGCTGCTGAGCGGCCTTGAGCATCCAAATTTAAAAAATTTAAAGTAAATAAGGCTAAAGACATTCTCTCCTTGGGGGTATGGCCTTGGCCTATTCCCCCTTTCTGTTTTTGCAAGCATTCTTTCAAGGTGCGATGAGTACGCTCCACAATTCCTTGTCCTTGAGGATTGTATGGTAATCCGTGATTAAGCTGTACTTCCATCTGGTTGCAGAAGGAGGCAAAGGACTGTGCCGTATAGGCTGGTCCATTGTCCGTTTTCAGCTGCTGTGGTTTACCCATGCAGCCCAGGCTTCTAAGCAATTCCCTATGACATTGCGAGCCTTTTCTCCACTCATAGGTGTAGCATGTATGATACCTGAGCAGGTATCCACAGATACATGAATATATTTTAAGGTTCCAAACTCTGAAATGTGGGTAACGTCCATTTGCCAGATTTTGCGTGGCATCAACCCTCTAGGGTTCACACCCACACTGGGAGGATGATGATGAATCACACACTGAGGACAATCCAAAACCACTTGTCTAGCATCTGCTCTAAACAAATGGAATTTCTGCTGTAGAGTTTTTGCATTTACATGAAATAATTGGTGAAACTGTCTGGCTTGGTCCAGGAATGAGCTCCAAAAAATGCATTCCATCCTGGTCCATTGATCAACTTTATCATTACCTTCACTTAATGGTCCAGGTAATCCTGTATGTGCTCTGATATGTTGAATATAAAAACACCTTTTTTCTCTGCCAGATTAAAACTTGTAACTCTAGTAATAAGGCACATACAGTACTACTATTCTTAATAGGACCTGCCAATTCTAATACATTCATTGCGTTGACCACATAGACTGAATCTGAGATCAAATTGAATCCAAATTGACATCTTTTAAACACCTCAATCACTATTTTCTACTCTACTATTTGGGGGGAGCCCGGTTGAAATTGACATAACATGGGCTCTTGTCTTTCTATCAAATAGGCTCCGCAGCCTGTCTTTGAGCCATCAGTAAACACATTTGGTGACCCTTGAAGTGGTACTACTGAAGTAACCTTGGGGAATATCACTGGGTGCTCCTTAAAAAATGATAGCAATGGATGCTTAGGATAATGGTTATCAATCACTCCTTCAAAGCTACATTGCAATATTGCCCAGTCATCTACAGTGCCACACAAAATCTTAATTTGATGACTGGAATAGGGCATTATTACACTGGCAGGAGCAACTCCAAAAGACTGCAAGCATTGTTGGATACCATTCAAGGCTAAAGCAGCAACTGCAGTGGGATAATGTTCTATGGATTTTTTTGGAGAAATCTTTGAATAGGTCCATAATAATGGTCCATCCTGCCATAACAATCCTGTAGGTTGACCATAGGTGGCAAATATACACAATGCAATGTGCTGTCCTTCCTGCCATCTCTTTAGGAAGGCACTCTGCAACCTTCTTCCACTTTACATAAAGCTTTTCTTGCTTCTTCTGTAAATTGCCTAGGAGAATTAAGTGCTGAATCACCTTTCAAAATATCATATAGGGGTCTTATTTCATAATTTGGTAGCTTTAAATAGCCTCTTACCCAATTGATATCTCCTAACAACCTTTGAAAATCATTTAGAGTCTTTAAATTATCTTTTCTTATCTCAATCTTTTGAGGTATTATCTTTTCAGGTCCAACCTTCGCTCCTAAATAATTAATCACATTTTCCTTTTGAACCTTATCAGGAGCTATAAACAACCTTTTCTTTTTTAATAATTGAATTAATTCTTCATAGGCCTGATCTAACATTTGTTCACCCTTAGCTACCAGTAAGATATCATCCATATAATGAACACATCTCAAATCTGGAAAATTCTTTCTCAAGGGAGCAATGGCTTCCCCCACATACAGTTGGCACATAGTGGGGCTGTTTGCCATGCCCTGGGGTAAAACTACCCATTCAAACCGTTGGTCAGGTTCCTCATGGTTACAGGATGGAACAGTAAATGCAAATCTCTCACTATCCTTGGCACACAAAGAGATGGAGAAAAAAACAATCCCTTATATCTATAAATATAATGGGCCATGAGGCTGGCAAAGATGATAAAAGCGGCAAGCCACGTTGCACTGGGCCCATGATCTGCATTTGTTGATTTATGACATGCAGGTCATGCAATAATCTCCATTTTCCAGATTTCTTTTTAACGACAAAGATAGGTGTATTCCAGGGAGATACGGATGGTTTTATATGCTTTAAAGACATCTGTTAATCCACCAAATCTTTGGCTGCATTCAATTTTACAGAGGAAAGTGGCCACTGAGGAACCCATACTGGATCCTCCGTATTCCAAGTTATGGGAATGCCCTCCACAGTGGCCCCTAGGAAAAACCCAGGCCCTGTCTCTTTTGTCTTTGCTGCATAGATATGGGACTCTTCCGCCCCTGCAAATATTTTCCTATTCCAAAGCCTGGAGCATATCCCATATCTTGCATCATACGTTGGGCTGAATCAGAATAGTCATTACTCAATTTAAATCCCATATCCTTTAAAAGGTCTCTTCCCCAAAGGGAGATAGGGAGCTCAAGTACATATGGCTGCATTTCTCCTGAGTGGCCTTCTTGGTCCTGCCACTTTAATAATCTTGCACACATATCTGGAGTCTTAGCATAACCCAGGCCTTGAAGTGTTTGAGAAGAGGCTTGTATGGGCCAACCTGAAGGCCAGTCTTTCTTTGCTATGATACTCCTATCAGCTCCAGTATCCAAAAGGCCCAGGATCTTTTTACCATCAACTTTTAACTCCAAGACGGGGCGTTGGTCCAAATCCAAGGAGAGAAAAGTCAGATCTGTGCCCGTGGACCCAAAACCATCTTTTCCTCTCTCTCGATCCTTTGCCGCATAGCGATTATGTAAGCTCGGCAACATGATCAACTGAGCAATTCTATCTCCAGGAGAGATAGCTGTTATACCACGGGGGGAGGCTACCATGATCTTAACCACTCCTGTATAGTCTGGATCTATATCCCCAGGATGGACAATAAGTCCTCTCAAGGCTGATGATGACCTCCCTAACAGCAAACCAACTGTACCAGATTCAAGGGGTCCTTTAAAATCTGTTTCAATTAACTGGACCCCCATTTGGAGCGTTAATACGAGTCTGGTGGTGGAGCAGAGGTCCAATCATGCTGAGCCTGCAGTGGCTCTCCGCGGTCTCTCGGATGGAGGAGGGTTGGCCATCTCTCTTGATTCTGTTCTTTGTCCTGATTCTCTACTGCCCCATATATTTGTGGGCCCTGGGATCGTGGGCCCCGCTGTCCGTTTTTTGGACGAGCGCCACCATAACCTTGAGTTAAAGGCTGGCCATGGATATCTGTTACTGAACGGCATTCATTAGCCCAATGGTTCCCTTTTTTACATTTTGGGCATAACCCCGGCCGCCTGGGGCGTTGTACACTTCCTGTACTTCCTGTACTCCTTCCCCCGGGGCATTGTCTTTTAAAGTGTCCCATCTTGCCACACTTAAAACAAACTCCTGAACTTCCTCCACCTTTTCTGGTCAACTGTACTACTGCAGCAGCAAGACCAGCATTAGTTAACGGCCCTCCAAGTTCTGTACACACTTTCATCCAAGCTTCTAGCCCTTTACTCTTGTAAGGGGTGATAGCGGCTCTACACTCTTTGGTGCATTGCTGATAAACTAACTGTTTTATTAGTGGCAAGGCAGCATCCAGGTCACCAAAAATCTTCCCTGCTGCTTCCACCAATCATGCCACAAAGTCTGAAAAGGGCTCCATGGGGCCCTGTAGAATCTTAGTTATGTTCCCACTCACCTCCCCTTTGTTAGGAAGGGATTTCCAAGCCTTGATAGCTATCTGGCTTATTTGTTCATAAACCTGATTGGGATATCCTGTCTGCTGGTTGGCAAATCTCCCCTGCCCAAGCAGCATATCTCTATCCCAGGCTGGATTTCCATCTCTCTGATTAATGGCTGCTTGCTCAGTGGCATACTCAATCAAGAAAGCTTTCCAGTCTAAGTATTGCCCTGGACTTAAGCAGGCGCGGGCCAGGCCACTCCAATCACTTGGAGTCATACAATGTCTGCTTAATGCTTCCACTTGAGCCAATGTAAAAGAAGCGGTAATACCATAGGTACGAACCGACTCTGCAAGGGATTTAACTACTTTAAAATCAAAAGGTTCCTCGTACCTGTTCCCTTGTGGATCTTGGTATACCGGATAGGCAAACTGTAAATCTGTTCTTACTTGTGTCCACATCCCCGGGCAGAAAGATCTCCCTACTTTCAGGGACTGAACAGGCTGATCTATCTGAATGGCTTCTGGATATGGAGGGGGAGTTGAAGGCGCCGCGGCAATGGCTTTACTTACACCGACCACCGCCAACGTGGCTGAAGGCGCCGCGGCAACGGCTTCACTTACACCAACTGCCGCCAACGTGTCTTTCTCTTTTACCCTTTTCTTTTCCCTTTTTCTAATAGCAGTCCTCTCCAACTGTTCTATTAGAGCGTGTAGCTCCCCTTCAGAATCCGTGCCCTCTGAGTCCTCAAAATCTCTAAAATCTCTAAGATCGAGATAGAGAGGGAGCTTCCTTTTGCTTCCCTGTTCACTGTCTGCCTGCTCAGGTCTTTCGCCTTTGTTACTTTCCTTTTCACTGTCTGCCTGCTCAGATCTTTCCCCTTGCAGCAGTTCCAAGGCTGATTATCCCTCCTTGATTGCGTTACAGCATCTCTGATCTTCTAAACAACTCCTCACCATCTTCCAAATCGGTCTTACTCCATGCTTTAGAGTACCTTGTTCCCAAGCAAAATCCAAGTCCCTGCCTAATTTGTCCCAGCAGGATACCGTAAGATTCCCTGACACCGCAAACCACGGAGCCACGGAGTCGCATTCATTCAAAAATCTCTCCAGGGTAGACTTCTTAAGTTTCAAATTCCTAGCTAAAAGTAGCTCCTGAAGAGCCAGAAAAATTGGATGTGACTGAGACAATCCCATGATTAAAAATTTACTTTCGGTTCGCAGCTTCCCCGCGAAACTTTACCTTTTGTTCGCTATCTCCGCGAAACTTTACCTTTTGTTCGCAATCTCCGCGAAACTTTATTGTCCCAATTTATCCCCGGAACTTACCAGTGCACTGCCCCTGACTGCAGGAGTTCTGAGTCTTTTCTGGTTCCCCGTACGGGCCACCACTTGTTGCGTCCCCCTCGACCAGCAAGGACGACGCAACTCACAAAAGCTCTTCTCAAGCAGTTTATTCAGGTCCCTTGAAAACAGTCTTCCGAATGCCCGGGCAGACCCAACCCACAGGCTAAATACTATATGAACAGCCAATCAAGTAAAGCCACGTGGTGCTATCTTAGAGGCCCACGTATGCGGAAGCAAGCCAGATCAGCGGTCTTAACCAAATATGGACTTGTTTACCACCAAGAGCGCTCACCGTCGTGCTGGTGGAAGGGGGAAACCGGCGCCATCTTTAGGGCACGGCACGTCGCAGCTCTCTACAGAGAAGAGTTTCTTTTCTGGTCTAATCTGTTTGGTGTTCTGTAAACCTCTTGGATTTTTATTGGCATCTCTTTTTTCAGGTTTGGGAAGTTTTCCTCTATGATTTTGTGGAAGATATTTCCTGGACCTTGGAGTCGGGAGTCCTCTCTTTCCTCTATACCTATAATTCTTAGGTTCCGTCTTTTCATTGAGTCCTTGATTTCTTGGATGTTGTGGGTGAGAGATTTTTTAGCCTTCTCATTTTCTTTGGATGTTGTACTGATTTCTTCCACTGAATCTTCCATGCCTGAGATCCTGTCTTCCATCTCTTGCATCCTATTGTTGATACTCACATCCGTAGTTCCTGTTCTCTTCCCTTGGTTCTCCACTTCCTCTTTTAACTCTGACTGTGTTTTCTTTATTGTTTCTATTTCTATTTTCATGTCTTGTATGGTTTTGTTCGTTTTGTACATTTCCTTCTCCAGCTTGCTTGTTTTTGTATGAAAATCTTTCATGGCTTTTTCCTTTTCCTGTTCAAGCTCTGTCACCTTGGCTTGGAGCTCTTTAATGGTGTTGTTCCTTGTTTTGATTTGTAGAATTGTGGCTTCTTTGAATTCCTTCATAGATTTAAGTTCTTCTTGCAGGGACTCTATCACCTTCCACAATGCATATTTGTCAATGTTTTCATGTGTTTCTGTTGGTGTGTGGTCATCCGAATTGGATGAGCTAGGATGATTCTGCTTTGTTGGAGTCATAATTCCTTGATTTCTATTTTTTTTTTACCTTTTGCCATTGGATGCATTTAGCTGTCTGTTTTCTGTGCTTGGAACCACAGTGGATGATTTGGTGCAGGGGACGAGATACTTGGCTATCTGTCGTTGCTTACAGGGGGATTTCAAGGTCACTGTGGTTTTAATCGCCTGAGGCACTGTGAGCTGGTACAGCCTATTCCCAGGTTGTGAGTAATGGACCAGGATTGTTTCACTGCTCCCAATTCAGACTTCCCTATGTTGCACTCTGAGTTATCAGCCTGTAATGGTTCTGATAGTATGGGCCTGTTTGCCCAGGCACAGATTCTGTGGGTTTTGTTTGTCGTCACGGAGGCTGACAGGGTCTGTCTCCACACCTAATATGTCTGGATTTTCCAGGATACAGCTATGGGCCCTATTTCTGGTTTCTCTCTAGGCTTCTCGCCACAGGGCTGGACTCTGTGCCTGATTCCCTTCCTGTGTGCGCCGCCATGGGTCCCGTGGGTACCCCAAGCCCCGGATCCTCCGGCTGCCTGAGTGGACCTCTCGTCCCAGCAGCTCAGCCGTGGGTGCACGGATCCCTGGCCCCGCCCACGCCAGTCTCTCTCCCCAGATGACCTGCCGTGCGTTCGCAGGGATTTTGCCCTGCCACCCGTGCTCCCTCCCCAGCTGCGCTACCATGAGAGTGCCGGATTCGGCCCCTCCCGCCCGCCTTTGTGTTCCCAGCTTCCTGCACTCTCTTGGAACCTCCCGCCCTCTGCTTCACGAGCGGCTGCGGACCACCCGCTGAGCCCCCTGTTTGTTCCTTGCTAAGCCTTCCACTATCTCGCAAAGTTTTTTAAGTGGGTATAAGTTCAACCTGATGTGTGGGGAGCCCAATAGGACAGCGATCTATGGCCAAGTGGACCCTGATTCTGCCTGCTGTAAGTTGGGATCGATCTTACCAGGCGCCTCTCCAAATGGCAGTTCCCGAATCCCGGGTTTAGTGGCTATGAGAGATGGGGAGAGCCCTGCCCTGGGACTTTTAACAGTCCCTTGGGAGCTGTGAGTGTTCCGGGGGGGGGGGGGTCTAGCCCCTCCGGTTTTTGCACAGTGCCCAATAACTCTGTGTTTTTTATGGCTCTTTTTTCCCCGCGTTCAAAATGCTTCAGTGTAGGTCGCTGCCATCTTGGCCCGTCCCCCTGGTTTAATCTTCTGAACAAGAGACATGCAAAGACTTGGACGGAGAAGTAGACTTCGGCTCGATAACGTAATCCAAGGACCCTAATGGTTTAAAAAGAAAAAGATAAACCTAGAAACATATTTTATCATGCACAAATTAAAAAAAAAAAGATGCTTGTGCTGTGTGATACAATTGACAACTGTTAATATAAAATTGAACAATGAGGTAGGACTTTTTCTAAGCAATGGGTTATAGGAAGTTATACTGGGGCTATAAAATAGCCTCATCCCTCAGCATCCTTGATGCTGTTTCTATTTCAGATGTCTCACTGAGCCTACTGCCATTTACTCCTGATACAGCGTATTCTTAAAAGTATTTTATTACTTCCTCTCATCTCTATACAAAATCTTCCCTGACCACTCTACCTACACTGAAGTCTTTCTCCCTCTAAGATTTCCTTCCACTAATTTTCTATGCTTCCCTTTTATGACTAACAATTGTCATATCCTTACTTGTTCTACATTTACCTTTACTGTTATGTTTTCTCTACAAACTAAATGCTTGTCTTTTTTTCTAGTATATAATACCCATTCTAGACTATTAAATTCCACTTAAAACCATTGAATAAATATAATCTCTTGAACTAAATATTTAGTAACGTACTTATCCGATAGTCAAAAAAAAAAACTATTAATCAACATCCCAAATTTATATATGTAATCAGAAGTTAACTTTTTGTTACCGTAGGAAGAAATTCAATTGCATGCTCTGTGGAGTCAACAGATAAGACACCGCTTATCTGAATGTGCCTCGTTTACCTACCTATATTCAAACTTTGCTTTAAATCCACGGTTGTCTGAACTCTCTCCTTTGATAGACATAGCTCCCTATATATCTGCTATAAGAGCTTATGTTGGCAGAAAAAAATTTTCTTGTCTGAATAACTTTAGGAAGGATAAATACATGTAATTTATTTGTTAACAGATCTATCCAAGATTGTAAAAATATATATAAGACAAGGACTTTTTAAAAGAAAAAGACACAAGTACTACTAGGGATAATGTGAAGTGTCTTCACATGTGTATGTTCTTTTGGCATCCTATCCATACATATTTCTATAGTTGTCTACCCCATGACAAGTATCTCATAAGATCCAAAAAAGAAATTTTGCATCATCTCACTCAAAAGTACATGCTGTGTGGGAAAGTGATTTCTGCTGTCCTCTTTAGTGTCAAGTGTCTGATTTTTAGTGAATTATATAATCTTCATGTTTGTCCATCAATATAAAAGCTAATGATGTTCACTCATTCCAAGATAATTGAGAAGGCATCCAAGATGTGCTGATGGCAGGTACTAGAATTGTGTGTATTTCAATATCTTCTGAGAATTAGCATAGATTATGGAAACTATGATGAAAGCATTTTCCAGGATTTACTCAAAGATGGAATCTCAAAAAGAAATAAAGAGATAAAGTCAGTGCGAAGAGTCATGCTTATAAGTCTTTGAAGCCAAGTGGGTAGGTAAACTTGTCTGTAGCCTTTGCGGAATTAACCCAAGATTGATACAATCTAGGCATGATTGTTTTAATCAGAGCTTCAGAGATGGGCCAGGTAAAGTTCAGAAAGTCTAGGAGAGGAGATAATTATTTTACTTCAAACTGTCACTGGACATGATATTAACAAGCATGTCTGAAGTAGTTCTAAATGTATAGCATCTATGAACTATAGTCACGATATTTAACTCTAAAAGCATATGCTACATTATAAGAATAAGTATAGGATCGATAATTTTCACAAAAATCCAAATATAAGAAGGACAAATAATGTTAGAACTTGGCAATATTTGTGTTGTTTCTCTTCTTACGCCATTTTAAATTCTTTATTTCGTTCTTCCTTACGATATATTTACATGGCACATTTTCTATCCTGAATAGAAATCCATCTTAATTTGATAGCTAAAGGAATGGCATGGATAGATGGAAACACATACTGAAACTTTGAAGAAATTAAGTCAAATAATAAGATTAAAATTTTCCTACATTTTAAAGCCATGTTTGTTTGTGAGTTATAATTCAGCTAATTTCGACAGTATTCTAAGCTGGCCTGCTCCATTTAACAGGGCATATTTGAGGAGCCTGTTTCTTTCTTTTATTTATTTTTTAGCACAATTTTGTTTTGTTTGATACTTATGTGTTTATTCATCATTGCTGCTGGCTATTGTTGCTTTTCATGTATTTTAATACTTTAATCAATGGGAATTTTATTGGTACTTGTGCCCTGAGGCTATTGAAAGTGGAGAGTGCAATTTTATAAATATAACATTGAAATAAAAAAAGCTAAAACAGATGTGCAGGAAGACTATATGGTCCATAAAGGGAGGAATTCCTTCAAGAGGTGGACAAAGGACAATTCAGAGCTATGTGTTTATTACATACTATTGGGTTGAAGTTTGACTCAGAATCTGTTGTTTGTATTTTCTCACCTGAATCAACTTCAACCCAATACTAGTGTGTCTTAAAAAATACGTTGGGGGAAAAGACATACATTAAACTTAAAAAAAAATAGTAAGCAAATGGGGGGATGAGTGAGGGGGAAGAGGATGGGAGGGTGGGATCCAAGGGGAGTGTAGGGAGGGGACTGTGATTGAGATGTAACTTGAAGAAATTAAAAAATTAAAAAAATAATAATTTTTAAGATCTCATTCCAATTCCCCTGAGGCATTAGTCTAAATAATATATTCTCTTGGATATCTCCTCAAACGTTGCATATGCATGTCTCCTTTTCTATTTGTTTACTTAACTATATTAAGTACAGTACCTCACTTCATGTTGAATCGTACAACCCTCTACTCATGACTAAATGTAAATTTTGTGTTTTCTATATGTTTAAATTCTTAATCCCAAACACCTCAGAAAACCAAGTGCTATTTGCTTTTAATTCATCCTTTGAGACGACACAACTCTCTTCCTATATCTACTCAAAAAAATACTTGTGGGATTAACTGGACACCTGTGAGTCATAACATTTCTAAGAAGTTTAAATTATTTACTTACTACAAAGAAGAATGTCCCTTTCTTCCTCTTTAGCCACCTGTGTAAGCCTGGTGTCTCTTATTCTTGCTTCAGTAAAGAAAACTCCAAGCTTACAACTGGCTACCATCCATGCAATAGCTTCAGACAATAAGCTCAAGGATATGTTAAAATTAAAAAACAAAAACAAAAAACGTTCCTACATTTGAAGCACGTGTGTCAAATACTCTCTCATCTTGTTGATTATATTATATAGGGAGGACTATGAATTTCCAGTTCTTGCTTATTTTTACCCCAACTTCTAGCAGCAAAATGAAGATGCTGATATTTCATGATGTTTTTAACAACAGAGTGATCTAAGTCCCTTTTAGTGATCAGCAGTATGTAGGTGGGCTTGTGAAGCACTTGGCAGAGAAGAACTAATGAAGACGGAAGTTTCCATCCTGTACCAATGTGCTGAAAATTGCAATTCTCTTAATGATTCCACTTAAAGCAGCAGGAAGCAAAGTGTTCATCAGCAGCAGGTACCTTAGACATGAGTGAGATTGGGTGCGACCAGCTCTATTAAAACAACACAATCTCAACAGAGCTTCCTGGGGCTTAAGAGCCCATTGCTGAAGATGCCAGGACCCATCTACAAATGCAGAAAACCTAGAAAACCTCCCAGCTCTGGGAAAAGGTGCTACATCAAAGGAACCCTTTTAAATAGATAAAAGGACCCCCAGTACCTAATGGACAGTTACTTTATTCTTCAGAGTTTTTGAGCATTTGATAAATGGAGAAAATTTTAAAAAGTAACACTGATTTAAGATAACATCTTTGAATGCCATATTCTGCAGATCTCTTGGGGTTTTTGAAGATGCCTTATCTATCTCTTGTATTTAGATAAGCAAATGTTGCTTGTCTCTTAGCAACTTGATTACTGGGTAGTTTAGAGAATATCTGTGATAGACTGTCATAGTAGCTAACAAAGTGACATGTTTGCATGATGAGGAGTTTGTTTTAACTATCCTAGACCGTTTTAGATGGTTGGTATCAAGAGTTCAGAGCTTCACATTTTATTTTTAAGTATCTCTGGGTATGATACCATTAGGAAGCGTTACCTTTAATTTTGTATCAATATACAAAGATCTATTCAATTGTGGTTAAATATACTCTTAATTATGTATCAATATACCAAGATCAATGCCTATGTAGCCCAATACAATCTTAATATTACGTCCATATACAAGGGTCAATACCATTGTGGCCAACTATAATCTTAATTTTGTATCAATATACAAAGATCAATACCGATGTAATCCAATACAATCTTATTTTTGCACAATAAACAATGGTCAATACCACTTTAGCCAAATAAACTACTAATTTTGTATCAATATACAAGGGTATAAGGGCATATTCAATAATCGCCCCTTCTTCTTGGACCTTCCTGTGCTATGTCTATATCTCATTTTTCTCAAGCCCATGCACTCCTACATAGGAGAGGAAGAAGGATACAGAAAAGGAAAAGTAGGAAGTCCCTGGGGCTAACCTCCAAAACCCATTAAACAGGACCATTTATCAGCTTGTAATCTCTTCCCTTAAATATCAGAGTTTTCAGTAATCCTTCAAATAACCAAAAAGAAGGGCGGAGAAACACCTTCCCCACCCTCTGGGCATGGGACGTCGCTCTCTTAAAGTGACTTCCTGCTGATTTGGGTCGTAGTAGACCTGTTTGGGGCCTGAACCCAAATGGAAAAAATGGTTAAAAATGTTAGTATACTCCTTTTAAGATTTTCTTTTTTTTTTTTGATATTGAGACATATCAGCGCCTGACAGCACCCCCTATTCTACTCCAAGTAGAAGATAAGCATCGAAGAACCTCCACTGTAAGATGGTTGAATTAGTGGCAAGCCTTTCTCTTGGCATGAAAAGCCCCTTGCACCAACTGCAGACAGACTGCTGTCCAAAAAGGACAAAACTTAGTAGCAGGGAAGTCGACAG
This sequence comes from Lophiomys imhausi, assembly GCA_907164525.1. Taxonomy (NCBI): domain Eukaryota; kingdom Metazoa; phylum Chordata; class Mammalia; order Rodentia; family Muridae; genus Lophiomys; species Lophiomys imhausi. The sequence continues at coordinate 254,358 of CAJQZJ010001006.1, forward strand.
CCTAACTCTGCCAAGACAGGGTAGGTAAGTCCTTCATAATCCCTGCTCTACAACAAATGTCTGTCAGAGAAACAGGACCCAAAGGATGAAGACTGATGCAGGAATTTATGGAGAGAAAATGGGAACTGTCCAGGCAGTCATTGGTATGTCCTTTCTTAGTTTTGGAAGCTGCAGGCCCTGCACTTCCTATATAAGCAGATATACTTATCCCTCTCAGGTCTCTGAGGTGGTTGAAGAATAGACAGCTAGAGTCTCATAGTTAAATTTTGAGTTGTTTAGGAATCAAGAGGGTGTTATAGATCTAAGAAGATACTCTTAAAAGTGTGTTGCAAGTTAGTATGAATGTTGAGTCAGATATAGACCTTTAAACTCAAGGAGATGGGTAGATAGTAGAATGTTAAAGTCAGGGGCCAAACATGCATAAACTGGACATTGGGAAGGTATACTGGGCCATTTAACTCTCATAAATATGGCATATTTATATCTGTTGTTTTGTATAATACTATTGAAAGAGAAGGAACCATCTGTTGGACTGAAAGGGTAAACTTCTGGGGGGAAGAGGGTGGAAGGGCGGGTTAGGAAGGGGGAATAGGGAGGGGTTTGTGACTGAGATGTAACTTGAAGAAAAAAAA
>CAJQZJ010001006.1:274031-317718 GCA_907164525.1 Lophiomys imhausi
TGTGTGTGTGTGTGTGTGTGAACAAGTAAATGAAAAAAGATCAATGTTTGTGTGTGTGTGTGTGAACAAGTTAATGAAAAAAGATCATGAATATGAAAAAGAATGAGGAAGGGTTAATGAAAGGGTTTCACGTGGGGAGAGAAGAGGAAATAATTATGTTATAATCTCAAAAACGAAATAAACAAAAAAAGTTTCATAGAAAATGATAAAATAGATCATATTAAATAAAATAGATGGAATTTAGACAAGAATAATATATATGAGGGCAAGGATTATATAAATGACAGTATGTTTTATAAATAAAAAATAACTCCTTTGTTCTTGTATAAAATTGTCAATGATTTTTTTAACCAAAATGTGTACACATGTATTATCATAAACTGAGTAGGTTAGATTTATTAGAAACCTACTAACTGATTCTTAATTCTAGAGTCTTGGAATAATAAAAATCTATATCATAAAACACTATATCCTAGCAGATATTTTTGAACTGCAGGGGATCAATCCCCAAGAATTGTGATGCTGGGTGAGTACTCTATCACTGATACATAAACTCAGCTCAGGATAAAATATAAACTCTTGTCATCTAAAATGTATACACATTTCTTTTTGAGTTAGGGTCTCACTCTGTAGTCCAAGCTGCCTTTGAACTCATGATCCTAGTGCCTCTACTGTCTAAAAGCTGAGATTACAGTTCTATGTCACCATGCAACCCAAACACATTTTAATAAAAATGGGAAAATGTCTTCTCAATTCAATGGTGTATATATTATTCATAATTACATAAATAAGTACAAAGTAAAAGGAAACACTGACAATATAATTGATGATAAAGATTTTCAATTTGTTAATAACAGTGTTATCTATTGCTCAAAACAGTCCATAATATATACATAAATACATACATATATATATGAAGACTAAACTATTGAATTCATATTTTTCACATATTGCTCATTAAAAGTGACAGTGTGCACATAAATGTTTAGAAGATCATTATGTAAACAAATTTAAATGATTCAGACCTTTCATAGATTATAATCCTAATGTTATTCCATTAATGAAATGACGTAATAGCTAATTACTTCAGGTGATTGAATTAACACTTATTCTTTTCATTTTTAATTTCAGTTTAAACTTTTTCACTACAGATTTCAAGAATGATTCTACATGTAATTTTTGTATAGGGCATTGTGGATACTTCTTGTTGTCATGACACACTTCCACTTTTCCTTATTGCAGTACATTTCTGAATATAAACAGATGCTGAAAAATAAACCTGGAATTTTATAACCATGCATTTGAGCCTCATCTCTTCCAAGTGGGCAGTAAATTGTCACATGGAAGACAGTATAAAAGGAAGTGTGTTCCAGTGGATAGAATTAAACACAGTAATGACAAGCACATGAATTATGCTTCTAAAGCCATAACTTACTTTCTGTTCAACTTTGAAAAAGTAATTTAACTTATGTGTTTCAGGTCCCATTAAATTGATGGTAATAATCTTTCTTTGTTAACAAAGTGCTTTGAAATCACTATGTGACAAGCAATATATTACCACAAAGTATTCTTATTTCACTCTGCATTGTTACCTCTCAGGAAATGGGTCTATGCATCATTGTGAGTATTTTAATGTGCAACATTGGCCAAAAATGAGAGAGCAAGAGAGAGACAGAGAGAGAGAGAGAGAGAGAATGATTGAGACTGGTATGGAAATACTAATACTATAATGTTCCCTATAAGTCAGTGTTATGAACTCACCTTGAGTATTGAATTGACTAATCATACATTTGCATCAATAAAATGATACATGTAAGAAATTTTCAGAAAAAAACATAATGGAGCTCTTGTTTTTGAAAGAGACAGGGAAATATAGACCACACTACATTATGGTAGACTATACTTCATACAAAGCAGTAGAATTGAAGGAAATCTACATAAGAAAAGCAAAATGACTATTTCTTTGTCTTCTAATTAGAATTTAATAAATTAATTCATTTTGTGAGTATAATACATATGTGCATGGGCTCTTGTGTGTGGAGGTCACAGGTCAGATGCAACAAATGCAAGAGTTTGGCTGTCCTTCCACCATGAGACTGAACTCATGCCATCAGGCTTGACTGCAAGTATTTTTACCCCAGAGGTATCTCAGTATCTCAAGGTGTCCTATTTCTATCTTATGAGCAGGTAAAGTTTATTTGAGAAACATTTAATATAAACAAAGGGGGTAGGATTTTATCAAGAGAGCATACAAGGTACTCTTACAGTAATTGTCCCAGTGATAGCATAAAGGAGATATATAAATTATTTATGGATATATTAAAGCTTAGGAGGTCTTAACATTTACACGAAAACACACATGAGTTCAATAACTAGTAAACCAGGCTCTCCTGGCACATAAATGGCTATGCCATGGACTGGGACTATTATAGAGTTAGTGGTTCTTCTGAATTGTACGTAGTAGAGAATGCCTGTCTGTACTCCATAACATCATGAAGCTAGACAGAGCTTCCCAAATTCATCACGTGTTCTTGGTGATTCAGCTTAAAGGGGGAACAAATGAAGGAGTTAATAAAAATATTTATCATACATAATGGCATAACATCACCAAGACAAGATTATTATCAGATAAACGTGTGTAAACTTTTGTAACCAATGTGATTCTTTGTGCAATCGCAAGTCATCTATCGTGAAAATCAACAGACCATCTATTCGTTCTGTGTCTTGTTGAGAACACTGAACCCATAATCCTGAATCTGTCACACTAGAGCCTTATGTGGCTGAAGATTCTGGAATGAGCACATCATTCCTCTTTGCCTGTAGATGTCCAAATGTATGGAGAATGCAGGTTTATAGTGGTCTTATAGTGCAGAAGGCATAGATTTGTCATACCATGTGGAAGGTACATGTTTGTGGATTTTCTATACTGTAGAAAGTAGAGGATTTATGAGAGTCTTGCAATTTAGAATGTATAGATTTATGGCTATTTTAACATTGTAAAGGACATGAGTTTGTGAATGTCATAGTGCGGAAGGCATAGACTGTGTATGTCCTACAGTACGGACTTCAAGGGTTTTGGTGTTTACTACAATACGGAAGGCACACTTTGTGGCTTCCCTACAATGTGAAGGCACAGGGGAATGAATTTAAGTGAGTTTGTTCATATAGCCCACTTATCCCTTAACAGTGATGAAATACAGATTATTTTTGTGCCAAACATGATGTAGAAAATAAGAAGTGGTAGTACATAACTTTTATATGATTATCTTGGAGTTGGAAACAGGGTAATCTGAACTTCAAGGTCACCTCAGCTACACAGCCAATTTGAGAACAGCTTGTGCTACTCATATTGCTATCTTAAAATCACCAAGAACCATGTAAATAAGACATGGATACAGCAGTCAGCTGAACAGATACATGAGGGATGACCTATGAAAAGAGTAATGACAACAGACAGTTAAGTTCAGCCAATGAGGTGTTTCTATGTTATCAAAGAGGATATTTTGTATTATCCTTGTCATAATTTGAGTACTAGTTAGTAAATGGTAAGAATCTGCGAAACAGGGTATATGTGTCACTACAATGACCACAGGCACTTCGTTTTGTTGTTGAGAAAGCTATTGCAGGTAGCTTAAAAACATTACGCACCTTTGTCCCTACCTTCCTTTTCCCCACATTTCTCACTAGTTATATTGTTAAAATGCAACAGAAGTGCATTGAAAATTTAGAGGTTGATTTAGTGACCAAGTACTTAAATGCTCAATCTGCTCAGGTTATTGTAATGATTGAAATAATAAGACTTAGCAATTTCACACAAGTGAATCATATGAGCCATTTAATGCTAATATAGGTCTTAGTTATCAACTTCTAAAAAGTAAGTTGCATTAAACTCAACATCTTTCCAAGTTTTTATTCTACCCTTTACAATTCTACGGTAGAAAAATGTAAATAACATGGTGAAAAAATTAAGTAGACCCATCAGAAATTTCTTCTTAAAAACATACACAAAGTTAACTATTAGTTTGTCTACTGCACACAGAGCTAATTATCAGGAGATCAAGCTGTCTAGAGTGTATTTGGACTATCTATAGAAAAAAAATTCATGCACATCACCAATATGGTAATATTATATGTTGATTTTGATACCCAGAAATATCTGATGGCTTACCTGATTTCAAACTAAAGGTTGAGTTGTTACAGAATATAAGTTACATTTTAAAATAGATAATTCAGGTCTGCAGAGATGTCTCAGTGGACAAAGCACTTGATGTGCAAACATTAAGGCTGGAGTTTGAATCCCTAGAACATATATAACATATGTGTATATGTTATATGTAAGGCAATCAGGTCTGGTGTGGAGGCCTCCTGTTTTCATGACACTTGGGGGTCAAAGATGGATAACTGAGCCAAACAGGCTTACTAGACTAGCTGAAATGTCCAAAGTCAGGGTTCAATGAGATACTTACCTCAATAAACAATGTAGAGAGTGACTAGAGAAGATGCCCAATTTCATCTTGACACTACACATAGGTGTAAAACTACACAGGTGCACACTCCTGAAAACATACACACAAGCACAAGTATACATAAAAGACACATTCTTGTTAAAAATTAACACGTAAATAAAAACAAAGTAATTAAAGGATAAACTGACAGAGTGTATTTATTTTAACCCCTTCTTAGTTAAAGTGAAATCCTATGTGTTCCTTAGGCATATCATACACATAAGTCTATGCCAGGCAAAAGGAGAGATGGATACCTTAGATTAAATAAGACCATCAGAATTATAAGAACATATAAGCTACTTACAAGATGCACAGGGTAGATTTTGTCTTCATCATACACATATTATACCATTTACACAAGATAGATTTCAGTGAATCAAAATTATATTGATATAAGCTGCAATCTATCCATGTTTCCGTTGGTTTTGCTTCCTAGATTTATTTACAGCCCTTCCTTTTGAACTGTGCTCATCAGAAGGAATGTCAGCACAAAAAATAACATCACTGAGGAAATGAGGGAAAGAAAACAAAGGAGGCTTATTTTAGCATTCTCCAAAAAAATGTTTTCTAGGATAAAAGTATTTGCACAGAGAAATTAGAGTAGGTAAATACCAATATAGTTGTATTTTACTGAGAATAAACATTTTCTCAGTAAAAAAAAAAAAACATTAATAAATATGTTCTGTTGAGTCTCAAGGTGCAAGCCTTGTGATTCTGGCTACTTGAGAGGCTGAGGCAGGACAATTTAATTCTATGGGGTTAATACCAAGGTTTTAGTAAAGACTGCACAAGTAAAGGGGTCAGTTGCACAAGAGCACATTTTGCTTCCAGCCTGGATAACACATTATAGGATATCCAAGTTACACATTTTTCCAACACCAAAGTAAATCAAGCCTTTCCATACCCCCTTTTTTCGGCTTAGTTTCCTGTGATAAATCACAGAAATCAGAGAATCACTGGATTATGAGACAGGAGATTAAAAATAACTTAAATAAAGTTTTCATTGAGGAGGAACACATGGTGAAATCTAGAAGCCCTGAACATGTGTTACTGTCCTGTATCATTGGTGTGCATTATACTCCCAGCAACTGTACACAGTCCTCAATAAGGTTGTTCTCCAAACCACAAATGCTGTTTCCATTTGTCTTTCTGTTGGCAGAAGGTCTTGTACCATCCTTTCTGAGGCACTCTCTAATTGAGTAATCAAAGCTGCTGATGACCATCTAGCTGGACAGTGAGAGGGAATGCGGACCTTCATGGGACTAAGAAACCCTGGAAAGAGGCATAGGAAGCCCTCTCTTCCTGCCGGGTCTCAGGAGCAGCAGGACATCTGGATGTAACTTCTGGGAGCCCTGAAGGTACAGGAAGCCACATGGCAGATTGAGAATAGTTGGTTGGGTTAATTTAGATTAGCTAGTTGAGAGTCAGCTAAGGCCCCAGCTTTGAAACATTAAAAATTTCTTGGTGTATTTAATATTTGGGAAAAGGGCCACAGGGTTCAAGCCACCACTAAAGCAACCCAGCCTGCCGGCCTCCAACTAAGCCCCAGCAGCTGCCCTGCCAGGCCTACTGGCTTCTCTCCAAGCCCCAGCAGTTGGCACTCTAGGCCCACAGGCCTGGAAGCCTTCTGGCCTTTTGCCAAGCTGCTGCTCTGCGGGCTTCATATAACAGTTTATTGTTATTAATAAATATATTTGTTAACTAAGTTTCAGTTTCACATCTCCATATCAAATCACGAGCCACTTGAGATAAAGCTCAATCCTGAATGCCCCTCTACTGTTGAGGATTGGGATTGAATCTACAACTTATGTTTCACTTAGGTTTCTATTGCTTTAAAGAACATTGTGACCAAAAATGAAGGGGGTGTATTTCATCTTAGGGTTTATTAAGAAGGGAAGTATTTCATCTTCAGGTTCATTAAGAAAGGAAATAACAGGAACTGGAGGAACAAATAAAAATTTGCTAAGGAATAAAAAAACAATATGCTTGTGATCCTGTCAGTCTGGAATTTATAAATCTTTAGGTGTTCTGTCAGAATCTAGGAGCAAAACAAACCCTAAATATTGTACAAGACACCCTCATACTACCACTTCTCAGGAACCTGCAAAAGTCTTAAAAGTTCCATAATAAATCAAAATCCACAATAAGGAATACAAACAAATTTGTCATTTGTTGTTCCTGTTCATTTAGAACAGGAGCCTGGAGGTTGACATTCAAGCAGAACCATGGAGGAATGTTACCTACAGGTTTTCTCTCTACAGCTTTCTCAGCTTGCTTTCTTAAACAAGCCAGAACCACCTACCCAGGAGTGGCATTACCCACAGTGTGCTGGGACTTCCTATATTAATCAGTAATTAAGAAAATGCCCCCACATGATTACTTTCAGGATAACCCAATAGAGGCATTTTCCTAGTTAAGCTTACTTCTTCACAGATGCCGTTAGCCTGTGTCAAGTTGACGAGAAATCAGCTAGTACAACTTTCAACTACTTCTTCCTTGCTAAGGGATAAACAATTAGCATAAAGTAAAATTTGCTTCATTAAGAATAAAAAAAAATGATATGTTTATGGTCCTGTCACTCTGGAATTTATAAAACTTTAGGTGTTCTGTCAGAATCCAGGAGCAAAACAAACCCTGAATATTGTTCAAGACACTGTTATGCTACCACTTCTCAGGAACTTGCAAAGGTCTTAAAAGATCGATAATAAATCAAGAGTCCACAATAAGGAATACATACAAATTTGTCATTTGTTCCACAATAGTAACAGTGTGGACTGGTGAACTGCAAAGAATCTACACTCTGTGAGTTCAGCTATTGGTGTCAAAGGTCTGAGCTAACCTCTGAATAATGACATCTCCTTGACTCTTTTTAGAAAGTAAACAACTGTACTCACATCTAAAAATACATAAAGAATAAGCAGAAAGAAATATATTTTAAATTAATATTCAAATGATTTCAAAACATTCAAGTTGAGCTACTGTGAGCATCAGTAATTACACTAAAAAATGAGTAAATGTTATAATTATAACTGCAGTAAAAATTATCCAGCACTTTCAGGAAGGAGTGTTGTGCTGAATACTGATCAGCAGACAGGGGATTTCTCTTCAGGGTATCAGAGACATAGAAAAACCTTAAGTTCAAGATATTCCCAGTGTGTGTTCCAGTGGACGAACAACACCAAAAGTAAAACTGTACAATGAGCAACTCACGAGGTACTGGCTCTATTGTTTGCCCCATAGGTAATAATTTTATGTGACTAAATTTTCTAGATTATGCCATGGGGATTAAAAGTGGTCCCCACAGCCCTCTGTACTTCTCAACTCAAAATAGTGGGCTATGTACATTTGGTTGAGGATTACTTCTCTTAGTTATAAGCCACAACACAATTCTAAAATCATGTTAATCATAACACACACTACGGCTAGGATAGTAAACATAGCTTTGTAATAACTATACAGGTAAGAGCCACAGTGGCTGGCTTCTTGCCCTGTGCTCTTCTTCTTCTCTCAGATGCTTCTTTTCTGAATCCCCAGATGTGCCTCGCTTTTCTGAGCCCAGGATTTGTTTCAGACATAGTTAAGCTGGCTGCTCTTTGTCTCTATTCCTTGGTCCAAGTAAAACTTCCTCTGGCTTGCACTCTAGGTTCTCTTAAATTGGAGCCTAAAAACATGTAGTGATTTTTCTTGCAATGCACTACCTCTTTTTTTTTTTTTTTTTTGGCCAGACAAATTTACCTTTATTATTTCTTTTTCTTTTTTTTAAACATTTATTTATTACTACATTACATCTCCATTGCCACCCCTCCCTCCACCCATCTCCTGGCCCCTCCATCCCACCCTCTATCCCCTCTCCCACCCATCACATCCCTCCTGTGTGGGGTTTCTCTGGTATAAGCTCCCCTCAGTTTGTTAGTCACATGAGGTCTAAGAGCTTCCTCTTGCACAGGAGGCATACATGGCAGTTCCACTAGGGTGGGGTGTCCCACTGACAGGTAACCAAGTCCATGTTCCTGCTCTTTTGGGTCTATGGATTGCATAATGGTTATCCTGTACTATATGGCTAAAATCCATTTATAAGTGAATATATGCCATGTATATCTTTCTGAGTCTGAGTTAGCTCACTCATGATGAGCCTTTCTAGTTCCATGCATTTGGGTGCAAATTGCATGATTTCCTTGTTTCTGATAGCTGAGTAGTATTCCATTGTGTAAATGTACCACAGTTTTTTTTTTTTAATCCATTCTTCGGTTGAAGGATATCTAAGTTGTTTACAGTTTCTAGCTATTACTAATAAAGCTTCTATGAACATAGTTGAGGAGATGTCCTTGTGGATTGGTGAGGAATCTTTTGGATATATGCCCAGGAGTGGTATGGCTAGCTCTTTTTTTTTTTTAAATTATCACTAATAATTCTCAAAATACATATCCTCCAATCCTCTAACCAATATAATTAACAGACAGTAAACCCTTCAATTCTGCAATCATATTGATAATTCTAGTATAACCATCCATTTTACCAAGCTACTATCCTATGAAAATTGAAGCATGTGTAAGTAAAGTTTCACTCTATTGTTTAGACCTCTTTCTCTCCCGATTACTTAAATCCACCTTGTCAGCCCAGCTTATTTTTCAGGTTCATTAGAAAAAATGTTTCATAAATGTTCTTTAGTCTCCAGAGGGCCTACCAAAGTACAGTATGAGTGAAGTTGGACACGTATTTATTGGGTGAATAAATGGGGAAAAGAGTATTGGAATTATTATGTCACAGGACAACAGAAGTCAAGCGACTCCGAGAAATTTAAATATCTATAAGTACTGTGTGCTGATTGCACCACTGGAGCATTCCTAATTTAAATATCTAATTGCAAACATTGATGGATAAAGAAAATCTGCTTTTTATGTTTTCCAGAAGATTTTCTGATTTAATATAACATAACTATAATATTTACTTATTTTTTTGGAATTTTATGGTGCTTATGATCTAGGGAAAGGAAGGAGAAAATATACATGTAAACACTGAAAGAAGATTTAAGATTTTTGTTGCTATAAGTTTTAAATGTTATAAATAACTGGTTTATTGATAATCCTAAATTACTTAGTAGGATTGAAAAGAAATCTCTACCTTCAGCATCTTTTGGGTCTCTTGTTCCTGTTCTTTTAATGACATCTTATACAGAAACCATATTTCCATCTGACCTAGTTATAAAAACTCAAACCAATACTACTCAGCCATCAGAAACAATAAAATTATGCAATTTGCAGCCAAATGGATGAAACTAGAGAAGCTCATCCTGAGTGAGCTAACCCAGATTCATAAAGACGCACATGGCATCTATTCACTTATAATCGGATTTTAACCATATATTACAGTATAACTATACTAAAACCAATGCACCAAAAGGAACAGGAACAGAGACTTTCTTACCTGTTAATGAGACACGTTGCCCTAGTGGTGCTGCCTTGTAGGTCTCCAGTGTATGCGGAGCCTCTTGGCCCTCATATGAGTGCTGAACTGGGGCAAGGGACTGATATATAGGGCCACTTCCATTCCAGAGGAGTGGGATGGAAGGGAGAAGGGGTAGAGGGTGGGAGGGAAGGACTGGGAGGGGTGGAAAGAGGGCACTGTGATTGAGATGTAACTTGAAGTAATAAATAAACATTTTAAAAAACCCAAACATTTAGCACAATGCAGTATTAGCTAAATAAATGTTGATGTGGGCTAACTGTGCAAACTAAAAAAAAAAATCTGTCAAAGTGGGCCAGCTTTCGAAAACTTCTATTATAATGACATGAGGATTTTGAAACTTGCTTGCTAAACATATTCATAGAGGCATAATTGATAAAAATGTATCAGAGCAAAGGATGTTAATTTTGATGACTATGAAAATGCACGTACAGAGAGAACCAGAGGGGTCAAGATCAACACATAAATATCAACAGAACCTAGGCCCCTAGAGGCTTTAGAGAATGAAAGACTAACCAATTAAAAGAAAGAAAGAAAGAAAAAAGCAAAAAGCTTAGACTGGACCTAGTCCCCCCTACACAAATGTAGATGATTGTCCTCATAAAGTTCCCTTAGCAGGTTTGTGGGACAAGTTTCAGTGATGAACTTTGTTTCCTTTTAGTGGTACACTTTATCTTAACTGATCTGCCCTATCAGGCCCCAGAGCAAGAGGAAGCTCCTAGCCCTCATGTGACTGATGAACTGATGGAGGCTGATATGTACACCCCCCACTCACACTGGAGGAGAAGGATAGATGGGAGAGGGAATACAGGGTGGTAGGGTGGGCCTGTGATCAAGATGTAACCAGAATTAATACATAAATGTTAAAAATTAAATAAAATATATGTAAAAGCACACACACACACACACACACACACACACACACACACACACACACACCGGTAGATTCCCTTAAGGATCAGAGATTTTGAACTCTGGACTTTTAAACAGTCTTGAGATGATAATAGACTATGGGGATTTCTGAAGTCAGACTGAGTGTATTCTGTATTATGATTTGACTACAAGCCTCTGGAGATGATGTAGTGAAGTGTCTTGGTCTGAATAACAATGAGCTCCATAGATTTATATATTTGAATGGTTAGTCATAGTAGTATTAGGAAGAATAGGAGGTGTGGCCTTGTTGGAGGATGTGTGTCACAGGGAGTGTGCTGACAGGTTTCAAAAGCCTGGTCCAATCTTTTTTCTTTGCCTGTGAATCAGGAGATGGCTCTCAGCTATTTCTTCCACATGTGTGGTTACTATCATGTTCCTTGCCATTATGGTAATGAACTGAGCCTCTGAAATGTGAGCAAGTCCTCAATTAAATCCTTTCTTTTACCTCCTATTCGACCCCAAGTAGAAGATGAGCATCGAAGAATCTCCAGTGGGAGATGATTGAATTAGTCGCAAGCCTATCTCTTGGTAGGAAAAGCCCCTTGCTCCAACTGTAGACAGAATGCTGCCCAAAAAGGACAAACCCTGGAAGCAGGTAAGTCGACAGCCTAGCTCTGCCAAGACAGGTTAGGCAAGTCCTTCATAATCCCTGCTCTACAATGGCTGTCAGAGAAACAGGGCCAAATGACTGAAGATCGATGCTGTAATGTATGGAGAGAAAATGGGAACTGTCCAGGCAGCCACTGGTAGGTCATTTCTTAGTTTTGGAAGCTGCAGGCCCTGTACTTCATATAAAATCAGATATATTTATCTCTCTCAGGTCTCTGAGGTGGTTGAAGAACAGATAGCTAGAGTCTCATAATTAAATTTTGAGTTGTTTAGGAGTCAAGAGAGTGTTATAGATCTAAGAAGATACTTTTAAAATTGTGTTGCAAGTTAGTATGAATGTTGAGTTAGATATATAACTTTAAACTCATGGAGATGGTTAGATAGTAGAATGTTAAAGTCAGGTACCAAATACATATGGACTGGACATTGGGAATGTATGTTAAGCCATATAACCCTCATAATTGTGGCCTAATTACCTCTGTGGTTTTGTATTGTATTTATTATTATAAGAGAAAGAGCCATTTGTTGGACTGGAAGGGGAAACTGTAGGGGGAAATAAGATATACCTTAAATTTAAAAAAAAAAGGGAAAAGGTTGAGGGTGGGAGGATGGGACTGGAGCGGGGAATAGGGAGGGGATCGTGATTGAGATGTAACTTGAAGAAATAAAAAATAAAAGGAAAAAAATCCTTTCTTTTATAAAAATATCCTTGGCCACAGTGTCTCTTCACAACACTAGAACAGTGACTAAAATAATGCCCCTTCCTGTACTATGTCTCTTGTCAAGTTTGTGATTTGTTTTTAAGTGTTGTTCTTTGTGTCACTGTCACTAGGGAGACATAATTGAAGACAAAATTATGACAAAAGATGCCAACAAGGAAATAAAATGTTTCAGACCACACTTGCATGGAGATTTTTCATGAAGTTCTCACACATGGTTCTGACATGTCCTCCATACCTGAAGGAATCATTTTCTAGCTAGAGCTTCATAAGGAATTATGACCCTTGGATAAACTTCTCATTTTCTTGCATGCTTTCTGGAAATAGTTGTAGGCAAGGAATCTGATCAACACCAGACCCAAGTAATCCAGAGTTATCAAAATGCAGGTGTGCTTGTTGCAATTCTGTCCAAGTCAAATTGTCCTGCCCTTACATCCAAACTCTGCCCCCAGGCTGCCAGGATATTCTAAGTGCACTGGGTATTATAGTTAGATTTGCAATTGTTTCAGCAAAAAATACATTGTTACTGCCACATGAGTGGAAACAGTGAGATTTTTATTGTAGCTACAGTCCATGTAAAATTCCAATTTTAGGACTCACTGAGACTACTTCAGTCAGCGAGGAGGCAGATTCTGTTCTATTGTGTTTATTAGAACTAAAGGGCAAACAAGGGAACAAGTTTGTTGATGTTTGGGTTTTTGTTTGTTTTGTTTAATTCTTGTGTTGTTTTCGTGCTCTTAGGGCTACTATTTCCTCTCTGGACCTTGCTTTCTCAAGACAGTTTCTGAGAAAAAATATCACCTCGTCCATCAATAGAGGGAGTAAATTGCAATATTAGTTATATGTATGGTAGCTACATACTAGAATTAACCAAGCAATAAATTTGTGTCTTTGAAAACTGTATGTGAAACTAACGTAAAATAAAATGTGTGTGCCAAACATCCATGAGAATTGTAAACTTACAAACTAACACTGAATACTTTCCATATCGTCAGGCTACAAAGTAAATCAAACAACTAAAGTCTCTGGATACAAAGAAAAACAGTAAGAACATTCCATCAGAGGAAATATTGATTTTTTTTTCATGTCCACAAAAAATATCTTTGAGGGTGAAACATATTAAAGTAATGATTGCTTAAGAGATATACATGCTATCAAAATGGAATATTTTTAAATATTTTATTAATTCTTTGAGATTATATACAAAGTATTTTCAGCATATTCAACTTCAGCTTCTCTCTAGAACCATCCCTCTTCTACACTCCCAAATTTCATGCTTTTCTTTGTTGTTGTTGTTTCTAACCAATCAATTCATATTTATGAAGTATGTATTTTCAGAGGTATGTACTATCCATACTCCAGCCACAACGTTTTTATTTTTGTTTGTTTGTTTTGTTTTGTTTTTAGTTCAACACATTTCAAGGAATAGTTGTTATTCTCAATTGTTATCTTTCTTTGAAGAGAAGGAAAAAAAAACTTACTTTTCACACTAAATATCAGAATTGCATACTACAACTATAGGAGCCTGGAAAAGAAGGAATTGAGTTACTAGAAAATAATTGTCCAGGTCCACAGGGTGGAGTGAGGGGTAAATAATCTTTATAGTCAGAAGTCAGTTTAGAATGGCGTGAGTCAATGCCTACAGCCAGCTGCAAGAAAGCCAGCTTCTAGTCATAATTCTGCTCTCTTCAAGAATGTGAGTTGAGCTTGTAAGCTCTGAGCTACACAGTATGCAGTTTAACCTCTGCTCAACGCTCTGATCATGGGAGGTTGGGGAAGGAGGATTACATGGCTTGTATGATTAATTCAGTGAACTTGGGGGTGAAGATGAACAAAACGTACAGACAGATGTGGGACTGAGAATTATGCTTAGCTTATAGAACAGTTGAGTATCTCATAGCTAGTAGTCATAGCAGAAGAGAGTCTGGCACAAGAGATTTAATACATACTAGATATTCATAGAATAAGGTGGTCAGCATAGAGGAACTGCTCAGTTGTTCTAATGCTAGAAAATAGATTCTCTGCTGTAAATGCTAAAATAATTTTGCTGTGTAAATATAGATTGACTTCTATCTTGACTGTACATTGGTAATTCTAAGCATGTCCTGTGCTGGGAAGAAGAAAGACTAAATCACCTTATTTTTCTGAAACAAAAGCTACTGGAAAGCAGCCAAGACACGTTAGTAAATATCATATTGAACCAGAAACTGTAATTTCTCCAACTTAAGATTTGAGGAACTGCAAAGAAGCAATGAATTTGCCAAGCAAAGCACCACATTTTAAGCAAGTATGATTAACGTAGAGACAGAATACCTAAAGAAATGGCTCACTTTTTACAACAGAACAATCAATTTCTTATGTCTTTTAAAACAACAAAAGCATCTGCAATAGGTAATAATTAGTGACAGGCTTGTTATGTTATGCTCTCCAGATTCTTTTCATTTTCATCCTCCTATGTATAAACAGAATTTCAGATCCAATGTTTTTAGGAGAGTATCACATTTGCAATTGAAAATTCACAGAAATACAAATTACATGCATTTGTAGGAAAAGAAATAAAAACTTACACCCAGAGAATCTTGTCAAAGTAGATGCAGTGAATGGATTGCTCTGAGAATTGTAAGGAGTCAGTAGGTGTATAACGGTGCTGTTGTTTTTGATTAGGAGTTTTAGCCTTGTTCCAGACTCTTGGACTCTTCTGCTTCTATAAGTACAAACCAGTACCATGAAAAAAAAAATGCAGGCACCGTGTTGTAATCTGTGGAAAAACCTTAACAGAATTCTCCCTTGCTCATGGATTACCTAAATGGACTGTTGCAAAATACCTACTTTAGTTCAGTTAGTTAATTGTACCAAGATAAATATTTGCACATGATTACATTATTTTTATCATAAAATCTTAACTAGAAAATGAAAGTTCTCCCCACCCCCATTGTGGTAGAGGGATACCAATGGTCACTGCCAAGTGATACTCACCCACCACATTTCTTAGCTCCACACTGGAAGCCCACCATGACAGCACTCTATCTATTTCCATGATCCTCACCATCACTGTAGAATACGGAATGCTTAGGAATTTTTCTGCTGAGTCAAATAAAGAATGTGACACTCCTCATCATCTTTGATGGAGGTAATGTGCCTTAGGATGAAACTTCTGGTTGTTGTGGACCCAGTTGTTCTGGTGATGAATGGCCTATGGCCTCTGGACATATGTATTGATGTATTTCATCCACCATAGGTCCTCAGGGTCTAGGTAAGTAAGGGGAAAGAACTCTATGCTTCAAGGATAATCGTGAGGTTTTAAGTTTTTTAAGTGTTTGGGGAAAGAATTGAAATTACACCCTGTCACTCTCTTCCAAATATTTACTGTTGTGTGTTGGGGAGTGATAGTGAATAACAAATTACATGACTTAAAGATGTAGTCTAAGCCACTTTTTGGGCCACTGTGTCATTAGAGCACATAGATAATATCAGTTTCCATTGCACACATCATTCTGAGTCATATATTGTTCAGTATAATGAAAAAACATGGAAGATAAAAATCTTAAATGTAAAGACAAATTTAAGTACAGCTGGTGAAAGTTTCAGCTGAGCTAACAGCACCCTGTACAGTGAGGCATTTCATCGTTTCCACTGAAAAGCAAGTGCTTCTGTCTTCAATGACCATTGGTGTCACATTCCAGAAAGTGGAAGACAAACTGGGGTTAAAAAAATATGAAAAGGAACTCTTTCTGCTATTCTCAGTAATTGGAAACAGATAGGCAATTTTTCCTAGGTATCAACCTGAAGATTGTGATTTAGCTTGAGTTTTGAAGATAAAGTGGTCTTTCTGTTTGCACTGACTTTAATATGGATGTTTCCACTGTGAATGATCGGTAGTCAAGATGGGTTTGCGACCTGGGTGCTACTTGAGTCTTGCTTCGGGTAGAGATAGATACCTGCAGCCAGGTGTTCTCACAAGGGCACTAACACTGGAGAGCACCAGATCAAATTCTTGGGTATGCAGCCCAACAATGGCGGCCTGGAACAGGGTGATGTTTATTCTGATCCACTCAACTGAGTCATTCAAATATTTGAAATTGACTTTTCAACTTCAAACTGAAAACCACATACAAGAAGGCTAAGGGCAGCATTCTTCTCTATTAAAAAATGTTCATTTAATATACCAAAACATGTGTATACACAATTTCACCATTTCTATTGTGTGTATATTTGGAAAAATTTATCAAGAATTTTGAAGTTGCAGCCTGTTTAGGAATTATATAATCAGATATATCATCTAAGTATAGAGAAAATGCATCTTATAGTTTAATAATTAGATCAAGAAAAAAGCCCAAAGAAATCAAATATGTTTCTTATTTTCTAAGGCATTACATAAAATGTTGATTCAAATTTTGTACTTTTACTATACTTTAAATATTTTGTCTTCTTTTTACATAAATGTCTCTATAGTAAGTGCATTTTCTTCTATTTGTTTGATATTTGCTAATTTTCAATCTATTTTATTTCTTCATTTATGGCTTTAATTTTCCTGTGCCCAAAGAGATAATTAGTATCCTTTTATGAATGACAATCAATTACTAAATTCTATGCATTCATTCAGACAAATACCAAAATTAGCATTCTCAAGAATTACATGAAGTTTATAAGCACACATGAAAATTAATTTAAAGATTTTTAAATCATGTGATTTGACAATACTCATATGTTTCTGTGAGTTTTATTTATTGTAAACAATGTTAGCAACTATTGGTGTGTCAGGCCACCACATAGGACACAAGCCATCTTTTACAGCCGCTTTATTGCTGTCTACTTTCGTCCTTCCCTTTTACTCAGAAAATTATTTTTATTAAATGTTTTAGTCTCAGTGTTTATAATTTCCATGGATAAATCTATGGTTTTAGTCATAAAGCTTAATAAACTCATTGGCCCTCAAATATCAAAACAACCAGAGAGGCAATACAAAGACTCAGATGACTGCTCCTGTTTACACTGAATTATAAATGAATCTATTCTCTTTAACCAGGACTACTACTAGATTTCTTATGAATCAGAAGAAAAACAGTTTGTTCCACATTAATTAAAGTAATACAAAACAATTATTGAAAATTTGGGTTAACAAAACATTAATCCCTTTAACTGGGAAATGGCAATCATTTAGAAATGGCAGATATATGCAAATACATACAGCCATCCCCAAATGTCACTGTATTAAATAAATTCTACAAAAAGACGGGGCCATAGTGTTATATGTATATGTGTGAATACACATGTATACACATTTGTCATGAGAACAGGTTTTATAAGAAATTTACTAGGTTGTCTCTCACATACAAGATTCCTGAACACACTCTTTTACTCACATCCAAAGATAAGATCAGCTCTCTAGATGAGACAATTCCAGTCATTTTTATCCAAAAAAAGAGAACACAATAATAGGAAAACTCCATTTTCTTATAAATGCTATGAAATATCTCTATGAAACATTTGCCCCTCTTTACTTTACCTCTATCATACTTTTTATATGACAATGATTTTGTGATGTTTCCTCTAACACAGACAAAATACTATTCAATCCATTCTTCTAATAGTCAGCGGATTAGATTTATAGTTAAAGATGCTTCTATCAGCTTCATAATTTGCTATTGATTTTGAAACTGTAAATTGGTGTGAAAATTTAGGATGTACTTATCACATTTAAGATTGCATTTGTCTTGGGGCTGAAAAGATGGTTCAGCTGTTAAGAGAACTAGCTGCCTTTGCAGAAGACCCAGGTTTGGTTGTTAGCATTCTCAAAGTGGCTCACATCTACTACCTGTAACTTTAGTTCTAGGACATCTGACATGCTCTTTTGTCTTTCACAGGCATTGGATGCACATGATACACTCACATACATGCAAGCTAAACTCAAAAACATTTTTAAAAAAATTCCTTTTTAAACATATTGCCTTTTGTGAGCACCTTTCAGAGCAAGCTAATGTTTCAAATGAATTTAAAATTTCCTGTTTCTGGGTTACACTCTGCCTTAAATAAAAGTACCAAATAAGCTCTTTGTCACTTATGCTTTTCCTGGTCCATGGGAGAGCATTTATATTTACTTCTACCTGGATTCTCAACACTCAGAGCCAAGGTACATCACTATCTACAGCAGGGCTTTGTTTAAGGTGACGGCCCACAGCTGATGCCCTACGGTCAGCTGTACCATTAGTAGTCGTTAGTGGACCAGGCACTCCAACTTTTCATTTCATGCAATTCCTAACAAACATGCTACCCAGGAACACTGTGAAGCTACTTTAATGTCTGCCTGAAAGATATTTTTTGTCTATATCACAAAACATCTTTTAAAAATTAATTAATTTTTTCAAGTTTTATCCCTATCAAAGCCCCCTCTCTCCTCACCACCCTCTCTGACCCTCCCATCCTCTTTCCTGTATCCTTCTTCTTCTTCTCCTTGGATGAGGGGAGACACCATCATATCAACCCACCTCTGTTCATCAAGTCACATGATAGCTAAGGTCTTCCTCTGTCACTGAGGCCCAACAAGCCCAGTTAGGATAAGGTATTCTACACGCAAGAGAGTCCATGTCAGAGACAGGCCCACCACAAATTCCCCACCTCCACTTGCTAAGGGTTCTGCATGAAGACCAAGCTGCCCATCATCTATATATGTGCAGAGGTGTAGGTCCAGTCTATATATTCTTTTTCTTTTTTGGGGGGGTGGAGGATTGGTGTTACAGTCTCTGTAAGCCTTCAGGGGCCTAGGTTGCTTGGTTCTGTTCATCTTCATGTAGAGTTCCTTTTCCCTCTGGATTTCTCTACCCCCCCCCTTCTACATGACTCCCAGAGCTCCACTTAATGTCTGGCTGTGTGTTTCAGCATCTGTTTCAATCCGCTGCTGGGTGGGTTCTCTTGTAGGATAGTTATGCTAGGTTCCTGTCTCTTTGGGTCTGTAGGTTATAGAATGGTTATCCTGTGCAGTATGGCTAATATCTACTCATAAGTGAATACATACCCTGTATATCTTACTGGGTCTAGATTACCTAACTCAGGATGAACTTTTCTAGTTCCATTTATTTGGTTTCAAATAGTATTTCCTTGTTTCTGATAAATAAGTAGTATCCCATTATGTTAGTGTACTGCAGTTTTTTAATCCATTCTTCAGTTGAGGGACATCTAGGTTGTTTCCAGTTTCTGGCTATTACCAATGACACTACTATGAACTATGAACATAGTTGAACTGATGTCCTTGGGGTTTAGTGGAGAATCCTTTGAGTTTATGCCCATGAGTGGTATGGCTGGTTCTTGAGGTAGAACTATTCCTAATATTCTGAGATATCTCCAGATTGATTTCCAAAGTGGCTATACAAGTTTGCATTCCCTCCAGCAAAGGAGGAGTGTTCCCCTTTCTTCACATCCTCACCAGCATGTACTGTCACCTGAGTTTTTTTTTTTTTTTTTTTTTTTTTCGAGACAGGGTTTCTCTGTGTAGCTCTGGCTGTCCTGGACTCGCTTTGTAGACCAGGCTGGCCTCGAACTCACAGAGATCCGCCTGCCTCTGCCTCCCAAGTGCTGGGATTAAAGGCGTGCGCCACCACCGCCCGGCTCATCACCTGAGTTTTTTATCTTAGACATTCTGACAGATGTAAGATGGAATCTCAGAGTTATTTTGATTTGCATTTCCCTGATTGCTAAGGATGTTGAACATTTCTTCAGGTGCCTTTCAGCCATTAGAGATTCCTCTTTTGTGAATTCTTGGTTTAGGTCTGTAATCCATTTTTTGATTGGATCATTTGGTTTGTTGGCATTTAATATCTTGAGTTCTCTATATATTTTGAATGGTAGCCCTCTGTCAGATGTGGGGTTGGTGAAGATCTTTTCACAATTCATAAATTGCCATTTTTTTCCAATGTCTGTCCTTTGCCTTATAGAAAATCTTCAGTTTCATAAGTCCCATTTATGATTGTTGGTCTTAAAGACTCAGCTATTGGTGTTCTGTTCCAAAGTTCTTCTATTGTACAGGATTGTTTTAGTAATTCTGGTATATTTGTTTGTTTGTTTTTCCCTGTGAAATTCAGAATGGTTTTTTAAAGGTCTTTAAAGAATTGTGTTGGTATTTTGATAGGAACTGCATTGAATGTATATATTGCTTTAGGTAAGATGTCCATCTTTATTATATAAATCCTACCAATCCATGATCATTTGAGATCTTCCCATCTTCTGATATCTTCATCAATTTCTCTCTTCACATTCTTGAAATTCCTGTCATACAGGTTTTTCTCTTGCTTAATTAGACTTATATCAAGATACTTTGTTATTTGTGACTATAGTGAAGGGTGTGGTTTCCCTAATTTCTCCTCACCCGTTTATCTTTTGTATAAAGAAGGGCTATTTATTTATTCATTCATTCATTCATTTTAGTTAATTTTGTATCCCGCCACTTTGGTGAAGGTGTTCATTAGCTTAAGAAGTTCTATGGTAGATTTTTTTGTGGTCACTTATCTATGCTATCATATTGTCTTCGAAGAGCAATACTTTGACTTCTTCCTTTCCAATTCATATCCACTTGATCTTGTATAGTTGCCTTATTGCTCTGACTAGAACTTCAACTGCTACATTGAAGAGACATGGGGACAATGCATAGCCTTGTCTTGTCCCTGATTTTAGTGGGGTTGCTTTGAGTTTCACTTCATTTAATTTGATTTTGGCTATCAGCTTTCTGTATTTTGCCTTTACTATGTTTTGGTATGGTACTTGTATCCCTGATTTCTCCATCACTTTTATCATGACCGGCTGTTGGATTTTGTCAAAGGCTTTTTCACCATCTGATGGCATGATCATATGATTTTTTTTTCTTTCAGTTTGTTTATACAGTGGATTATATTGATGGATTTTTGTATTTTAAACCATCTCAGCACCCCTGGAATGAGATACCTACTTGATCATAGTGCATGATGTTTTTGATATGTTCTTGGATTCGGTTTGAGACTATTATATTGAGTGTTTTTGTATCAGTGATCATAAGTGAGATGGGTCCGAAATTTTCTGTCTTTTTGTTTAGTCTTTGTGTGGATTAAGAATCAGGGTGACTACGGCCTTGTAGAAGGAGACTGGCAATATTCTTTCTGTTTCAATTTTGTGGAATAGTTTGAGAAATATTGGTGTTAGCTTCTCTTTGAATGTCTGGTAGAATTCTGCAGTGAATCAAAATGACCCATGTCTTTTTTTAGTTGGGTTAAACTTAGTGACTATTTCTATTTCTTTAGGAGTTATGGGACTATTTAAATTATTTGCCTGATTGTTACTTATCTTTGGAAAGTGGAATCTATCAAGAAACTTATGCATTTCATTTAGATTTTTCAACTTGTGGAGTACAAGCTTTTGAAGTAAAACCTAATGTTTCTTTGAATTTCTACAATGTTGTAATAACACCCTTTTCATTTCTGATTTTGTTAATTTGGATAGTGTCTCTCTGCCTTTTAGTTAGTTTGACTAAGGGTTTGTCTCTCTTGTTGATTTTTTTATTAATTTATTTTTTATTTCTTCAAGTTACATCTCAATCACAATCCCCTCCCTTCTCCCCACTCCAGTCCCACCCTTCCACTCTACCAACCCCCCTTTTTTTAGTTTAAGGTATTTCTTTTTCCCCTAACAGCTCTCCCTTTTAGTCCAACAAATGGTTCTTTCTCTTATAACTATAAATACAATACAAAACAACCGAAATAAATAGGCCACAATTATGACAGTTATATGGCTTAGCATACATTCCCAATGTCCAGTCCATATGTATTTGGCACCTGATTTTAACATTCTACTATCTAACCATCTCCATGAGTTTAAAGTTCTATATCTAACTCAGCTTTCATAATAACTTGCCTCACAATTTTAATAATATCTTCTTAGATCCAGAACACCCTCTTGATTTCTAAACAGCTCAAAATTTAACTATGAGACTCTATCTATCTGTTCTTCGACCACCTCCGAGACCTGAGAGGGATAAATTTCAAAGAATCAGATTTTGCTTTTGTTGATTCTTTGTATTGTTCTCTTTGTTTCTCATTAATTGATTTCAGCCCTTAGTTTGATTATTTCCTGCCATCTACTCCTTGTAGGTATGTTGATTCTTTTTGTTCTAGAGCTTTCCTGTGTGCTGTTAAGTTATTATTGTGAGATCTCTCCAATTTCTTTATAAAGGTACTTATAAAGAGGCCTGGACGCAAGTCCTTGGGACTCTGGGATTCAGAGGAAGACTTCTCTGAGAAGTTCTCCCTGGGGAATGGAAGAACTTGGAGACCAGAGACCAGCGGTAGTGACCCTGGGGATTTCCAGAAGACCACTCCCCAGACAGGGGCTCTATAGTGGAATACAGGTAGTGCCTGGTGGAGAGAAGCTGGGACCCTGCATCACTGTGGGCCAGGATGTGTCCTTTCTAAGACGGGCCAGGTTGCAGAGTCAGTCGCTGAAATCTGTGCTTTAATCAAGGGGGCAATCCTCAATGCAAGAAACACAAACTCCAGTGTTTCAGTGTCAGTGGTGTGTCCTCTTGCTCTTTCTACCATTACTGATCTGGTGTTACTAGTACACTGTGCGGAATGTGCGCCACCATCTTGGAATCCTGAGAGAATTTTTAATATGAGTAATGCACATCGGTCCTCATATAGTTAATGATGGATACTTAGAAATATTTTCAGAGAATAACTTCTATCTCTTTCTCTTTCAAACTGGCTTTAATCTGACATATTCACTCTTTTTTTGTTTGTTTTTTGTTTGTTTGTTTTTACTAATCTCCATCCTCCTATAAATAATGGCATAGGATTAGGCCACAGACATTGTAAGTTAACACTGACTATAGTGGATGGTAGGAAATAACAGTGAGGTAGAAATGGGAATCTTACACCTTCCTGAGGAAATTATCTTTGTTTAATTTCTGAAATTTCCAAATCTATAGACCTAGAGCACTCCATTCGACTTTCTCTTTCCAAATAAATGTACCTACCCTTGGAAGCTGGGTGCTCAAGGGACATGAGACAAGGATACCACTCACTGTCTTTAGGCAACTACTTATTCACATGGTTACTCTGAAATGGACTCTGAAATCAAATTTCCTACTCCTAATTTCTCCCGTTCTCTTTCTATAGGATGTCATACCTAAATCCTTGATTGGCTGCAAAGACTGATGCACCTGCTTTTTGTGAGTCTTCTTGTTCTGGCTAAGAGAAAATATAAAATACAAACATAGGACTCAGCATGAAATCACCTATAAATACTATTCAATAGGGGAGGGTACCTATACCCCTTATTTTTGCTTGGGATTTATAGGATTCAATTCCTATCATTTCATAGAAAGGCTGTGAACACCACACGTCCCTATTCACATCTGCCTGAACAAGTTCATGTGTATCCTGGAAGATTCTGATAAAGAGTATGATACCTGCACAGAGATGGTGATAAATAGAGAATGGCTGCTTTGCCAGTCAATAACAAAGTCAGGTCTCTATGATGCTTCTTCATAATGATCAGTTCCTCTGATTCTTTGCTGCAAAAATAGACACAGGTCTATAAAGCATTGTGTTAGCATAGCTAATCTTTCTCCTTCAATGACACTGTGCCAAATTTGTTGCCAGAAACCTATAGTCAAACCTATGGCTAAGTTAATTCCAGCCTCTTATTTTAAATGAAGGACTCTAATTGCAGTGACGCTCGTGGACTAGGACTGCTTTGAGAAAATTCTGCTAGCGCACTCAGGCCCAGGACTCTGCTCATGAAATCTTTCTCCACTCAATTCTTTCATGTATGTAGGAGGGCCACTATACTCTAAAATAACATCCAGAGATAACTATGTGTTTTCCGTCTTTCATATGCATAAAAAAGGAAAGATACATACTTGGTTTCCTCACTTTGCAATGGTGATTAAGATTATATTTGGCAACATTGGTATTAATCTTTGTGTATTGATACAAAATTAAGGGTAACGCTTTTTAAAGGTATTGTACCTAGTAATGCTTAAAAATGAAATGTGAAGTTTCAGCCTTTTGCTACCAACCATCATAAACTGTTTAGGATAATTAAGAAATGCAAACTAATAGTCATGCAAGTGTGTCATTTTGTGAGGTACTATGACAGTCTATCACAGTTATTTTCTAAGCTAATCAGAAATCAAGTTGCTAAGAGACAAGCAACATTTGCTTATCTAAATATAAGAGATAGATAGGGGGTCTTCAAAAACCTCAAGAGATCTGCAGAAAATGGCTCAAAGATGTTTTCTTAACAAGATTTTTTTGATATCGAGACATGTCAGCTCCTGACAGCACCCCCTATGGTCCTCCAAGTAGAAGATGAGCATTGAAGAATCTCCAGTGGGACATGGTTGAATTAGTGGCAAGCCTATCTCTTAGCAAGAAGAACCCCTTGCTTCAACTGTAGACAGAATGCTGTCCAAAAAGGACAAAACTTGGAAGCAGGTAAGATGACAGCCTAGCTCTGCCAAGACAGGGTAGGCAAGTCCTTCATAATTCCTGCTCTACAATCAATGTCTGTCAGAGAAATGAGGCCATACAGCTAAAGAATTGATGCTGTAATGTATGGAGAGAAAATGAGAACTGTCCAGGCAGCCACTGGTATGTCATTTCTTAGTTTTGGAAGCTTCAGGCCCTGCACTTCCTATATAAACAGATATATTTATCTCTCTCAGGTCTCTGAGGTGGTTGAAGAATAGATAGCTAGAGTCCCATAGTTAAATTTTGAGTTGTTTAGGAATCAAGAGAGTGTTCTGGATCTAAGAAGATGTTTTTAAAATTGTTATGCAAGTTAGTATGAAAGCTGAGTTAGATATAGAACTTTAAAATCATGGAGATGGTTAGATAGTAGAATCTTAAAGTCAGGTGCCAAATACATATGGACTGGACATTGGAATGTATGCTAAGCATATAACTCTCATAATTGTGGCCTAATTATTTCTGTTGTTTTGTATTGTATTTTTTGTTATAAGAGAAAGAACCATTTGTTGGATTGAAAGGGAGAGATGTTGGGGAGGGAATATACCTTAAACTTAAAAAAAAAAAAGGGAAGAGGATGGGAGTGAGGGGGAAGAGGGTGGGAGGGTGAGACTGGAAGGGGAATTTGGGAAGGGATTGTGATTGAGATGTAACTTGAAGAAATAAAAAATAAATTATAAAAAATGTAAAAAAAACCAAACCAAAAAAACAAAAAAAGAAAAAAATTAAAAGAAGAAAACACTCAAGAATTTTTTAGAGTTTTAATTATTTTGCCCTTTATAAGTATTTCTGAATGTCTACAGAAACCTATAATGCCTACTGTTTTCATAGTATTTACTTTATCATTGCAAGTGTTTAGTTCAGTAAGGTCATATTCCTTTTAAAGAAATCATGTGTCTTTTTGTTTACTAGAAAAACTTAATTTCAGTCAACAGTTATGTGATGGCCAATTTTGGTTGTCAGCGTGACTATATCTGGAATGAAATACAATCCAGAGATGAAGGGCATGCCTGTGAGAGATTTTCTGCTTGGTTTGACATGGGTGAATGCACTTCTAGTCTACACCTTTGACATAGGAATACATTCATTTGATACAGATATTGAGATGGTAAGATACACCATCTGAGGCACACCTTATGCTGGAAGCCTATATAAGGACATGGAAGAAGTAAAGTTGTGCTCTTTGTCTTTTTGCCTCACATTGCTAGCATATCCATTCCTTCACTGGTATTGAATCCTACTTATCTGGGTCGAGAATATACAGAAGACCAGCTGAGACACCCAGCCTTGTTTAACTGAGTAACTACTAAATCCTTGGATGTTCCATTCACAGCCAACAATTGTTGGATTAGTTTAGTTACAGCTTGCTAGTCATTCCAATAAATTCCCATATATATGTTACAAATATTAAATTTTAATATTAAAATATTAGAAATATCAAGATATCATCATTCATTTTAAAGAATGTTTCTTTTTGTTTCCTTGAAGATTTTATATGTGTATACAATATAGTTTGGTTCAATACATGCACACACACATATGTAAGGATATATATAAATATATAGAGAGATTCATTCCATAAGTCCTTTGACTCTAGAAAACCTTGACTAATACACATGGGAAATATTCTCTATGAAATTTCAGCCTGTAGTCAAAAGACAAAAGATACTTGAAAATATTTCATTGTTAATAGTCATGCATGAGAATGATATAATGACATACATTTGTGAAGTAAGCCGACATGTTTATATAAATGATACAGCTATAAGAAACTGGAAATAGAAGGTCCTAACTGGTCGAATATCATCTAAAGTTTGTCAGTGGTTCACAAAATCATATTAAAAATATTAGAAAATGCAAAATATTGTCATTGCTTTGAAAAAGTTTTTTTTTAACTTCTTTGAATATTTTATACATGTATAAAATGTGGTTTGGCTCTCTCCTCCCCAAACTTCAACTATCCCCCCTAAAATCTCTGTCCCAATTTCATATCCTCTTGTTTTATAATTTGCTTAGAATAATTTGTACTGCCTTTATGCCTCTTACCAAATATACATATTTGTTGATAAAATTATATAAAATAAAATGCTGTGAAATTTCAACCATCATTTAAAAATATCATCTTCAAGTTCTTATGATTCATGCAGATCAAATGGAAAACGTACTCACTCGAGTCGATATAAATTGTAACAGTCAAGTGTTCATGAATACATGAGGTCCTACATTCAAAATATATGGAAATCATATTGGTGATGAAACAGTATTAGCATATCTCAAACTCTGTGGGACAGTCTGGGAATTATCAAGCAGCTTCAGAAGCTAAATGATCTATTGTTGGTAAAGACCATAAAAGCATTCAGATTTCTGTCACCATCCATGCCCATGGAAGATTGACTACAGGATCTCAGAGACACCAAAAGCTGCAGGTGCTAATGCATAACCACAAGGTGTTTTTTACAACGTATATTCATGATCCCATGACTTGAAATTGGTACTAATATATTTATAGGTCCAATGCAATGCAAATGCTTGGCCAGCAGTTATTAAATGATAACATATAATTAACCATAAAAAGAAATGTATGCTTGTATCCATGTAGTCTACATTATTCTTCTTCAACTGTATTTGGGTAAAAATTGGCTTTATCCAGGATCATGGAGCCCTTGTATATGTAGAGTTGACAGTAAAGAGTCTGATCCAGTCAGTTCTTCATAGACATCAGCAAATCATGGGTCTTCATATTTTCTATGTTTCTTTGGAATGGATGAGAGTGGTAGAAATTGTGATATATTGCCTATTTTAAAACTAATTGCAATAAGAAATGCAACTTATAATTTGGACTGAAGTATAATGCATGCATAGTGGACCCCTAAAGGTGAGGGCCTCTGTTTAGTTTGTTAAGTTTGATGTGCATTTTAGCTACTGTTGTTTGTTGTTGTTATTCAAATGGAAGACACTGAGCAAAGCTATTACTGATATGGTCAAACCCAGTTGATAGAAACTCAGAGCATTGTGTTGGGAAAATAAAAATTAAATCTGCCTGGACCTTGTTCTAAAACTGTTCTTAAGTGTGAGACACCATGACTGAAGAACACTATTCCTCACAGCTATTAAATGTGGAGGCATGTTAGTTCCACTCCATAGAATCACAAGGACTCTTTTAAATATCATGTCATCAATACATCTAGTAATTTGCACCATAAATTTCCCTTTAAATAGATTCTTTTATTCTGAACAGGGCTTCTAAAAAAACTGTGCTTCCTTCATCCCACACATAAAGATCCTCTGTCTCAGGAAGAACTTTCAAGGTCCATGCTGCTACTGTAAGACTCTTGCTTCTTGTGAACAAGAAGCAGAGAAAATAGTGACTAATATCCAAAAGGATCACGAGAGAAGATATGTTTTATTCATGAACTTTGCACCTCCAGTGAAATTAAAAGAAAGGGAAGGGTCGGAGCTGTGAACCCTCTTTCCTAGAGCCTGTAAACCAATAAAGGCTTTATATTAGCTATCGATATCTATCTCTGAGTTGCCTTAATAACATCTTATTCCCTGTTTTCACCAGCCATCAATAATATTTCTGCCTGCCCGCTCAGGCCCCTATCTCTGCGTGCAATTGCATTATAAGGGTCTATAAGCCTAATTTGCTTCACATTCTTATTTTTTGGAAAAGACTCGCTGGCTTTTGTAATGAGAGCAACTGCCAAGAAGGCATGACGGAATCCGTGGCCCATCTGGCTTATAATCTTCACTCAATATCACAGAAGCCTAAACTCTGAGACCTGCTGATAAGCCTGGCATCCGGGCAAGCAGTGGTGGCCTTCTCTGTGATTTCTCATTAAGGGAAGGGACATCTCTCTGGGAATCTCTCATATCCTGGATATCACATAATTCCTTTCTTCATTTTCTAATAAGTACAAGAAAGTTGTATTTTCTCTACTGTTCTCTATTCATGTACTCAGATATTGGGAAGAGTGACATTTGGAAATTTTGACATTTGAATTTTTTAGTTTTGTGAAACATAATTGTTATTTGAAAAGGGAAGAAGTAACATAAATTTCAGGGAGATAGGCATATTACTGAACAACCATCATTTTAAAATTTAATGTTATTGTTTAGAAATCACTACTTTTTTCCATTATGCATTTGTGTATAGTATCTATGAGATATATGGTTTATTACAAATAGAACGATCCAACTGCACTGCCTTAGGCACCTTAGACCAACTTCTTGATGGCAAAGAGGATATCATGAAGAGGAGCTTGTGGTAGGTTACATGAGCAACTTCATCATCTCCCACTATGTGCCTAGTAA
The DNA here is from genome assembly GCA_907164525.1 of Lophiomys imhausi. Lineage (NCBI taxonomy): Eukaryota > Metazoa > Chordata > Mammalia > Rodentia > Muridae > Lophiomys > Lophiomys imhausi. The sequence goes on from CAJQZJ010001006.1 coordinate 303,066, forward strand.
GAAAGCAGTTTCAAACAATGTATAGTTCTTTTAAATCCTCTATCCTATGTGTTTTATTCTGATTTTTAAAGGCATTATTGTCTTTTATGATGGACTAGTAATTATGTCAGAAGAAAAAGTGTATATATTCTTTCCCCAGGAGTTTATGATTATTTGGCATGAATTTATTGGTATTTATACGATTGATAGGGGATCTTTTCTCTCCTACAGAAGGTACAGAGAAAAGATTCTCATTCTGTAGATTGGTGTCTCCCCACCCTTTCAGTTATGAGGACACTCAAAACTGTAGTGATTATGCTATTTATCTACTCTCTTCTAGTGATAGTTTTGGCACACTCCCTATGTTTTATATGCAGTTTTTGATAAACTTGAGATAGAAGTGACAATATTCTTAAGAGAGAGGAAAAAAACTCCCATGGAAGAACCTGAACAATAAGTTATCAAAAGTAAAGATTAGCAATGAACAGAACTGGTTGCTTGTAAGACAGAAGGGCGGTTCATTCTAGCAGTCACGACATGTAAGTCATTTTTTGTATCAATTATTCAGCAAACATTGATTAGATACAGACTCAAAATCAGGTGCCCTAATTATCGTTAAGGAATGAAGGTTTATATGATGTAGAAAAATAATAATATGCTTTGTCAAAAGGAGAGAAAAGACCAACATGGGTGCTTAAATATTGAGCAGAATGAAACTACCCTTGATAGTGACTGAAAGTAATAGAATAAAGAAAGAAAGGTGCTTTTAAAAATGATCCCAGACTAAAATGGGCTACATCGGTATTGATCTTTGTATATTGATACAAAATTAAAGTTAGCTCTTTTCAAGGAATTGTACCTAGGTAATGCTTAAAAAATGAAATGTGAAGATTTGGGCCTTTTGTTAGCAACTGTCATAAACTATTTAGGATGATTAAGAAATTCAAACTAATAGTCATTCAAGCATGTTATTTTGTTAGGCAATAGAGCAGTCTATCACAGTTATTTTCTAAGTTAATTAAAAATCAAGTTGCTAAGAGACAAGCAACATTTGCTTATCCAAATATAAGATATAGGTAGGTGGTCTTCAAAAACCTCAAGAGATCTGCAGAATATGGCATTCAAAGATTTTTTTTAACTTAAGATTTTTTGATGTTGAGACATGTCAGCTCCTGACAGCACCCCCTATTCTACTCCAAGTAGAAGATGAGCATCGAAGAATCTCCAATTGGAGATGGTTGAATTAATGGCAAGCCTGTCACTTGGCAAGAAAAAAGTCCTTGCTTCAACTGTGGGCATAATGCTGTCCAAAAAGGACAAAACTTGGAAGCAGGTAAGTTGAGAGCCTAGCTCTGACAAGACAGGGTAGGCAAGTCCTTCATAATTCCTGCTTTACAGTTAATGTCTGTAAGAGAAACAGAGACAAATGGCTGAAGATTGATACTGTAACATATGGAGAGAAAATGGGAACTGTCCAGGAAGCCACTGGTATGTCATTTCTTTGTTTTGGAAGCTGCTGGCCCTGTACTTTCTGTATAATCAGATATATTATTCCTCTCAGGTCTCTGATGTGGTTGAGTACTAGATAGCTAGAGTCTCATAGTTAAATTTTAAGTTGTTTAGGAATCAAGAGGGTGTCTGGATCTAAGAAGATGTTTTTAAAATTGTGATGCAAGTTAGTATGAAAGCTGAGTTAGATATAGAACTTTAAACTCATGGAGAAGGTTAGATAGTAGAATGTTAAAGTCAGGTGCCAAATACATATGGACTGGACATGGGGAATCTATGCTAAGCCATATAACCCTCATAATTGTGGCCTATTTATTTCTTTTTTTATATTGTATTTATTGTTATAAGAGAAAAAGCCATTTGTTGGACTGAAAGGGGAATTGTTGAGGTAATATATATACCTTAGACTTAAAAAAATAAAGGAAGTAGATGGGGGGTTGAGGGGAAGGAGGGTAGGAGGGTGGGACCAGAGGGGGGAGTTCAGAGAGGATTGCGATGGGATGTAACTTGAAGAAATAAAAAAGAAAGAAAGAAAGAAAGAAAACAAAAAGACCCCAGACTATTCTGGTTTATTCTACAGATTCCACCTTGAAGCAGTGCCTTGTGTTAAAGGCATGCAATGTCAGCTATTAGAGGTCTGAGAAAGGAGGAATACTTTCTTCCAAGCCCTACCTAGACAGCTTAGTTAAACCTTCTCTCATGATAAAATATAAAATAAAACAAAGTTTGGGAGATACAGGTTAATGGCCCAACTTTTGCACAGGGTATGGAAGGACTTTTAAAAGTCAAAAGAAAGATAATGCCATTTGACTCAATTATTTATAAGTCGACATCAGAGAAAATCTAAAGACACTAATTCAAAATATACAGATTGACACCATTGAGCCACAACAAGTTCTAGAAGAAAAGGAGGTTCCATCATCCTGCAGAGGACTGAAGGCATGCACATTCACCTTGCTTTGCATCTTAGTACACTAGGGATTGAGGGTCACCAAACTGCTGAGAAACAGAAACCTCGGTGGCTTCAATTTGGTGTTAATGATCCTGTAGTCAGGAATAATAGACAGTGGCAAACAATTTTAGACTTTTGTATGCCTCTGACTTCATACCACTCTTAATGTTACTTACTATGACTGATGTCAAGAAATATCATGAGCAATACACTGACTTTGATTCACTGCCCAATGACAAGTTGTGGGTCTCTGTGACAATTAGTGTCTACCACTAATAGAAGCCTCTCAAAGGAGAGTTGAGAGGTATGCTTACATATGGGTGTATGCAATCAATTGGTATGGGTAGAAAGTCAGTCTTCTTCAATGATTCTGCCACTGAGAAGCTACCCATGATCTAGCAGATGTCTCTACAAACAGTGCTGAGTAGACTTCATGGGGAATGGACATAAATAAAATAAAGAAGCATTTGAACTTGGAGGAAATAGTAGGGGGATTGGGAAGAGAAGGAATTGGATCAAAGGACATTGAAGGGCAGAGAAGACCAAAATGCATTGCAGGCATGTATGAAATTCTCAGGTTATAAAAGTAAAAATATTATGAACTTTGACAAACTAAAAACAAAGTGGAACATCAACATTAACTGGCCACTGTTTTGGCTCAGGGAACACTGCAGAAAAGGAGGAGAAAATCATGTAAGAGATGGTACTGAGAAGTGCTGTGAAATGCTGTCCCCTGGAGATGGCATGGCTGTTGTAATGATGATGTCACAGCAGCTGTGGTGACCTGGACTGGACATGAAATACAATGTCAAGCCAGCCAAAATCCCAGTGCAGATGAGATAGGTGATCTCCTGCCTCAAGCACTTACTGAGAAGCTACCGGCAGTGGATAGTTGCTGGTGGAAGGAGAATCACCTTATTTTTAAAATATGGCCACTGACTGATTTTCCATACCTCTTGGTTAGCCCCATACCTATACACATATAAAACAGTACAAACAAGAGCTTGAGAGGAATAGAGAAAGAGAGAGAGAGAGTGTGTGAGTTCGGGGCACAAAGGGAGTTGGACAGCAGAGATGTGAGTAGCTATGATCATATTTCATTATATACATAAATGAGATTCTGAAAAGTAAACAAGTTTAAGTTGAGACATTTAATTAATAAATAAAAGCAAAGGAATTTCATCCAAAATTATGGTTGCTAAAGTCATGTTTCCTGGAATCTCTTGCTCTTGTTCCAAGGGTATACTGTAGAAAAAAATAATTTAATTATGTTGGGCTCCATTTGTAGAAATAATTAAATTATTTATTAGTATTTTTATTATATTTAATTGGTTGGAGATATTAATTCTTAACTCACCACTATAAATAAACACACAAACACCACATGGATTTTGACAAGCTTTGGACTGGATTGAGAAATCTTGGCCCATCTAAGATAGCTTTTAGTTCTATTGCTCAAATATGACCATGTATATATATATATATATACATCCCTTTAGACTGCAATTCTCCATGCTATGCCTATGTTCCAGGCCATGGAATGATCTTCTTTCATCTACCCCATCATATGTCTCCTTCCCGCTCTTGGCTTCTTCCTCTTCTACTGGAAGTTTCTCTTACCCATCAACCTCTTTTATTCAAAAGCCCTCTCACCTAAGCCCCACCTACTGCTGTCTTTGCTAGATCTCAGGCCTCAACTCTTGTTCAACCAATCAGAGACAATGTAAGTAATAGACAGCAAGCAGGACCAATTAATTAACATTTAGAATGCATAACATCACCCCATCAGCATATGTTTTTAAAACCTGGTCCAAACACCACATGTGTTTCCTTCATAGGGTGTCTGGACATCACTGCACACCAGGCTGGGAAGGAAGATGTTGAGTCTGAAACAGTTGGGGTCTGAAGAAACCTGATACAGCTGGGAATGGCAAAAGGAGAAAGCCTTCAAGATTGTTGGTGTTATAGCTTTTGGATCCTGGTCTGGTCAGGGATGCTGGGGGTGAAATTCTTCTCTGAAGATAGTAATGTTACAGATCCTAGATCTGCTCTTAGAGGATAGTAAACCAACTTTCTTAAATGATTCCCAGTGAAACAGATTATGTGTTTATTTCAGAGTGAACAAGGGCAATATGAACCTTGGAAAGTGAGAAGGAATTTCCAGGTTGGGTCTACCTCATTGTTCATGGCTTATGGTATCAGGGTACTTCGTTTGCTTGGAAAGACATTCGGGGTGACAAGTAACATGACTGCCCTGAGAATTGTGAGGTGGGGGGTATCTGGGCTATGTGGCCAGAGGAATGCAGGCATGGAATAGAGAGAGGGAAGTCCTTACTTGGTCCAGTTTCAAGATTTGAGATTTTCAGTCTCAAGATTGAGATTTTGGGGGATATGGACACATCTATGACCTCTCTCTAGCTCTATGTCTATTTCCATGGGTCACCTGGTCTACATGTCCCACAGCACTGAATCATGTTATTCACTATATTAGACCTGCAATGATGGCCTCCACCAACCTACTTTCTGCATCATTCAATTGCTTGACAGTGGAAAACATCCCATAATTTGTTTCCTATCATTAGAAAAGTATGTTATTTGTATTTTGTCTTCTCCCCACATATGACCTTTGTTTTCACACTTGGACCATCTTCTGGGATGAGTAATTCAGTGTTTTCCATTTAGTAGATGCTCTGGAGGCAAACTTCAAGTGGCTGACTGATGTATTGCATATTTAACAAATGAAGACTGTTCTGTTCTTAGAGCTTTAGACTTACCATGTATGGTGTTGGAGTACAAAGAGTCTCAGGGCACTTACTTAAGTGTGGTGTTGCATAGACACTAGACCATGGTCGTGCAGGACTTTTCAAAAGGGGCTGCTCAGGTGTGGTTTGTGAGCCTATCATTTGACATGGGTGTCAATTAGCAGAGTGGCCATGACGTATTCCAGACTGCTTTCTGATATAGATACTCGCAATATAGAAAATGTTTCAACAATAGAGAAACTGGTAGATGTTGGAGTTGGCAGCTTCTTGGGATAGCTCAGACCTCCTCCACAAGAGTGACATCCTACAGTCTTTACTGTTATGCCTCATGCTTGAATGTTAATTTCATACCAAATTTCTTCAAAATAGAAAACATCTGATTAACTTTTTATCATTGATCTTGAAACTTTTTTTTCTACTTCATGCCTGATGAGCTGGGAAATCTGCTATTAGTAGTCTTCCTAGGGACTTGTCTAGGAAATAGTGAGAGAATTTATAAACAGTATCTAGGTTATGATTCCCTGCTCTTGTTTGTGAAGGATTATTTAGGTAAAAGCATCTCTGTAAAGATCAAAATCAACTATTTTCTGTACTATGATGTAAATATTCTTATTGCTCAAGCATGTCAGAGGTAAGGGAAGTTTAATTCAGAGGCATCAGTTGATGACAAGATAGCAGTCATACGTGTGTTTGAGGACTCCTCTTGAACTTGTGAGATACAGTGTGCAAACAAGAGAAAAGAAAGAAGAGTTAAAGTAGAGATAGACTCTGAGATTCCCCATGTTCCTATGTTAAATGAATCTCAGTATCACTGTTATCTAAGTGTGAAAATTAGCAGTTCAGTGACCCCAGACACAGCCCAATACTATTGACACAGAAACCTATGTCAACTACTCTCTAAGTTCTTATTTGTAAAATATACATATTTTCTCAGCATGTTAATTTCAGGAGATTATATTATAAAATAACAGTAATTTATGAGTCAAGTCCCATGAAAGATCTTTCTAAAACCAGGTTCATCTGGAGAACAGAATGAAGCCAATTAATGAAGATTCATGAAGATTTTTTTAATAAATATTCCAGGGTCATTTTCTTTTCCTTCTAGGTAGATGTCAAGTTTTAGATCCCACTGGTCACTGAAGGTAGCATATGTAGGATTTGCCTCTATCTATCAGAGTTACAATGGACAGATCCCCCTGAGTTCAGGCACACACACATTACTGCTTCTAGCCTTGGTGCTGAAATCTTTTGACAGCTGGTCCTTGTGTGAGCACTTTGCACACAGCCAGGCTCTCTTGATCTGTGCAGTGCATAATATTCCTTGTCCCTTAAAGGAATAGACCCCTGAGTTTTTCATTGTGTTTCCTCCAAGCCTCATAACTTAGTCCTTTATTAGGATTTGAGTCCAAGGGATATACCAGGAGGTTGTTGTGCCCATAACGAGTAAGCAATGTTTGATTTATTGATACTTAATTACTCAGGATCAGAGCTGAAGATATGCAAATAGGAGAGACTGACATTTTACATGTAGTTCTACTATTCATTCCTGGGTAATCTCAATGTGTTTTGCCCATAGTATGAGCAAGAGTCTAATTTATTTCACAGGGTTCTCATATATTTAATATGCTCATATTTATAAATTATTCAACTGCAGGACCCATGCTAATGTTGTTTCAGGAACATTGTTTTCACCACCACTACTACTACCACCACCATCAGCCCTAACATCAGGATAGAACCAAAAAAGGCCAATAATGAAAATGAAGGACTTTCAGATTGTTTAAAGGCCAAGGACCATCTTCAATTCTAGCCTTGGGATAAAAGGGCAAGAAATCTGTGATTCTTGAATGTCACAAAGAACACCTTCATGAGAAAAGGCTCATTCTCAGCCAAAATGGCAGACTAGCCCAGGTGATTAGAGCCAGAAAAAGAGGCAAGACACTCAGTTAAAAAAAAAATGGAGACATTTAAAGAAAATAAATTTGAGCTGCACTGAATTAAATTATATATTGAAAAAAATGAAAAAAGTTTCCTTTAAAAGGGTGACGTAGGTAATAAACGCCCCACAATACTTTTGTTCTTTTCTTTCTGAGCAGTTTCAGACTCTTAGAAATGATGTGAAGCTTTCTTGGTTGGATGAACTGAAGATAAGAGCTATGTAGCTTGAATCTTTGTTTGACTTTATGAAACACTAATGGAGGAAGATGGTACTGAAACAAAAACAATAACAACATCATCAACATATGAGTGCCATGTAATTGAATGTCAGAGATTTTTCAAAGAGTTCTTAGGAGGAAACCCCATGCTGTGAAACACAGCCTGAAATCACTTCCCAGGAGAGTGGCTTTGAGAACCTGGATGTGCTCTGAACAGGTGTTCTAACAAGTATTGCCAACTGCATTCTTCAAGTGGGGAAAGAAAAAGCCTCAGCAATTATTCCAAAGACTTTGCGAACGAGACATTCACTTGGGAGCTAGAGAACAGCACATAAAGAGGGAGAAAACAGTGTGAGCTTTTGTAAGTTAACAGTATATGTGAGTATGTTCATGTTCTCTATGGATGCGCTTTGTAATCCTCATTTTCAAATGTTCCCTTTTTCTAGCTTTTTACAGACAGATCTGTTCCATGGAGTAATTACAATCAGGTGGTCTTCAAAACTAACTTTTTTTATAATACTAAAATTATTTCATCCAACAAATAACTTCACTGTTCTTTAGGCAAACTACCTTAGTTTTCAAAAGACACTATTGAAAATTGATGATGTTTGTTTGCACAGAGGCAGTAATCTGTGCCTAGTTTTTAGTCAGGTGTCTTGTTCAGATAACTAAATTATCTTGCTGATACTTATCCTTAAATAAAAAGTAAAAATTCTAGCCATTGTGTCGACATTTAAGTTTGGTTTTCTAGTTCCAGCTATTTGGTTGCAAATTGCATGATTTCCTTGATTCTGATGGCTTAGTTGTATTCCATTGTGAAAATGTACCACAATATTTTTTATCCATTCTTCAGTTGAAGGACATCTTGGTTGTTTCCAGTTTCTATCTATTATAAATAAAGCTGCTGTGAACATAGTTGAGGAGATATCCTTGTGGCTTGGTGAAGAATCTTTTGGATATATGCCCAGGAGTGGTATGACTGGGTCTTGAGGTAGAACTATAACTAGTTTTTTAAGATATCACCAGACTGATTTCCATAGTGGTTGTAGAAGTTTGAACTCTCAACCAGCAATGGAGGAGTGTTCCCCTTTCTCCACAACCTCGCTAGTATGTGTTGTCTTTTGAGTTTTTTATCTTAGACCTTCTGAAAGGAGATGGAATCTCAGAGTCATCTTGAGTTGCATTTCACTGATGATTAAGGATGTTGAGCATTTCTTCATGTGTCTCTTGACCATTAGAGATTTTTCTTTGTGAATTCTCAGATTAGTTCTGTACCTAATTTTTAACTTCCTGAACAGAACACCAATAGTTCAGGTCCTAAGACCAGCAATCAATAAATGAGACTTTATGAAATGGAAAACTTCTGTAAGTAAAGGACATTGTCATTAGAACAAAATAGCAGCCTACAGATTAGGAAAAGCTCTTCACCAACCCCACATCCAACAGAGGGCTAATATCTTATATATATAAATTTATATGTTTTACACATTTTTGTGAATATTGAGATTTATTTGGAAAAAAACCAAAAGAGATAAAAAAGAGCATTGCTGTCTAGCATGAATAGTTTCCTGTGTTTGATAATCAGCTCTGAAAAAAAATTAAATAAAAGAAACTGCAATGGAAATGGTTTAATATATAACAAACAGTAAAACCTACTATAACATATTATAAAGCATACAGCTAAAGTTGTTATTTTTAAAAATCATTGTTTAAAATAATGATGTTCTAGCTGAGTGAAAACTTGCAATACACAGCTCTTACTTGCAGTTTGATATAAAAATTCACAAGTGAAAATCCAAAAAGTGAAGAAAATTGTAATCACACAAAATTATCAATTATAGAAGAAATGAAAACACACAAGGGAAATTCAGGAAAGGCTATTTTTTTATATTGATAAAATAAAAACAAAGAAAAGGAAAGAGAAGGAAAAGTAAGGGAAAAAATAGAAGAAAAACAAGAATACCAGTATGGAACAAAAGTGGGAACATTGTTCAACAGAGTAGGAACACTTAAGGAAGATAGTGTTTCAGGACAATAGTTCAAGAACACAAGACTTAGGTTCATGAGGGATATTGGTCTGAAGTTCTCTTTCTTTGTTGGGTCTTCAGGTGGTTTAGGAATCAGGGTAACTGTGGCCTCATAGAATGAGTTTGGCAGTGTTCTTTCTGATTCTATTTGTTGAAAGAGTTTGAAGAGTATTGGTGTTAGCTCCTCTTTGAACGTCCAGTAGAATTCTGTGCTGAAACCATCTGTCTCTGGGGTTTTTTTGGTTGGGAGATTTTTAATGACTGTTTCTATTTCCTTAAGGGTTATAGGGCTGTTTAGTCTGTTAACCTGATCTTGATTTAGCTTCGGTAGTTGGAATCTATCAAGGAAATTGTCCAATTCTTTTAGTTTTCAAATTTGGTGAAGTATAGATTTTTAAAGTAGGACCCAAATATTCTCTGGATTTCCTCAATGTCTGTTGTTATTTCTCTTCTGATTTTGTTTATTTGGATTTTTCTCTTCTGCCTTTTAGTTAATTTGGCTAAGGGTCTGTCTATTTTGTTGATTTTCTCGAAGAACCAACTCTTGGTTTCATTGATTCTTTGTATAGTTCTTTTTGTTTCTCAGTTGTTTATTTCAGCCCTAAGTTTGATGATTCCCAGTCTTCTGTTCCTCTTGGGAGTGTTTGCTTCTTTTTTTTATTTCCAATTCACTCAGTTTAGTTATTAATTCGCTAATATGAACTGTCACAATTTTCTTTTTGAAGGCACTTAGTGCTATGAACTTTCCTCATAGAACAGTTTTCAATGTGTCCCATAGGTTTGGGTTATGTTTTGCCTTCATTTTCATTGGATTTTAAGAAGTCTTTGATTTCCTTCTTTATTTCTTCCTTGACCCAGTAGTCATCCAGTAAAGAGTTGTTCAATTTCCATGTGTGTGTGTAGGCTTTCTGTTGATTCTTTTGCTGTTGAAGTCCAGCTTTATTCCATGGTGGTCTGATAAGATACAAGGGATTATCTCAATTTTCTTGTATCTGTTGAGGCTATCTTTGAGTCCAACTATATGGTCTATTTTGGAGAAGGTTATATGTGGTGCTAAGAAGAAGATGTATTCTTTTGTGTTTGGGAAAAATGTTCTGTGGATATCTGTTAGGTGCATTTGGTTCATGAGCTTTGTTAGACTCATTATTTCTCTGTTTGGCTTCTGTCTTGATGATATGTCCATTGTTGTGAGTGGGGTGTTGAAATTTCCCACTACTACTGTGTGGGGATCAATGTGTGATTTAAGTTTTAGAAGCGTTTCTTTTACAAATGTAGGTACCTTTGTATTTGGGGCATAGATGTTCAATATTGTGATGTCCTCTTGATGAATATTTCCTTTAACAAGTATGTAATGCCCTTCTCTGTCTTTTTTTATTAACTTCAGTTGGAAGTCTATTTTGTTTGATATTAGGATGGCTACTCCAGCTTGCTTCCTGGGTCCATTTGCTGGGAAAAACTTTTCCCAGCCCTTTACTATGAGATAGTGCCTATCTTTGTTAGTGAGATGTGTTTCTTATATGCAGCAAAATGATGGGTCTTGTTTACAGATCTAATCTGTAAATCTGTCTCTTATTGGTGAGTTGAGTCCATTGATGTTGATGGATTTTAGTGAACAGGGGGTGTTATTTCCCGTTATTTTGGTATAGATGGTCATCTTTTGTTTCTTTTGGTTTAGTTGCTGTGGAGTTTTCTATTTCCTCTGTTTTCTTGGGTGTACTTATCTTCTCTGGGTTGGCATTTTCCTTTTAGGATTTTCTGTAGGGCTGGGTTTGTGGGTAGATACTGTTAAAATTTAATTTTATCATGGAATATCTTGTTTTATACATCTATGTTGGTAGTGAGTTTTGCTGGATATAGTAGTCTGGCTGGGCACCTATGTTCTCTCAGGGCTTGTAGGACATCTGTCCAGGCCCTTCTAGCTTTTAAAGTTTCTGAGTCATATAAACAAGATAAAGAAAAAAAAAACACATGATAATCTCGCTAGATGCAGAAAAAGCACTTGACAAAATCCAACACCCCTTCATGCTAAAAGTTCTGGAGAGAACGGGCATACAAGGACCGTACCTAGAAATAATAAAGGCAATATACAGCAAACCAATGGGCAACATCAAATTAAATGGAGAGAAACTTGAAACATTTCCTCTAAACTCAGGGACATGAAAAGGATGCCTGCTTTCACCATATCTCTTCAATATAGTACTTGAAGTTCTTGCTAGAGCAATAAGACAACTAAAGAAGATCAAGGGGATACAAATTGGAAAAGAAGTCAAATTATCCCTATTTGATGATGATATGATAGTATACATAAGTGACCCCAAAAATTCCACTAGGGAACTCTTACAGCTGGTAAACACCTTGAGCAACGTGGCTGGACACAAAATTAATTCAAAAAAATCAGAAGCCCTTCTTTATACAAGGAACAAATGGGGTGAGAAAGAAATAAGGGAAACAACCCCCTTCATAATAGCCACAAACAATATAAAATAACTGGATGTAACTCTAACCAAGCAACTAAAGGACCTGTAAAACAAGAATTTCAAGCCCTTGAAGAAAAAATTTGAAGAAGCCTTTAGAAGATGGAAAGATCTCCCATGCTCATGGATGGATAGGATCAACATAATAAAAATGGCCATCCTACCAAAAGCAATATATAGGTTCAATGCAATTCCTACCAAAATACCAACACAATTCTTTGTAGTCCTTGAAAAACCTATTCTCAATTTCATGTGGAACAACAAAAACCCAGAATAGCTAAACCAATCCTGTACAATAAAAAAACATTTGGAGGTAGCACCATCCCAGATTTCAAGCTACACTACATAGCAATAGTAGTAAAAACAGCATGGTACTGGTTTAGAAACAGACCAGTAGATCAATGTAATTGAATTGAAGACCCAGATATGGACCCACATACCTATGGCCACCTATTTTGACAAAGAAGCCAAAACCACACAATGGAAAAAGGAAAGCATCTTCAACAAATGGTGCTGGTACAACTGGATGCCCACTTGTAAAAGAATGAATTAGACCCATACTTAGAACCTTGTACAAAACTTAAGTCCAAGTGGATCAAAGACCTTAACATAAGGCTGGTCACACTAAATCTACTAGAAGAAAAAGTGGAAAAAAGCCTCGAACTCATTGGCACAGGTGGAAACTTCCTGAACAGAACACCAACAGGTCAGGACATGAGACTAGCAATCAATAAATGGGACCTCATGAAACTGAAAAGCTTCTGTATGGCAAAAGACACTGTCATTCGAACAAAACGGCAGCCTACAGACTGGGAAAAAATCTTCACCAACCCCCACATCTGACAGAGGGCTAATATCCAAAATCTACAAAGAACTCAAGAAATTAAGTGCCAAGAAACCAAATAATCCAAAAAAATGGGGAACAGAGCTAAACAGAGAATTCACAAAGGAGGAATCCCTAATGGCTGAGAGATACTTGAAGAAATGCTCAACATCCTTAATCATCAGAGAAATGCAACTCAAGACGACTCTGAGATTCTCAAACCTGTCAGAATGGCTAAGATCAAAATCTCAAATGACAGCACATGCTGGCGAGGGTGTGGAGAAAGGGGAAGCCTCCTCTATTGCTGGTTGGAGTGCAAGCTTTTGCAAACACTATGGAGGTCAGTCTGGCAATATCTTAGAAAACTTGGAATAGCTTTGACTCAGGACCCAGCCATACCACTTCTTGGTGTACACCCAAATGATTCCTCACGGAATCATAAGGAAGTTTCCTCATCTATGTTCATAGCAGCCTCATTTGTAATAGCTAGAAACTGGAAACAACCCAGATGTCCCTCAACAGAAGAATGGATTTAAAAACTGTGGTACATCTACACAATGGAATATTATTCAGCTATCAGGAACAACGAAATTATGCAATTTGCAGCCAAATGGATGGAACTAGAGAAGCTCATCCTGAGTGAGCTAACCCAGACTCAGAAGAATGCATATGGCATCTATTCAATTATATTAGGATTTTAGCTATATAGTATAGGATATCGATACTACAACCAACACACCAAAGGGAACATGGACATAGACTTTTTTTTTTAATCTGTCTGTTTATTTGTTCATTAGTTTTTTTTAGTTTTCTCTCCCTAGCAATGAGACGATTTTCCCTGGTGGTACTTCCTTGTAGACATCCCATGTATGAGGATGCTCTTGGCCCTCATATGTCCTCTGAACTGGGGCAAGGGACTGTTATGTAGGTATACTCCACTCCAGAGGAATGGGATGGAAAGGTTAGGGAGTAAAAAAAAATGAAATGTGAAGTTTCTGCCTTTTGCTACTAATTGTCATATACTGTTTAGGATATTTAAGAAATGCAAACTAATAGTCATGCAAGCTGCTCATTTTCTTAGGTACTATGACAGTCTATTATAGTTATTTTCTAAGTTAATCAGAAATGAAGTTGCTAAGAGACAAGCAACATTTGCTTATCCTAATATAAGTGATAGATAGGGCCTCTTCAAAAACCTCAAGAGATCTGCAGAATATGGCATTCAAAGATGTATTCTTTTTTTTTTTAATAATTTATTTTTTATTTCTTCAAGTTACATCTCAATCACAATCCCCTCCCTACTCCCCCCTCCAGTCCCACCCTTCCACCCTCCTCCCCCTCAGCCCCACCATCCTCTTCCCTTCTTTTTTTTTTTTTTTTAGTTTAAGGTATTTATTTTTCCCCCCAACAGCTCTCCCTTTCAGTCCAAATAATGGTTCTTTTTCTTATAACTATAAATACAATACAAAACAACAGAAATAAATAGGCCACGATTATAAGAGTTATATGGCTTAGCATACATTCCCAATGTCCAGTCCATATGTATTTGGCACCTGACTTTCACATTCTACTATCTAACCATCTGCATGAGTTTAAAGTTCTATATCTAACTCAGCTTTCATACTAACTTGCCTCATAATTTTAAAAATATCTTCTTAGATCCAGAACACCCTCTTGATTCCTAAACAACTCAAAATTTAACTATGAGACTCTAGGTATCTATTCTTCAACCACCTCAGAGACCTGAGAGGGATAAATATATCTGATTATATAGGAAGTGCAGGGCCTGCAGCTTCCAAAACTAAAAAATGACATACCAGTGGCTGCCTGGACAGTTCCCATTTTCTCTCCATACATTACAGCATCAATCTTCAGCCATTTGGCCCCATTTCTCTGACAGACATTGGTTGTAGAGCAGGAATTATGAAGGACTTACCTACCCTGTCTTGGCAGAGCTAGGCTGTCGACTTA
>CAJQZJ010001006.1:318118-369600 GCA_907164525.1 Lophiomys imhausi
ACACAGCGGTCGTAGCCTGCACTGCTGGCGAGGCGGGTGTGGCAATGTTTCAACACTTAGGCCCTAGCTGAGGAGACTCTCAACTAACTAATCTAAATTAACCCGACCACAGAATCCCAGCCAGCCATGTGGCTTGCTGTACTTTATAGCTCACACCAAACTTCCTTCTGTTTTCCAGTCCTGGCGCGAAGAGAGCTTCCACTGTGTAATCCCAGGGTTGCTAAATTCCTCCCCAGAAGTTCCACCTTCCTATATACTCTTTCTGCCCAGCTAATTGGCCATCAGCAACTTTTATTAACCAATCAGAGTGCCTCAGAAAGGCGGTAATCAGATCTCTGAGCACTGAAATTAGCCTCTGAGAACCAATATACAAGATCTTTCTTCAACATATAAGTATCAAACTAATGTGTCTTTGGATTATATTGTATTAAAAGATGTTATTTAAGTCATTTAAAAATAAAATAAAATACTATTCACCTTTTTCAGTGGTAGAATAAAACAAATAAAAATCTGGAAATATTAGGTAGGAATCTTATCTCAGATGAAAAATTACATGCATGCTAGATGCAGATTTTTCTAAAATTATAACTATTGAAACATGATGCAGAAAAGCAACAACATTCTTTTTATGTTAATTTATCACTACAAGTTACATCTCCATCACAGTCCCATCTCTTCACCCATTCTGGTCCCACCCTGCCACCCTCTCCCCCATCTCCCGCATATCCTACTCCTCCATTGTGTGGTAACCCTACATATCAGCTTCTGTCAGTTCAGCAATCATAGGAGGGCTAAGAGCTTCCTCTTGCACTGGGGGCCTACATGGCAGCTCCACTATGGCAAAGTGTCCCACTAACAGGTAATGAGTCTATGTTCCTTTTGATCTGTTGGATATAGGATAGTTATCCTGTAATATATGACTAAAATACAGTTATAAGTGAATACATACCATGTGCATCCTTCTGGGTCTGAGTTAGCTCACTCAGGATAATCTTTTCTAGTTCCATCCATTTGATAGTAAATTGCATGATTTCCTTGTTTTGATGGCCCAGTAGTATTCCATTGTGTAAATGTGCCACAGCATTTTATTCGTCAGTAGAAAGATATCTGGGTTGTTTAGAGTTTCTAGCTATTACAAATAAGGCTGCTATGAACATAGATGAGGAGACTTCCTTGTGGTTTGGTGAGGAATCATTTGGATGTATACCCAGAAGTGGTATGGTTGGGTCTTGAGGTACAGCTATTCAAATTTTCTAAGATATCATCAGACTGATTTCCATAGTGGTTGTACAAGTGTGCACTCACACCAACAATGGAGGAGTGTTCCTCATTCTCCACACCCTCACCAGCATGTGCTGTCATTTGAGCTTTTGATCTTAGCCATTCTGACAGGTGTGAGAAGGAATGTCAGAGTTCTCTTGAGTTGCATTTCTCTGATGCTTAAGGATGTTGAGCATTTCTTCAAGTGTCTCTCATCCATTAGAGACTCCTCCTTTGTGAATTCTTGGTTTAGCTCTGCTTCCTGTTTTTTGATTGGATTATTTGTTTTCTTGGTGTTTAATTTCTTGAGTTCTTTATAAATCTTAGATATTAGCCCTCTGTCAGATATGAGGTCATTCTTTCTATTGCAAATATTAGATCTGTGTACTTTAATGTTGACCAAATCATGAAAGTACACATTTATTTTCAAAATTTCAATAAATTTAATAAAATACTAATATCTTTGGTTAAGATATGTTAGGACCTTAACTCGCTTAGTTAGATTTATTCCTAGACACTTTAGTATCCTTGGAGTGTTGTGAATGGGAGTGTGTTTACAATCACCTTCTATGTATTTTTGTTGTTAATTTATAGAAAAGCTACTGATTTTTACAAACTGATTATGTATCCTGCCATGTTGCTGAATTTGTTTATTGTTTCTAGTTTCATTGTAGAACTTTGAGGCTCTTAATCAATGCATTCAATTTTAGATACATACTGATCAGTTTGTATTAAGTTACATACATGAAAATATCTCTTAATATCATCAGTCCTTGCCAAAATATGTGGAAATATTGGTGAGGAATGGAGATGGGGCATAATATACTACAGTAGCATTTCACATTTACTAACAAGCTGAGAAACAAAGCCAATGATATAACACATCAAAGCTAATTCATGAGTCAATAAATATATCAAACGTTTATACGCAATATACAAAAACAATAAACAAAAGTTTATATACAACAATAAATTACAATCTTATTTAGTACTTCCTCATATATTACAGAAAGTTATTGTATAAAACATTTATTACAAGTGTTTAACTCTTCCGTTGAAAATATTTCAACATTAAAAAAGCTAAAATTTCTAGAGAAAATTTCAGGAACTGTTACAATAAATTTTGATATCACATTTAAAAACTGAAGATTTGTCAGTAACATATGTTAAGACTTAAATTTGTTCTAATAATTTTTAGACAACTGTTCTTTTTCTCCTACACACCTGTATTAGCTCACACTCACCAGATGACAATACAATAAACATAAACCTGCATATGTCTGCCGAACACAGTATCTATTGAAAAGGCCCTGTATCTTTTCAACTCAGGGAGATTCTTGAGAAAACCTAAAATACAAATCAGGCATTCTAATAATTGTCTAAATAAGATCAAACAAAACCATTTTTTAATTTTTTCAAAATTAATAATTTGTATTTTCTGTACCCTGAAACCATTGTGACTCTATGAATTACAGATATTGATATGTACACACAGAAATTTGAGGACACAACACCTGAGAGACGTATTTTAATGGACTCACATCTCTACTTTTATGCAGACAAATATGTAAATAGAGATTTAAAAAAGTTGTTACTTGGTTAGCCACTGAAGGAAGGAGACAAGATAGCACAGACCCCATGTAAAGTCTATTCCGTAGCATCTACACTGTGCCAATGGTGGGTCACAGGATCATCCTTTGCTGTGAAAGATGGCATAGTAATTGTGTGCTCTTCAATAAGAAACATAAAATGCAATCATGAAACAGCCTCCAAAACCACTCAGCTGGAAATACTAAGATGCATTCAGCACCAGAAAATAACAGCTGTCTTCAAAACAGCTTCTTATTGATTAGGGACTAGGGTAGCCCATTTTCAAGGCTTGCTCTCTGGAAACTTTACAGAGTTGTTTGTCATCTTGGGAACATGTAGCGTTTGCTTTAGAAAAAAATGCATGTAACACTAAAATAAATACTAGGATTAAGAATCAAGACAATTGCTTTCTCGTCTTATTCGACATCAATAGTAAATTTATTTTGTAACCCACCAGGTCCTCTTAGGTAAATTCCCTGTCCATGCCTAAGAAACACTAGCTGAAGACCCCAAAATATATACCTTAGTCTCTACAACAACTTGTTACAAAACCAGGAATATTATATACTCAACATGTCGTAAATATTTTTCAATATTCTATCACCTGTGTTAACAGTACAACCTTGGATTGATCCCCAAACAGAAACCAATACATCTTCCCGATTTTAGTGAATAATCATGATGTCACTCAGCCTCGAATCTACACACACCAGGTCCTTTAATTGCTAACTCCTGAGGAAAGCTTGCAGTTTTACCTCCAAATTATAAGTGGATCCACAGTGCTCTCCTTTATGTGATCTTATCTACCAATTTTCTAAAAGACAGTTGCTTTTTGGTCTCCATTTTCCTTTTTGTTACCTCTTTAGTTCATAAAATGTTCATTTTGAAAATATGCTAACATCTTTTATAAACACTTTAACTAAATATAATTACATTAATTTCCTTCTTCCCTCCCCCCTCCAATTCCTCTGTGTCACCTTTTTACTATCTAATTGATAACCTCTTTTTCTTGACTGTTATTGTGACATATATTTACATGAATATGTACGCCAAAATATGTAAATAAACTATAGCATGTTCATTTTTCTTGTTTGTGAGTATATGGTTTCAGGATGCAACACTTGATTTGAATGACTAGCTAGGGAACTCATGCCTGGAAGAAACTATTTTTCTCTCTCAGCAGTCGTTAATTGCCTATAATTCTCTGTCTAGAGTTGGGAACCCATGAGTTCCTTCCTTACATCTGCTCAGTATGTGTATTGATATTGCTATTGGCCATGATGTTTTCAGTACTCTCATTGCCATGGTTTCCCACACTAATAATCCATGTTGGCAACATAGTCTTGGTCATGATTTCCCACAATAACACTCTAATGATGTTGTCAGCATACTCATGTCCACAGTTAACCAATCTCCAGTTTTCTTCTGAATTCAGTATGTGAGAAGTCTCATTAAAGCCTTGCTAATACTTGGAAAGAGTTTTAGATAAGAGCTAGACATATCTGAATTCTAAGAAAAATATGAAGACAGAGGGAAGGAAAGAAAAAAAGAAACAAAGAAAGGAAGGAAAGAAGGAAGGAAGGAAGAAAGGGAAAATCCTTCATGAGATTTTTCTGGACTCATGTACAGAAAAACATGAGAGGATTCTAGTTAGGTAGTGCCTAGGCCTATAATCTTACATGATCTGATAAAGCAGAAAATTTCTCTATCCCCATGAATAAATACTTTCAGAAGTAAACTTTCATGTGACAAGTCAGGGTCAATCTAGCCTCTCTTAAATGATGTGTTACCTAGAATCTTTAGATAAGCTATTGTCTTTCTAATAAATTATTCTTTCATAACCCCATTCTACAATTTTTAGCATTTAGAATTTAGCTTAAATAATGCCTTATCAGAAACATCAAACAGAACAATATTCCCTAAATTAGCCTTCATCCCTACTCATTTCACCATTCAAAACTGTATCACTCATAATATCTTCTATGTATATCTATTTCATATTTTGGGCATTCATTTATTTACTGGTTTATTGGTTTATTCTTTGTGTCTCCTTGATCCCTGAAAACAACCTTAGATGAGTCTGTTTCTCCATTTACTTGTTTGCTTTTTCTTTTAGTACCTCACTGTAGCTTGGAACATAGAAAATAAACAGAAGTCTTTCCTTTAATATTTATCAATTTACTAATGACTATTGTTGCTATTTTCATATTGAACATGTTTACTTTGCTACCTTCATGGAATCAAAGTAAAAATTGCATTTAAGGAGTAAGTAGATACCGATACCATCATTTTAGTTGTTTTCTCCAGACCTTGGAGGATTGTATCTAGGCTGTGAACAGTAACTGAGCACTAGGACTCTCTGTGTGAATGGAGGATGACTTTAGAAGGAAGGTTATCACCTAAGGTAAAAAAATAATAGCACAGTACAAAAATTAATGTGTAAATACTCAAAAAATAACAACTCCCTACAGGCCACATCAAGTGTTCCCATAAGTAAAATGGTCTTATGCATGTAGCTTAAGTGTAGGATGTCTGCATATACCACTCATGGATATTACATATACCACTCATGGATATACCAAGACATATGAAAGTGCTAACAGTGCTCTGACTCTGGGAGCCCACAAGCAAACATGAGATAAAGATCACTAGAGCTGTTTTTCTGCCTTGTGGTGTTAATTAAATGTCAATACTCCTTTTCCTTGAGAAGGTCGGAATTAAATTCATATTCTCCTCAGAGAGAGGCAGGATCAGAAAGTTGAAGTCACCTGTGCAAGCCACTCCACTTTTTTTTTTTTTTTGCAAAATTCCCAGGAGTTATTTTGCAGTTATGTATTTCTAATCTATTAATTAAAGTTGTAATTTGTAAAACACATTGTGTGCATTTTATGTGAGTGGTAAATTTTCCAGTTTCAAAGAAGTTAACATTGGTGCATTTAAGATTAGGTATCTTTTAATGTTTTCAGTGCAATATTAAAATTAAATCTATATCTTCCTGTTGAAATAAGAGTATTTATTTATATATTTTTTAATTTTTTAGTGTTTATTTATTACTTCAAGCTACATCTCCATCACAGCCCTCTCTCTCCACCCCTCCCAACCCCACCCTCCTACCCTCTCACCCTTCCCCCAGAATGCATAATTCTTTTTTTTTTCAGTCCAACAAATGGTTCTTTCTCTTATAACAATAAATACAGCACAAAACAACTGAAATAAATAGGCCACAATTCAGAGAGTTACATGGCTTAGCATACATTCTCAATGTCCAGTCCATATGTATTTGGCCCCTGACTTTAACATTCTACTATCTAACTATCTCCATGAGTTTAAAGTTCTCTATCTAACTCAGCTTTCATACTAACTTGCATCACAATTTTAAAAACATCTTCTTAGATCCAGAGTGCCCTCTTGACTCCTAAACAACTCAAAATTTAACTATGAGACTCTAGTTATCTATTCTTCAACCATCTCAGAGACCTGAGAGGGATAAATATATCTGATTATATAGGAAGTGCAGGGCCCTCAGCTTCCAAAACTAAGAAATGACATACCCGTGGCTGCCTCGACACTTCCCATTTTCTCTCCATACATTACAGCATCAATTTTCAGCTGTTTGGCCCTGTTTCTCTGACAGACATTGATTGTAGAGCAGGAATTATGAAGGACTTACCTACCCTGTCTTGGCAGAGCTAGGCTGTTGACTTACCTGCTTCCAAGTTTTGTCCTTTTAGGACAGCAATCTGTCTACAGTTGAAGCAAGGGGTTTAGTTTTTTTGTTTTATTTTGTTTTGTTTTTGCCAAGAGATAGGCTTGCCACTAATTCAACCATCTCACACTGGAGATTTTTCAATGCTCATCTTCTACTTGGAGTGGAATAGGGGATGCTGTCAGGAGCTGGCATGTCTCGATATCAAAAAAAATATTATTTAAGAAAACATCTTTGAATGCCATACTCTGCAGATCTCTTGGGGTTTATGAAGACACCCTATCTCTTATGTTTAGATAAGCAAATGTTGCAGTCTCTTAACAACTTGATTTCTGAGTAGCTTAGAAAATAATTGTGATAGACTGTCATAGTAACTAACAAAATGACACGCTTGCATGACTGTTAGTTTGTATTTCTTAATTATCCTAAATAGTTCATGATGGTTGGTAGCAAAAGGCCAAAACTTCACATTTCCTTTTTAAGCATTACTAGGTACAATACCTTTAAGAAGTGTTACCCTTAATTTTGTAACAATATACAAAGATCAATACCAATGTGGCCAAATATACTCTTAATTTTGTATCAATATACTAAGAAGAGTATTTATTTGAGAGAATATTCTACATATTAAATGAACTAGTTGTTATGGAGATCAAAAAGAAACCCTCAATAACACTCAACATTTAAGTTGACTGATTTGATGAAATTATGTAAAGTCTTAGAGCCCAAGATTGATGTCAGTATGTATCTATGCAAAGGTTACCCTGGAGGCATGAACAGTTTCAGGGATGCCCAACAATGCCTAAAGTATTAATAGAGATAAAATTGGAAGTGTCTGTCAAGAATACTCAGTGCTAAGATACGTCTCCTAAAGATGTGGAGAGAAGTTCTGGTTTCAAAAATGGGAGAATAGCAGAGAGGGAGAGAAGGTAATTGTGCCATGAAGTATCATGATAGTCCTTCATCAGAAGAATTGGAGGAGACTAGAGAAGTAGTCTCTTCATCTTTTCTGTTCTGTACAATTCATTGTCTCAACATAGGAGCAATCATAACAAACAATACCTAAGACACGGGGCCTGAAAGAAAATGAGGACTCAAATAGCATGACTAAAAGGGAAGCTCAGATTTATTCCCAACTTAACATCTTTAAAACCTCTCCAAGATGCAAGGACAGGATATAGCTTCAAAATAGAGATGGTGGTCATCCTGAGTGGGAACCACTTCACTGAGTACCAAGGAGCACCTCAGTTGGGTTGTCAGGAGAGTGTCATTGGGAGATGCGAAAGAGAGAGTTCTGCATCTGTAAGCAAGAGCCCTGAGCTGGAGACACAGGCCAGTGTGTGCAGGGATAACTGACAGCCCCAAATTCCCTAGAGGGTCACAACTTTGTCCAAAATTTTAAAAAATGATAATTTGTGAAAATTGAATAAGATTAAAAGAACATATAAATGCAAAGACCTCAATAAAAAATAAATCAAAGGAAGAATTACAGGGAGGAGGGAAATGGCATCACATGTGGACACGTGTGTTTTAAATAAACATGAAACAGTGAAAACAGCATAAAGGAGAATCAAAATACAAGAACAATTTCCTGTTCAAATCTTGAGAAAAGATCAAAGGTTAAAATTAACTATTATCCCTGTGAGCTTTATGATGATGCAAAATGTTGAAAATAATACAAAAGCTGAAACAAATGGGAGTCCTTAGACTTTCTGACAAATGAGGTAGATCATAATAAACTTAAAAATGTGTATCTAAAATCATGTGTAAATAAAATTGCTTGGCTACCAATGTAACAAAGTACATACAACTAAAAAATAAAAATAAATTGAAATATGTTTTCAGCATCAAAGTTGACTATTTTTGCTTGCAGGAAAAAGGCATATGTTATATTTTTATTTTGTGGGTTTATTTATGGACTTAAAAGATAAAAGGATTAAATTTATACCAAGTTATAAATGATTTGAAGTTTGGTGGTGAGAAATTGAGCCTTGATTTTTGGAAGTTTTGTGATATATATATATATATATATATATATATATATATATATATATATATATATATATATAACATTTTTTTACTAAAGTATCTTCCCACAGTATAAATAAATGAGAAATCAATATCAAAAAACAACTAGGCAATTGTCTATTGCTTAGAAAGTATATAATATACTTCTAACATACTCATGGCTTGTAGAAATATATTCAAATTTTTATTATGTGTATGTACATTTAGACAAAATATATGAATATGCTGTAGTAATAAGTGGACAAATATATTTATGAATATTAGAATATAAAGTGTGCCAGTTTTTCTTTGATTTTAATACAGTTTGAGGGTCAAGATAGGAAATGACTAGTTTTGATAACAAGGTTTTTCTTCTATGCTTTGTCCTTTGTGGTTATATAATTAATTTGTAAATACCTGGATGAAACTGTCACAGATGGTTTTTCATATCAGCTGCTCCAAATATTATGACATTTTCTAATGATTTATTATTATAAAATTGAACTTTTGTATGGTACAATTCCATGGATTTTTGACAACTGATGTGTGTGTGTGTGTGTGTGTGTGTTTGTATTATTAAACATTTAAATACATCTTTCTTAGTCTGTAAATGTTGCTTGTCTACATGTTCTCAGGGCTGACTACTGGGTATAATATAAGCAATTGAGGCAGTCTTCCCTTGGGAAGAGCATTTCTCCTATTCTTAGCATTCCTTTGTTGCCTGTAGTCCTTTGTCTAGAACTGAGACCTTTGGAGCTTCACTCTTCCATATTAGGAAACCTATTGTCCTTTTTCAGGTAATATTTAGTTTCATAGATTGTTACAGAAAAAATAAGATCATAAAATATTTAACATTCTAAGTTGACATTCTTTACTAAATGTAACGCCATTGAAATTAATGCATTATGTGTGAATCAGTAATCTATTATTTGTACATTCCTGAGTGATACTTCATTGCACATACATGAAGGAAATGTATATATTTACTGTTGAATGACACATGGATTCCCTTCACTCACTGTTTTGTTGGCTAGAAATAATGCTTCTGTATGTTTTATAAAACATATTATTTTAGTTTTATCACCACAGTAGATAAATAAGAGTGATATTACTAAATGACATGGATACTGTGCATTTAATTTTGTACAAATATGCTTGAACAATCATACATGCCCACAATGTCACATAATACACACTAGGCTGTGAGAACCACTTTTCTTTCACATGGTCCATCACTTAAAATAGACAGTGATTCTGAGTTACTTCAATAAATAGATTAACTTACCAGTTCGTAATTTATTCTGAGTTTTGAAAAAATGTTGAAAAATTCTTACCATCTTCAGATATGTTAAACAATTTCATCTCCCACAAATTACACCTATCTTATTGATTTGTTCTATTATCTTATCCTTAAAATTTACTTACTATATCCAAAAATAAATATCAGATATTTTATTTTCAATGGTTTTGCCACAGTTTTCCTATTTCACCAATTGTTGTAATAGTATCTTTAACTACGAAAATGATTTTATGAAAGGCTCAATTTGCTACTACCTGTCTATGTACAAATTTACCATTATCAACAGCCAATAATTTTTTAATTTTAGCAATTTTTAGTTTTACATGTTGTTCTAAATATATAGTTTACAGTTTTAATTAAATAAATTGTGTTTTCATGTATTTTCCATGTTTTATGGGTGTCTTACTAGATTAGTATTTAGGAAGGTGTTATTCTTGCCCTTTGACATGATCTATACTTGTTAAGAAATAATATGATTATTTGCAAATGTCTGTTTCTAGTTTTCATAATTTCCACTGTTCTCTCTGTATCTTTATATTTTTGAATACTGGAAATTTCCTGGAGTTTTATACTCATCATTAAAATAGATTCCTTATGACTGCTTAAATATTCTTTTTTCTCAAGTTATTGAGGCTATTTGATTTTCTTCACTTTCTATTAAAATTTTAAAATCAACATATTAATATTTGTAAAAATGCTTATTGGCATTTTCACTGGGAGTGGTTCCACCTATATATCAAATATGAATGCAACATTTTAGCAATATGAACTCTTCCTACCCATGATCATGCTGTGTGTGCCCTTTATTTGGGTCTTCCTGCAGTCTTTCAGCAGTGTTCAGTTGGGCTACATGTACAAGTTTGTATATCTCACTATGCTTATGGCCCCACATTATAATTTATGAATGATGGGTTTTTAAAAAAGATTTATTTTAGTTTTGTTATATATATGGGTATCTTTGTGAGTGTATGCCATGTGTCTACAGTGTCTCTAAAGCTGGAGTTACAGGAGAATGTGACAAGCCTGATGTTGTGCTGGGAACTAAACTCAAGTTCTTGGAAGATACCAAGCACTGTTAACTGCTAAGGCATCTGTGTAAAAGTTCTGGCTCTCTTGGACTCACTTTGTAGACCAGGCTGGCTTTGAACTCACCGAGATCTGCCTGCATCTGCCTCCCAAATGCTGGGATGAAAGGGGTGAGCTACCACTGCCTGGCCCCATTATAATTCTTATTTGATATAAACTATAAACCCTTTAAGAATTTTTTATTTCTTTTGTTTCCATGCTTTTTCTTGTTATATCTATTTGGATAATATTAATTTAATGGTTATTATGGCCTAGCTTTGTTAGCTGTTCAGAATGAATCTACAGACAGGGCCATCAATACAGTCTCCATTTCTGTTACTGTAACTTTGAAAACATGCAAAGTTACATTCAAGCATTTCTTGTAGTCTCATATCTCTGTAGAAATTTCTCATCTGTAGTTCACATTTATCTCTGCCAAAAGAGTTTATTTTATTATTCATTAATTCTATTCTTTAATAGAATGAAATGAATTCCAATCATATTAATTGTTGTTTCATATTTTCTGTGAATACTAACTCCTGTGTTCTGTAAGATCATAGGTTTGGTTTTGTATATCATCAGTGTATTTCTTTATTTACTTATTTTATTTATTTATTGTATATCCTTTGTCACACCTTGTAATTAACCTCAGCTTTGTGGGTTTTTTTAGGAGAAGACTTTGGTTAAAATATATATCCTTTTAAATGGAGGTGCACCCACACAAGCACACCTTCATCTGCTAAATTAACATAAGAGTTTTTGTTTATGTCATTTTACCTGGGTAGGAAGATGTGCTGTGACCTTGTTTTCCTGTGTAATAACATGTGCTGGAAATGACAGTTTGTTGGACAGGGTAATGTCCACTTCTAAAGATTGAGTCTTTCTGTTTTTTGAAGATAAAGATTTGAAAAAAAGGCTCTTCGCATTCTCCTACTTTATTTTATCCCTCATTCTCACCCATATCCTTAATTCCTTTTATCTTTAAATTATGCCATTATAGTGAAAGCTGGGAACATACTCAAGTTCAGGTGTGCGTGCATGCAACCACATCAGTCAGTACTGGAGGCTCAGGCAGGGGTATACATAATGATTTACAGTCTCTACTCTGTGTGCAAAATATATTATTGTACAAAGCACAACAGACTTTTTTTATTTGTCTGTCCTGAGTGGCAAAGTGTTTCCCTGAAAAAAATCACCATTTGCTTTTCTCCTCCCACCAGGCCTTTTTCTGTAGCAGGGATGGGGACAACAAGGAAGTTCTTCTTGGTCTTCTTTTTGTAGCTTTTCTCCTGATACAATGTCTACATCACAATGCTCACTTATGGGAACCTCATTATATTGTTTATTCTAAAAGGCTTATTTTGGGTATGATTATTAAATTATGCAAAAATGCATAAAATGTAAAAGATAGCTATCAACTAACATATGTATCATCTAAACCAAGTTTACTCTATCATTTTATGGGATCATCACAAATTAGTTGTTTAAAAATTTTTTTCCTATTTGCAGATATGTAAAGTGAGAATTAAAAATATTTTATTGTGATGAGGCATAAAAATTCATAAGAATACCAAAAACTTCATAATAAAATTATAAGATGACTTGACCAAATTAAACAGGCCATCTTCACTCATCTACCTGGACTGAAAACACACTGTGTGTTCTGTGATAAGAATGCTAAGAATAGGCTTGCCTATCCCTTGGCAAGAAAATACCTTGCTTCAACTGTAGACAAAATGCTGTCCAAACAGGACAAAACTTGGAAGCAGGTAAGTCAACAGCCTAGCTCTGCGAAGACAGGGTAGGCAAGTCCTTCATAATTCCTGCTTCACAATCAATGTCTGTCAGAGAAACGGGGCCAAATGGCTGAAGATTGATGCTTTAATGTATGAAGAGAAACTGGGAACTGTCCAGGCAGCCACTGGTATGTCATTTCTTAGTTTTGGAAGCTGCTGGCCCTGCACTTCCTGTATAATAAGATATATTTATCCCTCTCAGGTCTCTGAGGTGGTTGAAGACTAGATAGCTAGAGTCTCATAGTTAAATTTTGAGTTGTTTAAGAACCCAGAGGGTGTTCTGGATCTAAGAAGATGTTTTTAAAATTGTGATGCAAGTTAGAATGAAAGCTGAGTTGGTTATAGAACTTTAAACTCATGGAGTTGGTAAGATAGTAGAATGTTAAAGTCAGGGGCCAAAAACATATGGACTGGACATTGGGAATGTATGCTAAGCCATAAAACTCTCATAATTTTGGCCTAAGTATTTCTGTTGTTTTGTATTGTATTTATTGTTATAAGAGAAAGGGCCATTTGTTGGACTGAAAGGGGGAGCTGTTGGGGGGAAAAAGATATACCTTAAACTTAAAAAAAAAGAAAGGGATGGGTGGGTTGAAGAGGAAGAGGGTGGGAGGGCGGGATGGAGGGGTCATAAGGAGGGAATTGCAATGGAGATGTAACGTGAATAAATAAAAAATAAATTAAAAAAGAATGCTAAGAATAAACTAGAATCTCACAAAAGTGTACTTTTTATTTATATATATATTTTTACTCATTCACTCCTGGTTCTTCTGTTATCGTCTGAGTACTTGTTAAAACAGCTGCTGATTAAGTCAAAAATAGATAACAGATTTTGTATTACTACAGATGGATTTATAGGGCTCATTAATACTATACATAATTTCAAAAGGCAAGTATAGAAAAAACAAAACTTTGATAGTAATAAACATAGAAAGTATATCAATTATTGGAAAGTAATGTATGCCCCATCTATCAACAATTTTGAGGGAAGAACTACGCTTCTGTGGATTTTTTTAAGATAGTCATTGTGTTGACTTCTAAGTAAATACAAAACACTGAGAAAAAGGCATTGAGTTAAAAAATTATATCATGTAGAACTTACTGTAAAGCTAAGAGCAAAAGTATTCAAACTTTACAAGCAAACCTAACAGTGTTATGATATTTTCTGAACAAGTGAATCAATATTTCAAGTTATGTTCTGTATTGATATGTTGCTGACATGAATCCTCAGATTGGGATTTTTTTCTGTGCAGTTAATATTTTATTACTTGTAAAGACACATTTCACACAGCACTACAGTAAGCACTTTCATCAGAATTAGCAAATGACTTACAATACACATTTTGCCATCGTCTTCTTAGAGTCAAATCACTGGTTGCAGGAAAATACTTCTGAGAAGCCATGATAAATGTTATGAAAATTATATAACTTGATTTGGGAAAACATACAAGTGCTTCTAGCCAGAAAAAAGGGAGGTAAGGATAGTGCACCATTATAGGGGTTGTGTGTTAACTATCCAGATGACAGCATGAACAACTTCCACTCTTGTGTGCTCCCTCACAGAGTGAAACCTGGAATTTCACTCTCTGTATGTCATGAATTTCCAGGATCATAAGAAAATGAAAAGCTTATTGAGAATATTGATTAATCAAATACTCTAAAGACAGAAAGTTTTGGTTCAGTGACTGATTCATACACTTAATTCTTCATTATGTTCAGTAGAAGCAATAGACAATTTCTCAAATATCTCAAATAACTTGAAGTACAAATTTCAAAAACATATGAAGCAGATAGAATGTAAGTTTCATAATGGAGTGGATTTGCATTGCCACATTTTTTTTCTATCTGCTCCAGATTTCCTGTACTTATGACAATGTCAAGTACATATAATAATGACATGGACTTCAGCCTGGCCTGGCTCCAGGTAAAGAGATCCATCTCTAACTTCATCTTGAAGCTGTATGATCTTTGTTAAGTCTGATGAAAACAATCTCATGTGATTATGGAAAATATCAGAATAATACATCTTAGAGTATTTGGACATAATCTCACACACAAGAAGCATTTAATAATTTTATTTACAATTTCAAAATTATGGCTTCTCTGTTATTATTTGATGCCTTTCAATCTTAATCTCTGATCATTTTTACATTATTGTATCAGTATTTGGGGAGGAGTTCTCAAAGCTAGAGGTTAAATTTTATATAAATGAATAAATTCAATAAATGTGTCAAATCTCTATATTCTGCAATCTATCTTTAGCCTATAAGGTTTGATCAACTGCCACCCAGTCATAATCAAGTACATAAGTTCCAAATAAAAGGGTGATAAACATTTTTAATATGAGGAATTGAGGGCCTTCCCCAGGCTGTTAGTATTGAATCACTGCTAGCCTGATGAAGTAGGATTATGTAAAAAGAAGAGCTTGTAAAAAATGCTTCGACTTACTATAGCCACTAAAAATTATTGAGATTAATTGGAGTCATAGAATCTCAAGAACTCTGGGAAAAATGAAGTAATTCAGCCCAAATATCAGATGCTGTGCTTTGAGTTACAAATTTTCCACCCTCCTGCTCTTTTTGACATTATGTGGTCCCAGCTACTCAGGCTTCCTGTACAGTCCTAAAAGAATCTAAGGCTTTAATACTGTGCCTTCCTGAAGTTTCATTTGCAATCTAGGCATCAGGCAGGATGGAGTTCCTATGTGGTTCTCTTCTCCTTAACAACATATTATCCCCTAATGGTATCTCCTCACCTTCCCACCCTTCCTGGGAGAAAACAGTCTGTGGCAGTTTAGAAATATGTGCTGTAAATTGGCAGGCACAAGCACCCTAAAAGATTATAAAATAAACATGAATCCCCTTTGAAAAAAATCTTTGTATTTTCATCACATCCCTTGTAAGCTAACACACTGCACTGTTTACAGTCTACCACTACAATATATTTTGAAATGATTACCTTCTTCTGAGTCGTTTGTGTCATAATGTTCTCCATAGGTACCCATAAAATGAAATGTAAGCCGTTTTTATTGGCCACACTACATCTTAATTGAAAATATTAAGGGGGATCGCTCTCCTACTGATTTTTCCCTCCATTTAATTGGCTAATCATATGATATTTTTAATGGAATAATAGTGAAAGGAAATATGAATCTAATTTAAATTCAAACTGGATTTGGGATATTTAAGAGATTATCCCAGAGTAGCAGAGGGTGCATGAGGCAATAAACATCTGCTCAGTCCTGACCACTGGCCTTCATGTTTATGAGTTTGGGGGGTATTTATTTTCAGGAGACATGATTCTCTACATTTGGGCTTCAGCTGCTTTAGTGCTGTGATTTTAGTGAAAAAATTTAAATTTATCAGATTTTTATCCATTTTTTAAACCTATTTTTTTGCACTTTTACACAAATGCAATTCTGAAAATGGGATATTATCTCAGGGAATCACTTTACTCTATTGAGACTAAAAAAAATCAGAAGTTAATGTATTGCTTGCTACAGAAAGTATAAACAGATAAACCAAACTAGCAACTGTTAGGCATGGCAGCTATAGTGGGAGATTTCATCCTTTTATTCATGGAAGTGCTTTTGACTACCTTTCACTTCGTGATACAGCATATCTACTGTGTTAAACAAAGAAATTGAGGTCCCAGCCACTCCAAAAGTTCTTAACACTAAGTGTGAAAGGTTACATAGGCTTACAAAGATTAAGCCTCCTGTTTTAGAATTGTTATATAGGCATCAGCATGCAAGGGTCTACAAAAAGTTCATAAAATGGATAGCTCATGTGATGACTACTACAGTAATGCCTAGATGTTGTGCTTATGAAGCACATCCTGCTAAGCACCCCCAGGGAATATGGCAGAATTTAATGGTGTACTCCTAATTCTGGCAGGAATTCCAGAATTTTAATTAACAAACTTGCTGCTCCTCTCACCGCATGTCCTTGAGTCTCACATTTGTTCACCTTGCCTCAGTTTCAGTTATGTTGATCCTGGCATTTCCTCTGCCAGCCTCTACTGTCTCCTAAGATATGATCCCCACAGTGCTGGTCAAATCAATGTCAGTTCAAAATGTTTAGTCGTCATTGGTACCTGAGCAAACCTTTGGCCTATTCCTTCCTGTTTTTCATTCTACTCATCCAGAGAAATATAATTTGTGTTTCTCCAAAACCCTAAGTAACTCTTGTGAAATGATGCTTTTAGTGTTCCTTATGGCTTCTACAATACGGATTCAGTGAATAGTTCCTGAGGCTTAAGTGAGGATTAGGAGAAAGGTTTCAACACTTATTTAATGCCATGGCTTCTAGATCAACTCATCAGACTGGTCTTTGCTCTAATATAGTTTCAACAGCCTTTTGTACTTCATTGTGCATTCCATCTCTGGGCTGCAGGGGAGGGGGTAAACCTGTGTTTAATGTACTAAGTCGGCTTCCTCTCCAAGACTAAAAACTACAAGCAAATCACTGGCATTATCACTGCTCTAGACTTGTATTTGTGGAATGGCATAATCTATCAGTATGTCTTTACTCTTTAAATTTAGTTACACAATGAGGATTAAAACAGGAGCCCCTTTATGGACTTCCTATAGGCTTATCTGATACTACATCCCAGGTCCTGGGACTGACTTTGAGATTAGTATTTGGTCTGTGTATCCTTCCATGGAAATGTATGAGATTTTAAATACTTTGGAGAGCCACAAGGAAGGATGAGGATAGGAATTTTAAAATTCTACTCTACTCTATTAAGTAATATAATTTACATTTTTTGTCTTAGATATTTCACTAAAAGTTGGACATTTCTTTAGGCAAACAAAATTATTATTGATTGTCAGTAGCATAAATGATACTTTTTGTTCATTGTAATCCAGAACAAAGTTACTTCCCAAGTGGAAAGTCTCACCTAACAATATTTCATTTTTATTCAGAACCAAGAACTCAATGATTTTGCAGCTAAGAAGACAGAAGGAACTTTATAGAGAGAATAACACATTTGAGAGAGAGGTCGAAGGTAGGTTAACTGAACCATGAGGCAGAAATGTGTAAGCAAATATGTTCTGTAACCTCGTAATGCTGTTTCTGTTGCTGCATACCTAAAGTGTGTTTTGAAAGGGACAAAAAAAGTAAATCTCTTTATGTGGCCTGACATAATGGTATAGCCATGCATTGCTTAACAAGGAAAATGCACTCTGAAAAATGGGTTGCTATGAAACCTGCTCTACATAAACATCACATAATTTATTCATGCAAATAAGAAGACTTTGATGGTGGTATTTGGGAAATGTAATAGACTCATTGTGGTGTGTGTGTGTGTGTGTGTGTGTGTGTGTGTGTGTGTGTGTATGTGTGCTCATAGAATCCTGTCTTCAAGATACATTTTATTTCTTAAGACTGCAGTGATAATTAGATGTCCACCATACACTTTTGAATATTGTTTGATTCATCAATGAACTAAGCACATAATTATCAGCATGCTGTTGCTGTGTCTGCTATACCACTTATTCGTGCATGAAATTCCAAAAAAAAAAATACCCAAAAAGCCTACCTTTCTGAGCTTGAGTATATTCTTTCTTAGTTCTGCTTTCTCTTTGTCAATGACTCCAGAGATCCCTGACTTATTGTTATCCATGTTGGAGTGCCAGATTTTTCTGCAAGTCATTCCTGACATTTGATGCACACTGAAAACTAGGTAAGTATTAATACCTATGTCATAAGGCAGAAGACGTTTTTTGTTGTTTCCTATTCTATAATCTTTAAATTTGTCTGAGCATAAGATGTAAGATAACTATAGCAGAGTAAAACTTCCATGTATTTAATTTTGAGGGTTTAATTATATTATTCTCAGACTATTGGGAAGATCAAGTGAAATATATCTATATTAGTCTGGCTCCTGGAGAGGAATAGAATTTATAGAATATATACATATATGTAATACATACAAAATTACATACACATCATATATATATATATGTGTGTATGTGTGTGTGTGTGTGTGTGTGTGTATGTGTGTGTGTTTATGTGTGTGTGTGTGTAGTGAAGTGTTGGTATAGGTGATTTATTAGAGTCCCATACAAGCAGTGATCCAGTTATACAGATAATGGTTATCACCCAATAGAAAGAGCACCAAACTCAGTAGTTACTTAGTTTATAAGGCTGGGTGACTCAACTAGTCTTCAGTCTGTTTTAGAATCCTGAAGATATGGAATCCTGATTGTAAGCAAAGGGAGGCATCTGTAGCAGGAAAGGTGAACTTGCCAGCAAGAGTGAGGGATAGCAGGAAAATATCAAAGAGCTTCCTTTTCCAAGTATTTTTTCACTAACTTGTTTATTTTACATCTGGATTGCAACCCCACTTCCTCCTCTCCTCCTAGCCAAACCCTCCCACCTACTTCCCCAATGCCCCTCTACCCCCACATACAAACCCATTCTGGCACATCAAATCACATCAGGACTAAGTGCCTCCTCTTTCACTAAGTCAAAACAAGGCAGACCTGGTAGGGAAATGGGATCCAGAGTTAAATGACAGAGTCCAAGTCAGAGATATCTCCTCCAATTATTAGGGAACTCACTGGAAGACGAAGCAGCCCACCACATTCAAATGTCTAGATGGCCTAGGATCAGTCTTGCATGTTCTTTGGTTGGTGGTTCAGTCTCAATGAGTCCCCATGGGCCCAGGTTAGTTGGCTATATAGGTCTTTTTGTGATGTCCTTGACCTTGCCAGCTACCTCAATCTTAACCCTAACTCTTCCACAAGACTCCTTGAGTTCCACCTAACGTTTGGGTGTGGGTATCTGCATCTATTTCCATTATCTGCTGGATGAAGCCTCTCAGATGACAGTTCTAGACTTCTATCTGCAAGGATAGCAGAGTATGATTAAGTGTCAGGGGTTGGGTCTCTCTCATATTTTTTTTTAAATTCATTTTACATCCCTATCGCAGAACCCATCCTCCTCTCAACCCAGTCCCACCCTCCCACCCTTTTATTCCTTTTGTCTGTCCCTTTCTCCTCAGAAATGGGGAACCCATCCCTATCAATCCACCTGGCTCTTCAAGTCACATCAGGACTAAGAGCATCCTCTTCCACTGAACCCAGACAAGGCAGCTCAGCTATGGTAACATGATCCACAATCAGACACCAGACCCCGTGCCAGATACACCACCTGCTCCGCTTTGCTAGGGCATCT
The DNA here is from genome assembly GCA_907164525.1 of Lophiomys imhausi. Classification (NCBI taxonomy): domain Eukaryota; kingdom Metazoa; phylum Chordata; class Mammalia; order Rodentia; family Muridae; genus Lophiomys; species Lophiomys imhausi. Next base: position 338,027 of record CAJQZJ010001006.1, read on the forward strand.
AAATGAAGACCAAGCTACCTATCAGCTACATACATTGAAAGAACAAAAACTCCAGTCTCTCATCCTGGCCTGTCCAAGTTATTACCCACCCACCCCCCACTGTAACAAGCTCATAAAATAACAAAGAAAACCTGAGAACCTAGCTTTCCCTCCCTTAGAGGCCTTTAGTCTGGACAGAGCCATAGGTAATGAAGGACTCCCAAAAGGACTTTTTTGTTAGCTGGGAGTTTCCTCCTGAAAACAAGGTTACCAGAGGACTCTCTGAGCTCATCTTATAAGGCCAAATGTGATTCTGTATGTTACATGCACCTCCCTAACTGCCCACCCCCTTCCTTGTCTAGCCCTTAAGAGCTTCAAATTTTCCAGGTTCAGGCCATTGACAGACTCCCTGCATGGAGAGCATGTGATGGACTTTGCCATGGCTCGAACCCCCAATTAAAGATCATTTTGCTTTTGAATTGAGTTGGAGACTTCCTGGCTTGTCTTATGGTTCTGTGAACTGGGCTTTACAATGTGTAGGGCTCCTAAGTCCAGTCTATACACGTTTTTTTTGGTTGGTGCTTTAGTCTCTGTAAGTTCCCAGGGGTCTAGATTGGTCAACTCTATTGGTCTTCTTATGGAGGTCTTATCCCCTCCAGATCCTTCTATTCAATCCTCTAACACTTTTATAAGATTCCTGAGCTCCACCTAATGCTTGGCTGGTTGTGTAAGCAACTTTTTCGATCCACTGCTAGGTGGGGCCTCTCAGAGGATAATTATGCTAGGCTCATGTCTGCAAGCATAGCAGAGTATCATTAATGATGTCAGGAGCTGAGTCTCTCCTATGGGGTGAATCTCAAGTTCAACCTCTTTGATTCCACATATAAAGCATTCAATATATGTTCTTAAGGATCTTTTATATTCAATTATTACAACAGTAACAGTTAAACCTCAAAAACACAGTCTTGAGTCTGAATTCTTGTCAGCTCATGGGGTTGAAAGAACCTCATAGGAAAATACAACTGGAAAAAATGCAGAGATCAGTTGATAGTATGGAGCCCAACCCCAGTGGATAAATCCACTTCACATTTCCTGCATTTGTGGCTCAGGGAGAATTGATGGAGAAGACACAGGAAAGATTGTAAGAGCCAGAATACCAGGAAGTGTGTTATAAAATATTATCTCCTAGAAATAGCTACAAAAATATTACTCAATTTATAATATCAATAGACATGCTCATGTAGAAGTCTAGCATGGTGAATATAGACACATGTAGAAAATTGTTTTGATGCAGTAGAGTGTGAAGGAGTGTTATATTTATTTGAATTATTATGCCCTTTATCAATCAACCCAATAACATGGTGATTGTCACTAACATTACTAACTATTGAAATAAAAATTTGATGGTCAAGTATATTCAAAGGAAACAAAAGCTGTTTTCACTCTGTGGTGAAATTACAACAAAATCAAAATTAATGAAAAAAATGTTAAAGAATATAGTAGTTAGATATTTTGCTTCTCCTTTTGTATCTTTCTCTTCCAATATCCCTGCATAATAACCTTTTAATGGTGGGCATTGACTCACTGCTTCTTAAACTCTTACATACAAATGACCTGTCCTCTTATAAAACTCATTTCTCTGTTGAAACTTTATAGGAAATGAAGTGACATAGAAAATTTCGAGTCCCTCACTGTTATTATGATCACATTAATTAAGCAATAAGGCCAAGCACTGCAGAAGATAAACTGTATTAAATCATACCTTAGGAAGAATGTTCAACAGGGGGCTTAGGAATGAGGCCACAGGATTCCCATTATCACCATTGAGTTTCTTGGATTAATGCTGGACACCTGCTCCTCAACTCTGCCATTGCTGGTAACAAGGAGTTATGGCTTATATAACCCCTTGTGACATTCAGTTGTGTCCCATGTGTCTTTTCACTGTCTGTGGTCTATACTCGGTCATTATCCCATATTGCTTTTCATGTTAAAATATAATTCAAAAATATGTTAATTTTAATGTGCTTTAAAGCATCAGTACGATGAAATGTATAATTACAAAGTTAGAACTGTTTAGGATGACTTAAGTTTTATAGGGACACAGAGTTTATCATTTTCATGTAAACATTTGGATGAAAACAAAATACAGAGTAGAAGAATATTAAATGATTTATTTTGGAAGATATTATTATTTCAAATTAAGACTCAGGAGTCTAACCCTGGCAGCTATACAGCAGGTACCCTACATATGGACACAACCATTTCAGGATTGAGTGATGTTTGATTCCAGATATAGAGAATGCTTAAATTCCATAAAGAACTAAGGAATCCAGTGCAATTCAAGTGACCTTCTCCTTCCCATGTTTGCTACTCTCTCATTGTGTTAACTTCAGAATAAGTCACTAAGGGGAATTTCTATGCTAATTCAACAGTTCAAAAACTGTAGTCTCTCTGCACACATCCAATTATTTGAAAGTGTTTCAGAATGGAATTTATGGTTCTAAGTGTAGATGACATAGTCATTGAAGAGTCTCAGAGACTTGTGTTTTCACAACTTAGGATAACTTTGAAAAATGCCAAATCTTAAGAAATACTGTCACCTCTGAAATACTAGAAGGTCTGTGTGTTTTTTATTGAGTTTCTGTATACATATATATATATTTTTTGACAGTAAAAAAATAAGGCCCTGTGTCTTCTAGAAATCTAATTGGGTCAATTTTTATGTTGCTTTACTTTTAATAGTATTTTTTCAATCTGATTGTCTCTTTCTTCACAATATATTTACAAAAATGCACTATTCTTATCTACCCCTGCCACATATGATCACATGGACACAACAACATAACTGCAGCTCCATCAGGGTTCAGCTGTGCGATGCATTATCTCTACTAGGCTCTGCATCCTGCCCATGGTCATTTGTCTTTGGCTCTCACTTTGTCCACTTGCTTACTCTCTAGTAGAGAAGATTCCTGAATTGGTTTTGAAGTGTAATCACTAACCATGTGTGTAGTTTCTAGATTCCTGTATCTTATTATCCTCTTTCCCCATATTTGTAAAAACATCCACAAATATGCTTTCCTGATCAAGTTACTCCAGAGATTCACCGCATTGGAATTCAAGTTGAGATACTACACTGCTATATTTTTTAGCACAGTTCTCTTTCTGAATATTTTCACATATCCTTCTTCTGCTGAGATTCACCCTCTTGTTTCTTATGGTATCTTTCTGATTCCCATTGTGTGGTAGGAAGCACTTTTAAAGTCTTCTCTCTGCACACATTCTCTTCTCTTACTTTATGCTCATATCCTACAATATTGCTCCTTCTAATTCCAAAATTTGTCAGTAATTATGTCTGTGTCTAGACTTTGCCAACTGATAACATTGTCTTCTAGTTAGTTCATTGTTATTAACTTAAGATACAAAAATAATATAACAACTTTTGTCTATGATTTTCCTCATTGCCTATGTGAGATCAGCAAATTCATGACTACAGGAATCAAAAAGCATTTTTAATTTGCAAAGCCTGCATTGCAGTGTACAGAACCATTTTCATTACATAACGTTTATAATGTGAATTCTGGAATCAGACTGTCTTTCCTCAGACCCTAGTTCAGGCCATGGTAAAAATAACCCCAGTCATTTCAGACAATGGATGGAACTTCTTAAGTTCATAAATTTGTGAGTTTTTTTCCTTATATCTATACATGAATAGCAATGATCCTTCATTTGATATAGAATAATTAAAGCAATAATATACAGTATTGATGATAACTAATTCCAGGAAGATAACCAGGTGAATTGTATTGTGGTCTCTGTTAACAAAGATATGACATTGAAATAGAAAAAAATTAAATATTTATACAAAGTATTACCAAAATAATAAATGTGGAAATTATTTTTTTAGAAAGTTATTTTGCTCTAACTTGGAGACTACAGTTCATGACTGTGTGGCTCCATTGCTTTTGGAACACAACGGAACAATATTAGGAGAGTGTAGCAGAGCCTAACTCTTAATTGATGACCATGGACAGAAAGAGGAGAAGAGGTCGCTTGGCTTACTGAATCCACTTCAATGAAACGTCCATAATTACCTGAGACCTGCACTGACCTGAACCATCTTAAGATTTCACTAAATCCTGAATATCCTAGTTCTTAGGACCAATCTTTAGCACTTGGGCCTCTGAAAAGATCCAAAACTCAGTAACAAATACATGTTTACTAACATACATAAAAAAATATTATGCAGTAGAGTCAAGGAGCAAGCTCTGGATAAGAGACTAAGGATGAGTGTCTTGGTGCTATTGCAGTTAATGTCACCAGATAATTTGTAGGTGATTGTTTTCTGAAAACCTAACAACTTCAGGTAACACAAGAGGGAGGATTGTCAAAATTTGATATTTTATGCTGCTCTAGGTATTGTGACATAAAGTGTAATTAAATATTTAGAAGAATAAGACAACTTTCATTTCCTCCATCTTTAAAATTAGCAGTAATCAGAAAGTTTAAAAGTGAGCAGGAGGGCAGGGGACAGAATGGTTGAATTGAATGCTACTAGGTGCAACTGGAGAAGATGGGAGATTGGAATCCCAAAGCTGGACCACATTTTCTCCTCCAGCTGATTGCCTCACTCTATGTTTAACAAAATGGCACCCCTGAAGTGATTTGTCCTTTAACAGTAAAGTTCTAGTTTTCTGAAAATATTATTTTCAGAAATGCTGTTTTTCTGATCTTTACAATTCTTCCTTATTCTCTTCCTTGTGTATTAGAGACAGATCTGAATTTCACATACTGAGCTTTACTTACTAGTAATGGATATAACCAGTACACATTGGCCATATCTAGTACACAGATCATAAACAACAGGATACTTGAACAGATTTTAGCTTGAAATAGATTCATTTAGATAATTCAGATAAAATCATTCCACACAGTACTTGGTAGACTGTTTAAAAACACAATAAATTCATGAAATATACTTATTTCCAAATCTTTAAATATAATAATCCTTGTAATAGTCAGGGTTCCATAGACAAAGATTATAAAACCAGTTGAGGAGAGTCAGGGTGGAAGCTTCTCTATTGGCATAAAGCACTCCTTATGGCTGATTTATATGTTTGTACTTCATGTAGGCAGAAGCAAACTGCATGCTTTATGGATATTTAGGTCAATGCAGAAAGAAGCTAAGGCATGTTTGATCCTCTTTTAATCTAAGACATATGTTGTTTCAGATGGAATTTTCAAAGCTAACCAATATACATTTTGACATCTTTTATTGTCAGTCACTGAATAATACATCCTGCCCAGCCTGTTGTTATCAATGTACATGATGGCCTTTCTTATGGTCTATCAGCAAATATTTCATGTTGTCTTGTTCTTGCTACTCCATGATGACCTTAAGTTTCAACATACCTCATCCATGTTCATGCCCGTGGATATGTAGGATCAACTCGATAAAAATGGTCATCCCACCAAAAGCCATATACAAATTCAATGCAGTTCTTATCAAAATACCAACACAATTCTTTACAGACCCTGAAAGAACAATTCCCATCTTCATATAGACAAACAAAAAATCCAAAATAGCTAAATCAATCATGTACAATAAAATTAAATCTGTAGCTATCATGATCCCTGATTTCAAAATATTTTATGTTAAATGTAAAGGAAATAAGAGAATGTTTAATCAAATTGTATACAATATATGTAGAATATCTACACATATACACATCCATTTTTATATGTCCATAAATACATATATGAATAATTATACCTTAAATGTATTCACTTCAGAATATAAACAGACACATGTTTTCAAGTACACATAAATACATATACATGTTTTTATACATATATATATATATATATATTAATTTTCTCAACACACACACATCCATTTTCCATGAATAAGATTTTGTTTGATTGCTTGAAGTTCTACCAAGTGAGTTGGCACTGAAACTTAGTTAACAAATATATTTTTAAATAATGTGTTTATACATAAATTAATAACTATAAGCTGTTACATTAGGCCGGTAGAGCAGCTGTGTGGTCTCAAGGGAGGCTAACAGTCCTGACTCACCTTAGCTGGCAGCCTGACCTGTCCTGGGGTAAAAGCCCTGGACCAAGGGTGGCCTTCACCACTTGCAACTGAAACTCTGTTAACTAATACATTTATTGATAACTATAAACTGTTATATTACACCAGCGGAACAGCCAGTGGTGGCCTGTCAGGAGGCCAGTAAGCTTACCTTAACTGGAGGCTTATGGCAAGAATTCTATAGGCACGGAGGAGCAGCTGCAGGGGCTTGGCAGGATGCCAGAGGCTGGCTTGCCTTAGCTGATGCTCAATTAGCTAATCTAAATTAGCCCAGCTAACTATTTTCAATCTGCCACATGCCTTGCTGTTCCTCCAGAGTTCACAGAACTCACATCCAGAAGTCCTGAGTCCTATCAGGAAGAGAGAGCTTCCTCTGTGTAAAACCCATGGTTCTTTTCTTTGACCTAGGAAGCCCTGCCTACCTATATTCTTCCTACTTAGCTAATTGGCCATCAGTGAAATTTTTTAACCAATCAGAGAGTGTCTCAGAAAGGGTGGTAACCAGATCTCTGAGCACTGAAATCAGTCTCTGAGAACCAATGTATAAGACCTTCTGACAACAGTGAGTGCTTTGTTTTAATCTTTTTACCTATAACCTAAAGAGATTCATGCAGCCCAGTAACATTGAAACAAAAAATCAAATCCCTCACAGTGGTTTTGTGTGTGTGTGTGTGGGGGGGGGGATAATGAGGTCACTACAAAGGTAGACTCACATGCTGTCATGCAGTATCTGTATGTGGGGGCTGGGGTATGAACCCATGTTCAACCAGAAACACAATCTAATTGTAAAGCTAGTCTCTCTTTCACACTGCCTGATGAATGTTGTACTCATTTTTTTATGAGAAAATAGATTAACAAGGAAATTTCCACAAACACTGTGAAGTTATTTTTCTTTTCCTTTTTTTTCAACATTAATTTATTTCTTCAAGTTACATTTCAATCACAGTCCCCTTTCTCCTCCCCCTCGTAATCCCACCCTCCTGCCCCCTTTCACCTCACCCTCCTATCCTTTCTTTTTAATTTAAGGTGTATCTTTTCCCCCAAACAGCTCCCCTTTTTAGCTCAATAAAAGGCTATTTTTTCTTATAACAATAAATACAAATCAAAATAATAAGAACAATTAGGCAACAATTGTGAAAATTATAAGGTATAACATACATTCACAACATCCAGTTCATATGTATTTGGCAACTGATATTAATATTCTATTATATATCTATCTCTATGAGTTTAAAGTTCTATACCTAACTCAGTTTCCATCTTATCTTGCATTACCAACTTAAAACCATCTTCTTAGACACAGAAAATCCTTTTAATTCATAATAATTTAAAACTTAACTGTGAGACTATAGCTATCTAGTCTTCAACCACATCAGAGACCAGAGAAAGATAAATATATATGAATAAACAGGAAGTGGAGAGCCAGCAATTTCGAAAACTAAGATATCACAGACAAATGGCTGCCTGGACGGTCTCCAATTTCTCTCAATACAAATATATCAAAGATAAATATTTTTTAAGAGATAACCAGAAATCTCTACTTTTTCAACATTCTTTCCTTCTGTTGTAACAAATTCTATTGACTTTCTGAGTTGCCACCTTTCTTTCTTCTTTTTATTTCTTCAAGTTACTTCTCAATCAAAATCCCCTCTCTACAACGCCCTGCAGTCCCACCTTCCCACTCTCTTCCCCCTCAACCCCCCATCAGCTTCCTTTTTTAAGTTTAAGGTATATCTTTTCCCTCAACAACTTCTCCTTTCAGTCCAACAAATGGCTCATTCTCTTATAACAACAAATACAATACAAAACAACAGAAATAATTAGTCCACAATTATGAAAATTATAAGGCTTAGCATACATTCCTGATGTGTAGTCCATACGTATTTGACACTGACTTTAACATTCTACTATGCATCCATCTCCATTAGTTTAAAGTTCTATATCCAACTCAGCTTTCATCCTAACTTGCATCACCTTCTTAAAAACATCTTTTTAGATCTAGAAGACCCTCTTAATTCCAAAACAACTCAGAATTTAACCAAGGGACTATAACTATCTAGTCTTCAACCACATCAGAGACCTGAGAAGGATAAATATATCTGACTATACAGGAAGTTCAGGGCCAGCAGCTTACAAAACTAAGAAATGACAGACAATTAGCTGCCTAGACAGTTCCCAATTTCTCTCCATACATTAGAGTATCAATCTTCAGCATTTTGGAGCCATTTCTCTGACAAACATTAATTGTAAAGCAGAAATTATGAAGGACTTGCCTATCCTGTCTTGGCAAAGCAAAGCTGTTGACTTACCTGCTTCCAAGTTTTGTCATTTTGGAGAGCATACTGTCTACAGTTGAAGCAAGGGATTTTTCTTGCCAAGTGGCAGGCTTGGCCCTAATGCAGCCATCTCCAATTGGAGATTTTTCAATGCTCATCATTTAGTTGGAGTATAATAGGTGGTGCTATCAGTAGCTGACATGTCTCAATATCAAAAAAATATCTTAAGGTAAGAAAATATCTTTGAATGCCCTTTCTACAGATCTCCTGAGGTTTCTCAAGACTACCTATATATCTCCATATATTTGGATGAGCAAATGTTGCTTGTCTCTTACCAACTTGATTTCTGATTAATTTAGAAAAATAACTGTGATAGACTGCCTACTACCTAACAAAATGACATGCTTCAATGACTATTAGTTTGTATTTTTTAATTATCCTAAAAAATTATGACAGTTGCTAACAAAAGGCAAAAACTTCACATTTCATTTTTTATTATACTGTTTATTTATTACATCAAGTTTCTTCTCCATCTTAGTGCCCTTTTTCCACTCCTTCTAGTTCCACCCTCCCAGGCTCTCCCCCCTCCCACCCATCCCACACCTCAGACATGGAGTGTCCCTAAATATCAGCCCCTCTCAGTTCAATAGTCATATGAGAGTTAAGAGCTTACTCTTAACTGGGGGCCTACTAGGTCAAATTTCCCATTGATAGATAACAAAGTCTATGTTCCTGTTACTTTCGGTCTGTTGGTTGTAGGATAGCTATCCTATACTATATGGCTAAAATCCAGTTATAAGTGAGTAGATGCCATGTGCATCTTTCTCAGTCTGGGTTAGTTCACTCAGGATGAGCTTTTCTGGTTCCATCTATTTGGCAGTGAATTGCATGATTTCCTTGTTTCTAATACCTGAGTAGTATTCCATTGTGTAAATGTACCACAATATTTTATCCATTCTTCAGTTGAGGGAAATCTGGGTTGTTCCCAGTTTCTAGCAATTACAAATAAGGCTTCTATGAATGTAGATGAGGATATGTCCTTGTGGTTTGGTGAGAAGTTGTTTGGGTGGATACCCAGAGGTGGTATCGCTGGGTCTTCAGGTAGGGCTATTCCAAGTTTTCTAAGATATTGCCAGACTGATTTCCAAAGTGGTTATACAAGTTTGCACTCCCACCAGCAATGGAGGAGTGTTTCCCCTTTCTCCACAACCTCACCAGCATGTGCTGTCATTTGAGTTTTTGATCTTAGCCATTCTGACAGGTGTGAGATGAAATCTCAGAGTCATCTTGAGTTGTATTTCTCTGATGATTAAGGATGTTGAGTATTTCTTCAAATGTCTCACTGCCATTAGAGATTTGTTCTTTGTGAATTCTCGATTTAGCTCTGTTTCCCATTTTTATTGGATTATTTGTTTTCTTATTGTTTAATTTCTTGAGTTCTTTATAAATTTTGGATATTAGCCCTCTGTCGGAAGTGTGGTTGGTAAAGATCTTTTCCCAATGTGTATGTTGCCATTTTGTTCTAGTGACAGTGTCCTTTGCTGTACAGAAGATTTTCAGTTTCATTAGGTCCCATTTATTGATTGTTGGTCTTAGAGCTTGAGCTATTGGTGTTCTGTTCAGGAAGTTGTGTCCTGTGACAATGAGTTCAAGTTTTCTTCCCACTTTCTCTTCTATTAGATTTAATATGTAAGGCTTTATATTACGGTCTTTGATCCACTTGGACTTAAGTTTTGTGCAAGGTGATAAGTATTGATTTATTTGCATTATTTTACATATCGACATCCAGGTAGAACAGTATCATTTGTTGAAGATGCTGTCCTTTTTCCATTGTACAGTTTTGGCTTCTTTGTCAAAAATTAAGTGATCATAAGTGTGTGGGTTCATTTTGGGGTCTACAATACAATTACATTGATCCACTGGTCTGTTTCTATACCAGTACCATACTGTTTTTATTACTATTGCTCTGTAGCATAGCTTGAAATCTGGAATGGTGATACCTCCAGATGTTTAAGCATTACCTGGTACAATACCTTAAAAAGAGTTAACCTTAATTTTGTACCAATATATAAAGTGATAAGATCATATTCAATTATCTGTCTCTATTTCTTTATCATTCCTATATTTTATCTATATACCTTTTTTTTTCATAAGTCTTTCCCCTTTACATAGGAGAGAAAGAAGGATACAGAAAAAAAAGTGAGAAATCCCTGGGTCTAACCTTCAAAACCTATGTAACAAGACCATTTAATGACATGTAACCTCTCCCCCTAAATAACAACAAATATTTATAACCCATCAAATGACCAAAGAGGAGGGCAGGGGAGGATCACCAACCCTCAGTTCTCTTAAAATTACTTCCTGCTGATTTGGGACATAGTAAACTTGTTTGAGGCCCAAATAAGATTGAAAAAAATGGTTATGCACCTTAATAGAATAATTTAATGTTTAGTCTTTTTCTGCTCAGCTACTAAGAAGTTTGTAGACAGAAGCTGAACTTCAGAGCTTTACTGAAGTTCTGGCTGGAACAGTCTGTGAGGCTGAACAATCTTAGCAATTTTGAGTTGTTGTGGTTGTAGATTTTTGGGCTACTTATCTTCTTTGGTGTCTGATTTGTTTTCTTCTGAGGTTTCAGTTGTCCAGTTGTCTCTGGATCCCTTAGATGGATGCTTTTAATCTCCTGGAAAGATAAGAACAGAGCCCTGCCCTAATTTTAACTCTTGGACACCATTTTTTTTTTGAGAAGGTAATATTTTTTCCTGGTGAAAATTGTTTTTTTTGACAATATAAAAAGTATTATCTTTCAATTGAGATTAAAAAATAAATTATTTTTATATTTTGGAACTGAACATATCTTTAAGTGTATATATTTTGAGATCTCAAAAATAATTCACTTTGAATTTCAGCATGCCTTCTGTGAGTAGCTTTTAAACTTAAATCATTACAAATTCTATATGCCTGCCTCTGCATTCTAACTATCTATCTGGATCAAAGGCATATGCTTCCCAACTGTTGGGATTATAGATGTGCACCACCACCCTTGGATCTAAGTTTTTCTCTGTTTGGAGCTTGCTTTGTGTCAGGCTGGTCTTGAACTCAAAGATCTGCATGTTTCTGCCTTCAGTGTGCTGGGATTAAGGGTGTATACCTCAAGTGATGGGATTAAGTGTGTGCACCATCAACACCCTGTTCATTGTAACACTAGAATTTACAAGACAACTAACTCTATAGTGATCCTCCTATCTCTGCTGGAGTTAAAGGCATGGGCTAACACCGCCCTTCTCAAATATTTTACCTTAGCTCCAAATTACTTTGACTCTTAGAGGTTTAGAAAACCAAATTGAACTTTACTAATATTCTACCTGGTTCTTGAGACCCCAAAAGACTACCCAGGAGGCAACTCTGATGTAAATACATGAGGGTTGTTTATTCAAGTTCAGAGCTTGGACTCTCAATACTCACTGACACAGTAGTTGGAGAGGAGAACCCCAAACTCCAAAAAATGCAAGGGGTTTTATATGGGCTTAGAAAAAGAAACATGTTTTCTATCATATGATTGGATGACATTTGGGTAACTACTCATGTCCATTTCTGATTGGCTCATTGTTACTGAGTAACCAGCTGCAGTCAACTTGACCATCAGAAAGCTTGTTTAGACATTTGGGTACTTTCTCAGCTGTCCGGTGATGATGAGGGAACCCCCCTGGAATGCAATGTCCAGTACATTTTGTTGTTATTGTGGAACTGGAGGTCAGCTCTGAGTCAAATTTAATATGAAATGGAATGTTTTTTCAAGAAGATTTAGTCAGGCTCCATATTAACCCTTAATTTATTTATAGCATTTAAAACGTCTTAACTGCCTTTTTAATGCCAAACAACAAAAATATCCTTTATATAATTAAAAAAAAACAAACTTTTAAGCTGATATCCAAGTGTGTGTGAGCTCATACACTGTGGCAACCTGCAGTCTAACATTCTAACCTGAAATTAAGACCATTTTTCCTTTCATGCCAGTAAGGCAAGTATTCCTTTGGTAAATTATGATAGGCAACTTGGTGTCATACAGATCCCTTAGCAAGTGGGAGGGCAGTCTCAGTCATGGACTTTGTTAAGGTGCCTCCTAGTAGGATACTTTACCTTAGCTGAGCTGCCATGTCCAGCCCCAGAACAAGAGGAAGCTCTTAGCCCTCATGAGACCATGAACTGAGAGGGGCTGACATGTGGGGGCCCCTCTCACACAAAGAGAAGGATAGATGGGAGAGGGATTAGAGGGTGGGAGAGTGGGACCTGACCAGTAGAGGAGGAGGGAGCGGGTTGTGTTTGAGATGTAACTTGAATTAATAAATAAATGTTTAAGAAATGAAAATTTTATATTTTATTTTTATTATATTTTAACCTTATTTACACTTTTTTAAAAAATTAATTTGTTTTGTCAAGTTACTTCTAGAACACAGTTTTCCCCCTCCTCCCCTCCTGGCCCATGTTTCCTTCCCTCCCTCCCTTTATCCCTCCTACTCTCTCTCCCTCCCTCCCTCTTCATTATTCCTCTATTTAGTACTCTCCTTCTCCTCAGATGAGGTGAGCCCTCATTAATAAATCTCCCTGAGTTCAACAGTCATGTGAGAGCCAAGAGCTTCCTCTTGTACTTGGGCTTGATATGGCACACCATCTAGGTAGGATGTTCCACTAACCTGTAGCAGATTCCGTGACTCACTGCTGGGTGAAGTTTTTCCTGGGATAGATATGCTAGGTTCCTATCTGTTTGGGTCTGTTTGTTGCAAGATGGTTGTTCTGTGATGTATGGTTAATATCCACTTATAAGAGAGTATATGCCATGTTTATCTTTCTGGGACTGAGTCAGCTCACTTAGGATGAGCTTTTCCAAATCCATCTATTTGATTCCAAATTGAATGATTTTCTTATTTCTGATAGCTCTGTAGTATTCCATTGTATAGATGTACCACAGTTGTTTTTTGTTTTTTGTTTTGTTTTGTTTTGTTTTGTTTTGTTTTTAATCCATTCTTCAGTTGAAGGACATCTGGGTTGTTTCCAGTTTCTGACTATTACAAATAAAGCTGCTATGAACATTGTTAAGGCAATATCCTTGTGGTTTGGTGCACAATCTTTTGGATATATGCCCAGGAAGGGCATGGCTGGATCTTGAGGTAGAACTATTCCCAATTTTCTACGTTATCTCCAGATTGATTTCCAAAGTGGCTGTACAAGTTTTCATTCCCACCAGCAATGGGGGAATGTTCCTCTTTCTCCACGTCCTCTCCAGCATGTGCTATCATTTGAGTTTTTGTCAACCATTCTGACAGGTGTGAGATGGAATATCAGAGTTGTTTGAGTTGCATTTACCTAATGACCAAAGATGTTGAACATTTCTTCAAGTGTCTCTTGGCCTTTAAAGATTCCCCTTTTGTGAGTTCTCTCTTTAGATCTATACCTCATTTTTTGATGAGGTTATCTGATTTTTTGGTTTTTAATTTCTTGAGTTCTTTATATATTTTGGATATTAGCCTTTTGTCAGATGTTGGGTTGGTGAAGATCTTTTCCCAGTCTATAGGCTGCTAGTTTGTTTTAAGGACAGTTTGTTGTTTGCCTTAGAGAAGCTTTTCAATTTCATAAGGTCCCATTTATTGATTTTTTTTTTTTTGTCTTGAAGCCTGAGCTATTGGTGTTCTGTTCAAGAAGATGCTATCCATGCCAATGAGTTCCAGGCTTTTCTGCACTTTCTCTTCTATTAATTTTAGTTTGTCTGGATTTATGTTGAGGTCTTTTGTCCAGTTAGACTTAAGTTTTGTTCAGTGTGATAAGTATGGGTCTATTCACATTCTTCCACATGTTGACATCCAGGTAGACCAGCATCATTTGTTGAAGATGCTTTTCTTTTTCCATTGTATGGTTTTGGCTTTTTGTCAAATATTAAGTGACCATAGATGTGTGGGTTTATTTTTGGGTCTTCGATTTGATTCCACTGATCAACTGATCTGTTTCTATGACAGTACCATGTTGTTTTTATTACTATTGCTCTGTAGTTCAGCTTCAACTGCGGATGTTCTGTTATTGTACATGGTTGATTTAGTTATTCTGGGTTTTTTGTTTTTCCATATGAAGTTGAGAATTGTCTGTAAAAATTGTGTTGGTATTTTGATAAGAATTGCATTGAATCTGTATATTGCTTTTGGTAAGATGGCCTTTTTTATTATGTAGATCCTACCAATCCATGGGCATAGGAGATCTTTCCATCTTCTGATTTCTTCAATTTCTTTCTTCAGGGACTCGAAGTTCTTGTCATACAAGACTTTTACTTGCTTGGATAGAGTTAAGGCCAGGTATTTTATATTATTTGTGGCTATTGTGAAGGATGTTGATCCCCTTATTTCTTTCACAGCAAAAAAGGGCTACTGATTTTTTTGAATTGATTTTGTATCCACACACCTTGCTGAAGGAGTTTTCCAGCTAGAGGAGATCTCTGGTGGAATTTTTGGGGTCATTTATGCATACTTTCATATCATCTGTAAATAGGGATACTTTGACTTTTCCTTTCCAAATTGTACCCCTTGATTTCCTTTAGTTGTCCTATTCCTCTAGCTAAAACTTCAAGTTGCATGTTGAAGAGATATAGAGATCGGGAAGCCTTGCTTGTCCCTGATTTTAGAGGAAATGCTTTAAGTTTCTCTCCATTTAGTTTGATGTTGGCTATTGGCTTGCTGTAAATTGCTTTTATTATGTTTAAGTAACGTTTTTTTTTTGTATGCCTGATGTCTCCAAGACTTGTATCATGGGTGCTGGATTTTGTCAAAAGCTTTTTCAGAGTCCAGTGAGATAATCATGTGTTTTTTCTCTTTCAGCTTGTCTATGTAGTGGATTAATATATATGGGTTTTCTTATATTGAATCACCCCTGCATCCCTGGGATGAAGCCTACTTGATATTGGTGTATAATAATTTTGATGTGGTCTTGGATCCGGTTTGCAAGTATTTTATTAAGCAATTTTGCATCCATGTTCATAAGGAAAACTGGTCTGAATTTTCTTTCTCTGTTGGGTCTTTCTGAGATTTAGGTATCAGGGTAACTGTGGCCTCATAGAATGTGTTTGGCAATATTCCTTCTGTTTCTATGTTGTGGAAGAGTTTGAAGAATATTGGTGTTAGCTCTTCTTTGAATGTTTGGTAGAATTCTGTGATGAAACCATCTGGCCCTGGGGTTTTCTGTTGTTGGAAGAATTTTAATGACATCTTCTATTTCCTTAAGGGTTATAAGACTGTTTAATTTGTTTACTTGTTCTTGATTTAACCTTGGTAGGTGGAATCTATCAAGAAAATTGACCATTTTATTTCAGTTTTCCAATTTTGTGGAGTACAAGTTTTTGAAGTAGGGCCTAATAATTCTTTGGATTTCCTCAGTGTCTGTTGTTATTTCCCCCTTTTCATTTTTTATTTTGTTGATTTGGGTATTTTCCCTCTGCCTTTTTTGTTAGTTTGCTAAGGGCTTGTCTATTTTATTGATTTTCTCAAAGAACCAAGTCTTGGTTTTGTCAATTGTTTGTATTGTTCTTTTTGTTTCTAAGTTGTTGATTTCAGCCCTGAGTTTGATAATTTACGAAGTCTGCTCCTCTTGGGAGTGTTTGCTTCTTTTTGTTCCAGCTCTTTCAAGTGTGCTTTTAGGACACTTTTATGGAAACTCTCCAATTTCTTTTTGAAGGCACTTAGTGCTGTAAACTTTCCTCTTAACACTGCTTTCAATGTATCCCATAAGTTTGGGTATGTTGTGCCTTCATTTTCATTGAATTCTAAGAAGATTTTAATTTCTTTTTTAATTTCTTCCCTGACCCTGATGTCATTGAGTAGAGAGTTGTCCAATTTCCATGTGTTTGCAGGCTTTCTGTTGTTTTTGTTATTGTTGAATCCTAACTTTATTCCATGATGGTCTGATAAGTTGCAAGGGGTAATTTTAATTTTCCTCTATCTGTGGAGGCTTGCTTTGTGACCAACTATATGATGGAGTTTGGAGGAGGTTCCATGAGGTGCTGAGAAGAAAGTATATTCTTTTGTTTTGGAGTGAAATGTTCTATAGATATCAGTTAGGTCCATTTGATTCATGGCGTCTGTAAGGTTCATTATTTCTCTGTTTGGTTGATCTATCCAATGGTGAGAGTGGTGTGTTGAAGTCTTCCACTATTAATGTGTGGGGTTCGATATGGGATTTGAGCTTTAGTAGTGTTTCTTTAACAAATGTGGGTGCCCGTACATTTGGGGCATAGATGTTCAGTATTGAGATGTCATCTTGGTCGATTCTTTCTTTGCTGAGTATGCAGTGTCCTTCCTCATCTCTTTTGATTAACTTTAGTTTAAAGTCTAATTTATCAGATACTATAATGGCCACTCCAGCTTGCTTCTTGGTTCCATTCGCTTAGTATATCTTTTTCCAGCCCTTTTCTTGGAGATAATGCCTATCTTTTTTGTGGAGGTGTGTTTCTTGTAAGCATCAGAATGTGGGATTCTGTTTTTGCATCCATTCTGCTACCCTGTATATTTTTATTAGGGAATTGAGTCCATTGATATTGAGAGGTATTAATGACCAGTGATTGTTACTTCCTGCCATCTTGATGTTGGTGGAAATAGTGTGTGAGTGACCTTCTCTTCTTTTGGATTTGTTGCAGGCATGTTATTTTCTTCTGGTGCTTTCTTGTGTGCAGTTCACCTCTTTGGATTGGCGTTTCCCTTCTAACATGTCCTGCAGATCTGGATTTGTGCATAGATGTTGTTTGAATTTAGTTTTGTCATGGAATATCTTGTTTTCTCTATATATGTTGATTGACTATTTTTGGGAATATAAGTCTGGCCTGGCATTTGTGGTTCTGTAGGCTCTGCAAGATATCTCTCCAGGCCCTTCTGGCTTCTAGCGTCTCTGAAGAAAAGTCAAGTGTGATTCTGATAGGTTTGCCATTTTATGTTACTTGGCCCTTTTCCCTAGCAGCTTTTAATATTCTTTCTTTGTTCTGTACATTAGTGTTGGGTTATTATGTATCAGAAGGATTTTCTTTTCTGGTTTAATGTATTTGGAGTTCTGTAAATCTTTTTTGTACATTTATAGGCATCTCTTTTTTTTTTAGGTTTGGCAAATTCATTTCTATGATTTTGTTGAAGATATTTTCTGGTCCTTTGGAGCTGGGAATCTTTTCTCTTCCTATTATTCTGAGATTTCATCTTTTCATAGTTTCCTTGATTTTATGAAGGTTTGTGTCAGGACTTTTTGGAGTTTACATTTTCTTTGACAGATGTATCAATTTCTTCAATTTTAGCTTCTGTGCCTGAGATTCTTTCTTCCATCTCTTGTATTATGTTGGTGATGCTAGTGTCTGTAGTTCCTTTACTTTTCTTAAGGTTTTCCAGTTCCATGGATATCTCAGCTTGAATTTTCTTTATTCCTTCAACTTCCCTTTTCAGGTCTTCAATTTCTTTAAGAGCTTTATTCATTTTCATCATCTCTTTTGCAGTATTTTGTTGTTGCTCTCTGAAGTATTTTATTTCCTCCCTTAAGCCTTCTATTATTAATACAAGTGTAGGATTAAGGTTATTTTCATCTGCTTCAATTGTGTTAGGAAGTCCACAATTGTCTGTAGCATTGGCTATATTCTGGAGACATCATATTGCTTTTTTTTTTTTTCTTACCATTTTCTTGTTCTGGCCTTTTGTCATCTGGTTGACCCTGGTGTTGATTGATTGTTTCTGATGTCAGTTGGCCTTGGTGCTCAGGAAAATTCCCTATTCTGGGTGATCCTGAGATCCTGGTGTCCACCTCCAGATGATGGGTAGGTTCATGTACTAGACTGGCTCTAGGAGAGTGACTGCCACTCTCTTCAACTGGTTGTGACCCAATTGCACCTATATACAGGGGATTGGAGTGGGGAGGGGGCTGTCCTGTAAGGACCTGAGAGTTGGCGGTGGGTCTCCTCAGAGAGGGAGGCAGAGCTATGGTTGGGCCTGTGTTCTCCCTTCTCTGACACAGTTGTTCAGGTTCAGCAGCTAGGCTGACCTTACAGGCAGAAAGCTCCACCCAAGACTGGTGCCAGACTTGCTGTGCCAGTTGCTGTCTGCCTCAAAAGCTCAGGTGCTAGGGTGAGTGACCCGCCCCAATGTTTGCAGGCATTCTTGGCTCCTAATTGCTTTGCTGCAGCTGGGTTTGTTCTCTGCCCCTCAGCGAAAGTGCACATTGTGCCGCCATGTTGTGTCTATTTGAAGGTTGTTGCTTTGATAATTTCTTTCTCATATTTTAGATCTATTTAGTTTTTAGAATTAATTTTGTGTCCAGCCACATTGCAGAAGGTGATTATATGCTGTAAGGGATCTGTGATGGAATTTTTGGTGTCACTTATGTGTACTATCACATCATCTGTGAGTAGGGATACTTTGACTTTTTCCTTTCCAATTGGTATCCCCTGGACCTCCTTTAGTAAAAGTAGAACTTCAAGTACTATGTTGAAGTGATATGGAGAGAGGGAACACCCTTGCCTTGTCCCTGATTTTAATGGGAATTCTTTAAGCTGTTCTCTATTTAATTTGATGTTGGCTACTGACTTGTTGTATATTGCCTTTATTATGTTGACATATGGTCCTTTTATGCCATATCTCTCCAAGACTTTCAGTATGAAAGGGTGTTGGATTTTGTTTAATTTTTTTTTTAGCATCTAATAAAATGACCATGTGCTTTTTTTTTTCTTTCAGCTTATATATATGGTGGGTTACATTGATGGTTTTTTGTTTGTTTGTTTGTTTGTTTGTAATGTTTTTTGAAACAGGGTTTCTCTGTGTATCCTTGACTGTCCTGGACTCACTTTGTAGACCAGGCTGGCCTTGAACTCAGAGATCCACCTGTCTCTGTCTCCTAAGTACTGGGATAAAAGCATGTGCCACCACACCCGAATATTATAGATAGCTATGAACTGACATATAGGTGCTGGGATTTGATCCCAGGTCATTTGGAAATTCAGTCAGTGCTCTTAACCACTGAGCTGTTTCTCCAGCCCCTTGATGTTTTTTCATATGTTGAACTACCCCTGCATCTCTAGGATGAAGCTTACTTGATCGTGGTATATGATACTTTTGATGTGTTCTTGAATTTGGGCTGCAAGTGTTTTATTGAATATTTTTTAATCAATGTTCATAAGAGAAATTGGTCTTTGTATGATTTAGGTATCAAGGTGACTGTGGCCTCATAGATTGAGTTTGGAAGTGTTTCTTCTGTCTCTAATTTGTGGAAGAGTTTGAGGAGTATTGGTATTAGCACTTCTTTGAAGGTCTGGTAGAATTCTATGCTGAAACCATATGGCCCTGGACTTCATTTTTGGTTAGAAGGCATCTAATGACTGCTTCTGTTTCCTTAGGGGTTTTAGGATCATTTAGTTTGTTTACCTGATCTTATTTTAACCTTGGTACATGGAATTTATTAATAAAATTATCCATTTAATTTGGGTTTTCCAATTTTGTGGAGTACAGGTTTTTGAAGTAAGTCCTAATGATTCTTTGGATCTCCTCAGTATCCCTTGTTATTTCTCCATTTTCACTTCTACTTTTGTTGAATTATAGTTTCCCTCTGCCTTCTAGTTAATTTTGTTAAGGGTTTGGCTATTTTTTTGTTTTTCTCAAAGAACCAACTCTTGGTTTCATTGATTCTTTATTTTGTTCTCTTCATTTCTAATATATTGATTTCAGCCCTGAATTTGATGATTTCCTACAGTCCACTCCTCTTGGATGTGTTTGCTTCTTTTTATTCTAAATCCTTCAAGTGTGCTTTTAAATTGTTTTTATGGGAATTCTCCAATTTCCTTTTGAAGGTGTTCAGTGCTATGAACCTTTTTCTTGGCACTGCTTTCATTGATTCCCATTCGATTGCGTATGTTGTGCCTTAATTTTCATTTAATTCTAAAAAGACTTTAATTTCTTTTTTTATTTCTTCCCTGACACAGTGTTCATTGAGTAGGGTGTTGTTCAGTTACAATGATTTTGAAGACTTTCTACTGTTTCTGTTATTGTTGAAATTCAGCTTTGTTCCATGATAGTCTAATAAAATACAAGGGGTTATGTCAATTTTTTTTGTATCTGTTTAAGCTTGCTTTGTGGCCTAGTATATGGTCAATTTTGGAGAATGCTACATGAGGTAATGAGAAGAAAGTATATTCTTCTCTGTTTGGGTGAAATGTTCTGTTGATACCAGTTAGGTACATTTGATTCATGACGTCTGCTAGTTTCATTATTTCTCTGTTTGTTTTTTGTATCATTGATTTATCCAGTGGTGAGAATGGTGTGTTGAAGCTTCCCACTATAAATGTGTGGGGTTCAATGTGGGGTTTTGAGTTTTAGTAGTGTTTCTTTTATAAATGTGGGTGCCTATGCATTTGGGGCATAGATGTTCAGTATTGACATGTCATCTTGGTGGATTTTTTTCTTTGATGAGTATGAAGTGACCTTCTCCATCTCTTTTGATTAACAACATTGGTTGAAAGCCTATTTTATTAGATACTAGAATGGCTACTCCAGCTTGCTTCTTGGATTCATTTGCTTGGAATATCTTTTTCCAACCCTTTACTTTGACATAACATCTACCTGTGTGGCTAAGGTGTGATTCTTGTAAGCAATAAAATGATGGATTCTGTTTTGATGTAAAATCTATTAACCTTTGTCTTTTTACTGAGAAATTGAGTCAGTTGATGTTGAGGAACATTAATGACCAGTGATTGCTAATTCCTGTTATCTTGATGTTAGTGGTGATACTGTGTGAGTGAGATACTCTTCTTTTAGATTTGCTGCAGTGGGCTAATTTGATTCTTGTATTTTTCTGGGTATTTTTAACCTGCTTAGGTTGGAGTTTTCTCCTAGTATCTTCTGTAGAGATGGATTTGTGCATAGATATTGTTTAAATTTAATTTTGTCATGGAAGATCTTGCTTTCTCCATCTATGGTGATAAAAATTTTGCTGGATATAGTAGTCTGGGCAGGCATCTGTGGTTTCTTAGGGTCTGAAAGATGTCTGTCCAGGCCCTTCTAGCTTTTAGTGTCTGATAAAAAGTCAGATATGATTCTGATAGTTCTGCCATTATATGTTACATGGCCATTTTCCCTTGCACATTTTAATATTATTTCTTTATTCTGTACATTACTAAGTTTTTATTATTATGTGACAGTCATAATTTCTTTTCTGGTCTAATCCATTTGGAGTTCTGTAAGCTTCTTGTGTGGTTATAGGCATCTCTTTCTTTAGGTTTGGGAAATTATATTCTATGTTTTTGTTGAAGGTGATTTCTTTTTTTTTTTTTTTTTTTTAGTTTAAGGTATTTATTTTTCCCCCCAACAGCTCTCCCTTTCAGTCCAAATAATGGTTCTTTTTCTTATAACTATAAATACAATACAAAACAACAGAAATAAATAGGCTACGATTATAAGAGTTATATGGCTTAGCATACATTCCCAATGTCCAGTCCATATGTATTTGGCACCTGACTTTAACATTCTACTATCTAACCATCTCCATGAGTTTAAAGTTCTATATCTAACTCAGATTTCATACTAACTTGTCTCATAATTTTGAAAATATCTTCTTAGATCCAGAACACCCTCTTGATTCCTAAACAACTCAAAATTTAACTATGAGACTCTAGCTATCTGTTCTTCAACCACCTCAGAGACCTTAGAGGGATAAATATATCTGATTATATAGGAAGTGCAGGGCCTGCAGCTTCCAAAACTAAAAAATGACATACCAGTGGCTGCCTGGACAGTTCCCATTTTCTCTCCATACATTACAGCATCAATCTTCAGCCATTTGGCCCCATTTCTCTGACAGACATTGGTTGTAGAGCAGGAATTATGAAGGACTTACCTACCCTGTCTTGGCAGAGCTAGGCTGTCGACTTACCTGCTTCCAAGTTTTGTCCTTTTTGGACAGAAGTCTGTCTACAGTTGAAGCAAGTGGTTTTTCTTGCCAAGAGAATGGCTTACCACCAATTTAATCATCTCCCACTGGAGATTCTTCGATGCTCATCTTCTACTTGGAGTAATATAGGGGGTGCTGTCAGGAGCTGACATGTCTCGATATCAAAAAATCTTAAGTTAAGTTTCTGATCCTTGGAGCAGGGAGTCTTCTCTTTGTTCTATTCCTATAATCTGAGGTTTTGTCTTTCAGTGTTTCCTTGATTTCCTGAATATTTTTTTCTGTGCTTTTTTTAGATTTCACATTTTCTTCAATTTTATCTTCTTTGCCTGATATTCTTTCTTCCATCTCTTGAATTCTGTTTGTGATGCTTGTATCTGTAATTCCTTTTTTATTTTTACAGTTTTCCAGTTCCAGGATTCTTTCAGCCTGTATTTTTTCTTTATTGCTTCAACTTTTTTCAGGTCTTGATCAATTTTATTCCTTTCCTTGTCACATTTAAGTATATCCTGCATTTCTTTAAGGGTTTTAATCATTTCTATCGCCTGTTTTATTATGTTTTCCTGTTTTTCTTTGAGGGATTTTTTTTCTCCTCCTTAAGACTTCTATTAGTTTCATAAGTGTAGATTTAAGGTCATTTGCTTGTATTTCAGTTATGTTAGGATGTTCAGGGCTTTCTGTGGCATTATAGATATGTCTGGAGACATCATATGGCCTTGGTTTTATTTGACAGTGTTTGTGCTAGCCTTTAGCCATATGGTTGACCCTGGTGTTCTGTGGTTGCTCCTTGTACCCACTGTCATTGGTGCTCAGGGAAGACCTCTTTCCCCAGAGGCTGGCTGGTCCTCTGATGCTGACACCTAGCTTCGACTCCCAGATCTGGATGATGGGTATGTCCATGTAATAGAAACTAGATCTCTGAGAGTATCTCAGCTCTCCTCAGCTGGTTATGAGCCAATTGGAGCTGTATTGGCAAGGGATTGGCATGGAGGGGGGCTATTCTGTAGGGTCCTGAGAACTGGCATGTCTCCTCAGAAATGCAGGTTGAGATGTAGACCTAGAAAAGCAAATGTTCATCCCAAAATTGCATATTTAGAACAGGGGTTGAATTTGGCACTTTGGAACTCATTTTTGTTTTTCTCCCATTATTTCCATATCTCATACAAGACGTAGGTACAATACTCTGTAAGAAAAAAAATGATCACTGCTTTCAGGGCTCATTCAAACTAGTTGGTAGATACTGATGATAAACATATTATCATAGTTATGACAAACTCATTGGCATAAATGTATTTCTGCCATTATTCTACAAACTGAAATTGATCATTTGGACAACAACGATTAATTGTCCAAAGTTTATCCAATTAACAAATGATTCATAGGAGTAGAATTGAGCTCATCTTTTTTCTTTTGGAATACAAACATTTCCCAAATCTAATCAAGCAAGCAGCAAATAAGGGAGCTCCCAGAATCCCACTAGTCTTATTCTTGAGAAGGAGCTGAATTATGCTTTAAAACAATCAAACAAGGAAACTCTATATAGGAAAGGTTTTGCCATGTATTCTAGGTCAGAGCCATACTGATCCTCAAAGTGACTGAGGATTTTCTAAGAAATATGTTTCTATGCAAAAGATCTGTACAATATCAAGCTGCCAATATCCCAATTAGATTGGGGTGGTGTTTGTGAATTTACATGCTTAGCAGAGGAATTAGTTGCAATTGTTGTCTGCTAGAGGAAGGAAAGTCATTTTTCTACTGAAAAGTGGGACCTGCCAGATTCCAGTAGATGATCTCATACCCATGTACATACAAAAAGCACTAAATGGGCTCTGTGGTTATAGACAGAGCCAGAGACAGAGAGATAGACAGAGAGAAAGAGAGAGAGAGAGAGCATGAGCTACAAAGAGAAGGAAAGAAGTCAGAGTGATAGGGGAAGAATTGGAGACAATAAAATAGGGTTTATATTTCATCCAAATTTATCATAGGCATACATAAAAATTATATCAAAGAAAGAAAAAGGAAGTATACTTCTGTTTAGTAAGCTATCCCTCCAAAAGTTTACATGACCTGCTATAGTGTAAGTCATAGGCACATGAGAGTGGATGGTTACCCTGTGCTTGATTCGAACCAGACCACATTTACTCAGTGTTGGATTATCATGCCTGATTCCAAAAAAGCAGGAATGTTAAATGAAAAAAATAATGAAGCCAAGCCTGCCATGAATTCTTTTAAATAAAAATTGTGTTGGGGGTAGAGAAATAGAATATATAACTTGAAAAACCATTATTTGTGCCTATAAACTTCCTAAAGATCAAGGTGGAGCAAAAATTCTCACTAAGAAAAAAAATCAACCATCTCATCTCTCCTAGCATCTGAGTTTGACACTTAACCCTGGGGCATAACTCAAGATTCGATATTACAGTGCTTCATTTGCAGAAAATTAGAGCTAGGATTAGATTCCACAGGCTCCTTGCATATGATGGCAGTGGTGGGACTTCCAGCGACCTTATTTCCACTCCTTTACCCTCTCGCACATCCCGGCAGAACAACCGCTGCCTTCATCAGAACAATTCCACTTGTACTTACAAAAGCATTGCAGCCAGTAAGCAGAAGGCATGGAGAAGGCTTAAGCACTTGAACCTTTCCCATGTGAATATCACAAATCTTGGCTCTCACTGTGGTATAAGGTCTCTGATTACATCAGCCTCTCCAAATTATGCTGAAATGAAGGCCATTCAATTTGCCACAATCAGTAACTCTTGAAAGAGCTTATATAATTGATTTCACAGTCATATAGGCATAGGTGACAGAGAGCTGACATTCATTTAGGTGGTGTTTTCTTTCACTCCAAAGTACAATATTCAATAGAAATCAAATTCTTTCCTCCAACAGTTGGAAGCTGTGCTGTGGCACACACAAGTTGTAATTTTGTTGTTGTTGTTGTTCCAGTGTTTCTTTCTGTATTTTTTTTCTATGATACAGCATCATGAATGTTGAAATTAGTGCCCAGGGTGATGTAATAGAAGTCAACAGGCCGCAGGTAAAATAGCTTCTTTTTGAAGCTGGACCTGATGAGTATTTCAGCCAGAAGGCAAGCTGACATTATGAATGCTATTTCAACCTCCAGGAGGATTTGTTGCAAAGGAAGGTTTTCAGTGTCCAGCCAATGCAATGGTGAGAAGTGCATGTGGCCATTGTGCCAAAAATTGCTACGGGTCTACAATATTTTACTATGAAAAGTGGTGACAAATTTTCCCTCTTCAGACTTGTGACTGCTGACAGCTCTACTATTTAAGGACGCACATGTGTCTTGGCATTGGCTAAGCTTGCTTTTATGACCTTGGGTTTGGTAAAAATGGATGCTGAATTCATAGTTTCACCGCTAAAATGAAAACCAGATAAATTTGATTAAAAGATTTTTAAGTCAACAACCCCTTGATTTTTGTTTGGGAGTTACATAGTTTTTCCAACTAATCTGCTTGGCAGGCAATTGGTTGCAATGAAGCACAACACATACACACACACACACACACACACACACACACACACACACGCATGCACGCACGCACACACGCATGCACGCATGCATACACACACACCCCAAACCAACCAAGCAATCAAGCAAACAAACAACAAACAGGCAGCTTTAGATTCATTTCTTAGCTACAACACTCTCCCCTGCATAACCTTGGGCCAATCACTTTTTTGTGAATATGGTTTATTTATATATAATATTAGTTGTGAAAATTCTTGATATTTGACAGCCACTATTAGGGCAGTAGATATCCTGACACTAATCTGCAAGTTGGGACAAATTTTCAAGCCCTCCAGCCTTCCCTATCTATGTATCTATCTGTCTGTCTGTCTGTATATCTATCTATCTATCTATCTATCTATCTATCTATCTATCTATCTATCATCTATCTGATCTATCTACTTACCTCTCACCTACCTCACTACCTACATGAGTTTTTGAGACAGAATCTCTTTGTAGCAAAGCAGGTGCAGAACTCACGGAAATCTTCTTGCTTCTGCCTCCCTAGTGCTGAGATAAAAGGCTTGTGCTACCCTCCCTGTGCAACATAGCTTGCTGTTCTCAGCAAGAACATTAAAACCCTAATGTCTCTTAGATTTTTTAAAATAGGGTCACATTGAATTATTTCAATTCATAATTATCTCAGTATACCACAAAACATGAATGTTATAGAGTTGTTGATAGTATGGAATTATATTTTATTTTTGCAAGTATCCTTGCTTGAAAAGTACTAAGTGAGGTATTATAAACAAATCCTACAAATCCACACATGACATGCACTTACATCTTAATACTACACAGAAGAAAGTATATCCATCTGACTTCCTGAGGAATCATAATGTTTAATTGCCAGAGGTTCTATCTTTGGAAAACGAGAGATTAGAAGAGCAATTAAAGTAATTTTCAAATTTGCCAAAGTCATGGTTGACTGATATGTTGGGATAGAGGCTCTAGAATGACAAGATTGTGAAAGATTACTAGCTTTTGAGTGTGAGATGGGCTGTGATTATCTGTGGAATCTAACACAAAAGTGAAACATAATAACAATGTGTTATGTATTTCCTGTTTCTAGACTTGACCTTGATTTGTGTGTGTTTATCATCAATATCTCAGATTTTATCTAAAAACATATCATAGGTATTTTTTAATACTTGTTTCTTATTTTAATTCTGTTTTTCCAGTAATCTTTCCTACCACCACACTGACACCTTTGTCTCTGCATGTGACAAAGATGATTTTAATTATTAAAAACATTTCCTTGGCTATAGAGTATAGTTAAATTAAGAAGCATACACTATAGAGATATAAAGATTATATATGATAACTTTTCTTGGAAACAAATGCAGAGAGATCTGTTTTAATAGGACAAAATTTATTATCAATATTACAACAAACAACAATACTTTGTGTTATTTATGTTTCATGTCATTCTAATGTTATCCTAAAATAGAGGGAAATTCTCAAAGCATGAATTGCTCCTTTAGTAAAGGTGGTGCATGTACTCAGTGCACCAAATGATGGTATGGCCATTATACATTAAAATTTTTCAATGGTGTTAACAAGCAATGCCACATCAGTCCTATAGGATGTTACTTGGGGAAAAGAATGTTGAGTTCCTTGAATTCTAAAAATGGAGATTATTCTGTTGGAATATAATAAAATTGTAATTAAAACACACACACATGCACACATGCACACAGACACACACACACACACACACACCCCAGAAGTCCTGAATTCAAAAGAATGTAAGAGTGTTTTAAGGGAGAGTTTTAAGCGAAAATTTGGAGGGAGGAAAGGGTAAGGGAAATACTGTAAATTATTATAATCTCAGTAAAAAAGAATCTTTGTAAAATAGCAATCTAACCAAGTTGCAGACTTAATGCTACCTGTCCCGGGGGGGATTTTCCTCAGTTATTCATGAGTTTGTATCTCGTTCATATATTGCTATGCTAAAGCCCTGAACATGACTTATTGCTCAGCAAAGATAGCTCACAGTTTTAAAAAACCAGTCAAAAATGATTGGCTTCCTGTGTCATCCAACTTTTCAAAATGCATTTACCTTTCAGTAATATCAAAGAGATAGCCCTTATTCCACAAGACAGAGTTCACTAGATTTTCAAAAATTATAACCTTTCAAATATGACAAGAAATTTCCACTAGAAAATACATAATTTTCTACAGTAGAAAAAAAATACTATTTTTTTTCTAAAATTGTTTCATGGTCACAACTATTCAATCTGTAGGTTGTGTTTTCATTTGTCTCTCTGAATGTGATATTTCCACAACTCTGGTATTTTTTGTGCTTTAAAATATCAATATTAAAAAAGTAAATGAAAGGTCACCTGCCCTCTGAGTTACTTTCAGTTTGGATAAAGAAGAGAAGAAAGCAAAGTGCTAAATTTGGGTTATTTCCTCTACTCACTCAAGGACACCCTTCTGCTCAATGCCACACTTGCCCAGTGCCTTTCCTTTGCATCTTCCATTTCCAAATTCAGAGAACCCTCTTATTCATTCCTTTGCCTTACCATGGATGATACTGATATCCACAGTAGCCAGGCCTGGAAATTACCTTGTTCCTTAGGGATTTCTCTTAATCCTTCTCATATTTTTTGCTAGTATCCCCTATCTTTATCGTTTCATGTTTACCATTTAAGTTCAGCCTCTGTTGTATGAGGAAACTTTGGATGATACCTAAAGAGGGACACACTGTTTCTTTGCAACATCTGCCAGATTGTTGAGTCAGCTGGGCCTAATAAACATTTAGAGAATCAAAATCAGAGACTGACTAAACATCTGATATAACAAAATGAATCATTTGGGCTGCAGGAATATCTGTAAATGGAAGCATGGTTGGCAAGAGAACCTTGATCCATTGTAATCTCACACACACAGAAGAGATATCTAAGACAAAAGTTGTATGCCTTCCCTTTTCAGTCAAATTATTTCTTAATCATATTGTCCCTTTCTTAAGGATTCAGTATAATTACTCTTTTAATATGTCCCCAAATGACAGGCTGTGTACTTAGGAATAATAAACTCTAGAAGGTTATAGAATACCTTTGAATTGTTTTTGTTTTTCTCTTTCTTCAATTCAAGGCATGCAGTATAGAGATGTATGTATTTCAGATCCCTTGAATACAAACAGCTCACACTACCACCAGCCTCCCCCCATCAGCCCCACCAGCACCATCAGCACCAGCACCATCAGCACCATCACCAGGACCACACTGAGCTTCAATAACAACAATCTCAATAGCTGAGTGAATAAAAAAAAAAAAAAACTAAAGTTTCCTCTAGTGGTTATATAATACCACATTCCTTTTGAGCATATTTCCCTAAATTTACAGTTGGATAAGCAAATTTAGAAGAGGCCAACTGACTTAGATCAGTCATGTTTCTACAGACCACCTTGATTTATTCTCTACAAATGGATAATAGAAGGAATTACAATCACAGGAACAGGTGAAAACGAGTGGTTATTCTGTAAGATTTCAGAAAAGTTAGAAGGAATTTATATTCTATAAAATCAGTTTCCAGATGAAGCAGGCTGACTTAAATCTATGTATACTGGATTGCTAATTCAATACAGCAGAAATAGCCAACAAAATAACACATTTGCAATATACTTTTTATATTAACTGGTAAGGAATGCTGTGATTTTTAGATTTAACTGTCAACTTGACACAGTCTTGAATTCAGTAGAGAGACTAAGGTTTTTCTGTATATTTCATTGTCTGGCGGGTGTGTCTGTGGGTTATTGCCTTAATTAAGTGAACTGATGTGGAAATGCTCAGCTCATACTTGGCAGCACCATGGTCTACATAGGGAACTTCCAGTTGTATAAGAGTAGAGAAACAAGTTTCACAAACAAGTAACCTAGTGCCCATAGACATCTTCATGCATTCTGCTTCACTTTGAATAAGATTTGACCATCTTGAGGTAGAGCTATTCCAAGTTTTCTAAGATATCACAA
The DNA here is from genome assembly GCA_907164525.1 of Lophiomys imhausi. NCBI lineage: Eukaryota > Metazoa > Chordata > Mammalia > Rodentia > Muridae > Lophiomys > Lophiomys imhausi. Next base: position 367,822 of record CAJQZJ010001006.1, read on the forward strand.
GACTGATTAGCATTATGGTTGTATAAGTTTGCACTCCCACCAGCAATGAAAGAGTGTTCCCCCTTCCCCACAACCTCACCAGGATGTGCTATCATTTGACTTTATGATCTTAGCCATTCTGACATGTGTGAGATGGAATCTCAGAATCTTGAGTTGCATTTCTCTGATGATTAAGGATGTTGAGCATTTCTTCTAGTGTCTCTAGGCCATTAGAGATTCCTCTTTTGTGAATTCTCATTTTTGCTCTGTTCCCTGTTTTTTTATTGGTTACTTGGTGTTTAATTTCTTGAGTTCTTTATAAATTTTGGATATTAGCCCCCTGTCAGGTGTGGGGTTGTAAAGATCTTTTCCTAATCTGTAGGTTGCCCAGACATACCACTTCTGGGTATACATCCAAAAGATTTCTCACCAAACCACAAGGACATCTCCTCATCTACGTTCATAGCAGCCTTATTTGTAATAACTAGAAATTGGAAACAACTCAGATGTCCCTCAACCAAAAAATGGATTAAAAAAAAACTGTGGTACATTTACACAATGGAATATTATTCAGCCCTCAGAAACAAGGATATCATGCAATATGCTGCCAAATGTATGGATCTAGGAAAGATCATCCTGAGTGAGCTAACCCAGACCCAGAAAGATGCACATGATATCTATTCACTTATAACTGGATTTTATCCATATAGTACAGGATAACTGTTCTACAACCAACAGACCAAAAAAACAGTAACATAGACTTCTTACTGGTAAGTGGGACACTTTGCCCTAGTGGTGCTGCTATGTAAAGACCCCAGTACAAGAGGAAACTTTTAGCCCTCATATGACTGATGAACTGAGGGGGGCTGATATGTAGGGGCACTCATACTGGAGGAGTAGGACAGGTTGTAGAAGGGGGAGAGAGTGGGAGGGTGGGACCAGGACGGCTTGAAGGAGACAACTGTGATAGAGATGTACCTTGAAGTAATAAATAAACATAAAAATTTGACCATCTTATATCAAATAGATGTCAATGCACATCCCTGGTATTGTGAGTTCCCAATAGTGATGTGTTATAACCTGAATTTGCTAAGGAAACAAACACGTCCCCCTCCCAAGCCCTTTTTTGTCAGGGTATTTCATTACTGTAACAGAAATGAAACTAGAACAAAAGACAATCACAAAAAAAGATAGTAATTTTTTTTTCCTGAGGATAAGTTGTACTAAACAAAACAAAAGACATGAGGATATACAGAGTACAAAACATTATCCCTCAAAAGCGTAGAGACCAAAATTACCTGTGCTTACTCATAGTAAGACTTACAAAATGAGAGACAAAGAGTGGCTCTTCCCTGTTCTCTATTTCTTCTTTCTTTCTAAACTCTGATGTCAGACATTGGCTGGTTTGAGATATACCTAGTCAAAGATATACAAAGTGCTTAATATAGTCCCATTGTGACATCTTAACAATCCTTTTGCAACAGGAACTCTTTCTGTGTCCTCATAGCTAGGCTGAAAAATCTTTCAGACCAGCCCCATATTTTTATGTTTTGAAAATTCCACACATGTATACAATATATTTAGACCATCCCTACTCATAACTAATTCCCTTTATCTCTTACTCCACCATCCCACCATATAAGAGAACCCAATATGACAGGCAGCCTCAATATTTTAGACACATTTGAGTGATACTTCCTTGTTCTATTATGGCTCAAAAAGTCTGATCTTTTCTGTGGCTCAGTATAGAAAGAAATCCTTTTGGGGGTGTTATTTGGTTGTTGGGTGTATGTGTGTGTG
>CAJQZJ010001006.1:369610-380969 GCA_907164525.1 Lophiomys imhausi
TGTGTGTGTGTGTGTGTGTGTGTGTGTGTGTGTGTGTGTGTGTGTGTAAGTAAATGTATATTTCTTGTGGGTATTGAACACAGGAGTTAAATTATGAAATAGCCAGAAGATATATTTCTATAGAGCAAATTTGAGCAGTATTAAAGTTTATGCTGCTTAAATCACTTCAGATTGTAGGATATTCGGATCTCTGAATTTTATGATAATGTCAAGAGAGCTTCTGGTGAGTCCCATTAATTTTTTGGTATTGTTTAATTTTACATGAGTAAATATAATTACTCCTTTTGTCATGAAGAGCAAGTTCTAATACCAATTTATAATTCATGGAGCTAATTATGTTAACGAGGCAGCAATCTTTCCTCAGCTATCTCCCCTGTAATTTTAAAGGATTTTGATTTTTTCCCCCTTCCCTCTACAATTTCTCTTCCAGCTATGAAGAGGAAGTGTACACATTTCATCTGTGATATAATTATTTACCATGGCAACAGTTTGTGAATGGGATCGGGAAGTTGCACAGAAAGAGAGAGCAGCTTAAGGGGAATAGCCTGAAAAAAAAATCCTTTCAAGGCAACTGAAGAGGCCTTTCAGGTGGGAGCGGGTTTTGTCTCCTCGACATTTTAGGAGGGTTTCAGGCTTGCAGAACGTTGTAAAAACCATTGTTGGTCTCAAAATAAAAGAGCTTATTTTCTGCAGTTGCATTTTCAGAAAATCACCTTGATTAAGAGCTTGGCAGAAAATGGAAACCTACATTTTCCTCCCCTTCACTTGAATTAACAACCTCCAGGAAAGCAGAGCAAAAATGCTTTCTTTTAAATCTCAGAGGGCATAGACAGGGCATGCAAGAAAAAAAAAAAAAAAAAAGAGGCTCTTGCTTGATGTATCTAGCAATAACCCTTACCCCCATATGGCAGACAAAATCTTTCTTTCATCCTGATTACTGATGCCAAAAAAAATTTATCCAAATGTAGTGGCCCAATATTTGGACTTAACCTAAGGCCCTCACTGTGTCTTTCCTTACATCCATTTTTTCAGAGGGATGTTGAGTAGTTTAATCTCGAATGTGAATAAATATACTTTCAAAGAATACTAGCATGCAGGTTGCAATTGTTTTTGTTTGTTTGGTTGGTTTGTTGTTTTTGTTTTGTTTTGTTTTTGACACAGGGTTTCTCTGTGTAATAGTCCTGGTTGTCCTGGACTCACTTTGTAGACCAGGCTAGCCTTGAACTCACAGAGATCCGCCTGCTTCTGCCTCCTGGGTGTTAGGTTACAATTGTTTTAATGATGAAATCAAAATAAAATTACCATGTCTCCTAAGTATTTACTGTGAAAGGTACTAGCTTCTCAAGATCTTCCTTTCTTTTAGCATTCAGCAACAAGTAACACAGTCGTTTTGTTTTGCTTAATCCTTCTTCTGTGCATAGCAAAATCACTTCTTTCTTTAAAATATCTCATTTGTGTTTGGAGCATGCATGTGACTGGAGTGCCCACTGGGGCTAGAGAGTGTGTCTGACCTTCTGGAGCTGGAGTGAACCACCTGAAATGGATGCTGGGAACTGAGATTGGATGTTTTAAAGGATCCTTAATAACAATACATGTTATTGAGTGCTTAGCTGTCTGTGAAGTCCTGATAAAATTATTTCTATTGGATGTTCCAGAAGACTGATTGAATCATTAACTGTGGACAGTTGAAATTTGACACACTACAAGGCTCTAGATACCTTAATCTCAGAAATATGCACAAAACAAGAAAGTTCTAGAAACAAATCTGATGACATACATTTTAGAATGGAAATACTAAAGGCACTATGAGTTTGTTGAAAGGCAGGTAACCATGTCCAAGTTCCACAACCATCAATCTATAGCCCAGACATAAGATGAGGTAATTGCATTGGGCTGAGCTCTGGGCAGTGTTAATGCCAATTTGGAGGGCTGATTTTAGATTCCCAGTACCATGTCAAAAGCCAGCATGGCCATGAGCATCTGTAACAGAGCCCTGAGGGACAAAGACTGGAGGATCACTGTGTCTTGATTGCTAGCTAAAATGTAGTGAGCTCTAGGCGACGTGAAAGAACTCTTCTCAAAGGTATGAAACAGTGGATGACAGAGCAGCACAAAGACATTCAGCTGAATGAGATTGCCTTGATTGTTGTAGTTGATTGGAGAGGACCCAGTCCACTGTGCATAGCACCGTTTCTTTGGCAGATGGTCTCAGACTAAATAGAGAGCTAGGCTGAGCATGAGTCAGAGAGAATTCTGATAAGATCTATTCTCCCACTTGCCCACTTCAGTTTCTACTGTAATTCTTGCTCCGTCCTCCTTCAGTTAGAGATTGTGACCTGGAAGTTTAATCCAAAAACATACTTTCTTCTCCTAAACCATTTTTGGAGGCAGCATCAGAATTAAGGAACAACCACTCAGGCTTTCACCCTGACCACTTAGATACACTCAATGCATATACAAACACCCACAGGCAGAAACACACATGAAAGAGAGAGAGAAAGGAAACAGAAGCATCATGTAGTTTCAATGAGCAGACTCTGAAGATCATAAAGATAGTTTTTATAAGTTTCAGAACATTCTGGCTTCCAGAATATAATTGCATATTCAAGCAATGTGTATTAGTTGAGAATATAAAGAATTCTAGAGGTAGCCTTCCTCTAGATCCTCTTTTCCTAGCAGAACTGCCTTGCCATGCCTCAGTGGAAGGGGAGGCATTTAGTCCTGATGCAATTTGATATTTCAAAGTGAATTGGTACCGGGTTGATGGTGGGGTATAGGGGAAGGGAGTGGGAGAGTATGACTGGGAGGAGGGAGGGGAATATTGATTGGAATGTAAAATAAAAAAATTAATAAAAAATTAAAAACTAACTAAACCACATGATTAAAAAAAAATTCTAAAACCAAACACTAAAAGAAGTTGAATATCTCAACTTACTCTCAGAAATATACACAAAACGAGAAAGTTCTAGAAACAAATCTGGTGACATACATTTTAGAATGGAAATACTAAAGGCACTATGACTTTGTTGAAGGGCAGGTAACCATGTCCAAGTTCCACAACCATCAATCTATAGCCCAGACATAAGATGAGGTAATTGCATTGGGCTGAGCTCTGGACAGTAATAGTGCCAATTTGGAGGGCTGATGAAGTGTATAAGACTCTCTTAAAAAGTTATAAAAGTTACATGTGCTGGTTAGTCAAGAGAAATTCTGTGGGATAAAGCATATTGCTAAGTATCACACAGGATATGTGAAACTCACTTTATGTCAGAAGAGGATAAAATCCAGCTCTAAATGCCTGGACAGAAATTTCCTGCCCAGGGCAACAGTGCTGACAAATCCTGGCTTAGATGGATCTTTTTGTCTTTTATTTCTGTGGCATCAGGGAGGTGAAATTATTCTTCTGAAGGAAATAAAACTTATGTATGTCCAGAGTCCAATAGATAATACTTTTATTGCAGTGTCTATAGGTGGGAGTGACTGGAATAATATACAACCAATGCTTGTGTGTATTTAGCCACATGATACCTCCCAGTGGAGGAAGCCCCCAGCCAGTGAAAGAGATTATTTCATCAAACACAGCATACAACTCAGCCTTCACTCAGTCATTCTTAGGAAATTACCGGCTAATTTTGGCTTCCTTGGTATATCTATTATTTATTTATTTATTTATTTATTCAGTGATCAATTCTCCCAGTTCTTCTCTTCAAGCCAAACACCCCTGCTTTATTTATAAATTCTTTCCTTGGACAAGAAAACTTCTTTTTTAAGATACCCATTCACTGAAACTTTGATGGTATAAGGGCAAGTTATAAATCTATTAATGCTGAGTTGTTTATGTCTAGCATAAACAACTCACTGAACACATTACTTCATAAGATCTTTAAGTCATGATAGTAGCTTCCTCTAAAAACCAAGAAATTCTGGAAAATACAGATGACTTCTCTAGGCTGAGTTGTGACATCAAGCTACCATCACTCTACAATGTGGAGGGATAGAAGTGGGGATTTGTTTACTATTACAGATTTAAGGAAGAGTCAAGGAAGCAATTACATCAGCAGTCATCTTACCACTGAGAAAGAGTTTAACAGTAAGAATTCTATTTCTAGGAATAAGGCCATACCAAAGTAGGGGCAGGCAGACTGCCATCAGTGAGGTAAGGTACTCAAATTATGCCCACTTGATTAATTGGCCTCTCTGAAGGTCTGTCTGCAGTGGGTATTGCAAGCTGCACATTCCCATCCCTTTGTGCTATTGTGTCTCACTTTAAATCACACAAATAAGTATCATAATTCTGAGACTACCTAGACCAGGGTCAGCAGGCAGGAAGCTTCCTAGTAGTAAGTGTGAAAGTCATAAATACAGTGGGGACCCACCTAAAGTATGTGAATCCTTGAGGTCTAATTTGACATTTCCTGACAAGACATTTGGGCATGACTTATCTCTTTGGGTAGGCAAGGGAACTGTTCTGTTTTGCTTTCCTCCTCTGAGAGTGGAAAGATTATTCATGGAACCTGTGTTCTCATGTGAATCTGTGACTTTCTGTGACTGGACATGTAGATATTGAGCAGGTTAGCTGTCAAGCTATCTTTATGGGAGCAGTTTTCTCCTTCTGAGGCACAGCTAATACCTATGGAACTGGCAATAGGTAATCTGTTATTGAAATTAGGTAATGATCACACCTTTTTCTCTATAAGCATATAGCTGAAATGGATACCTCAAAATATCTGTCACACAGAACATTTCATGTTGGAAGCATGAGATCCTCTAAGGCTTGATGGAGTGAGAGTAGGTAACTTGCATAATTTTGATAACTGGAATCCTCCAAGATTCTGGGGTAGGGAACAAAAAGGGAGGGCATTCTTGTTGCAATCACAGCATTCCTGTTTTCACAATAGAGTCAGAAGCCAGTCAATAACTATAGTAAACTGACTACATGTCAAACATTTCTGAGGTTCTTTCCAAGGCTCTGTAGTGAACAAAAACAGAAAGTACTTGTTTAAAAGGCATTGGCCACCAAGGTCCTCAAGCCGTAAAGGAGTCTGCACCACATGGCAGATTAGTCTGTAGCAGTTGCAAAATGGTATTTTCCAGCCAGTTCTGTGAGCAGATGGCTGGTTCATAGCATCATGAAGTAAAGGAGAAAAAAAAAAACAGAAAGAAAGAAAACATGAGCACCATCAGAATTGTAGCATGCTTGCAGAAAATGTGAGACAGGGCCTTTGCTTCCTTTGTGTCTCTCCATTCCCACTTGCAAGAGGTTTAGAATTGAAATGCGGACAAAAGCATCTCCAGATTTATTTGGCTCTTCCATATTAACCATAAAGAAGATCTAGCCTGTTCCAATCTTCACCCAGCAGTAAACTATAAATCCAACTTCCCCTCTCTGCTGGGAAATAAAAATCCAAATACAGTTGCATCCAAATAATTATCAAGAGTTGAGCTGTGGTGGCAGGGTGCAACGTACATGATTCAATTTTAACTAGTGATTACAGACCGGCAACCTTCTAGCCCTGAATGTCAAATGGCCATGTCACTTTCTCCTGTCACAGAGTATGTCAGACTCAGTGCAGCCTGGTGACTTTCCATCAGAGGTAATGAATCTTGTACTCCTGAGATGGAAAGTGTCACTATGCCTCCCACCCCTGCCTTTTTCCCAACCCTACTCCTCATTCCCTTCCTGCCACCTGTCCAGATCCTAATAATTAAGAAAAAGATGTTGTGTGTGACACGGCTTTCCACATCCATGCCAGCGCTCCACTGATACTGATTTAAATTGTGTGGTCAGCTTGCAACTGTATGTTATAAAGTGGCCACTCTCCTCACGTTTATGGTCCTGGAGTCTCATGCATTGTGCTCTCTTGTCCTTGGGCAACAAAAAAAAGTGGGGGGAGGGAGAAAGAAAGTTAAATGTTGACCTTATAGCCTTCATGGTTGGGGGCTCTAGTCCAACTTCTCATTCCATAACTTGCCTTTAAATTTCATGAATTTAGCACTTTTTTTTTTTGCTTCTGACCTTTGGACAGCATATGTGAACTGATGAGAATGGATTCCACATCAAAATGCACCAAAGAGCCTGAGAGGGTACAGAACTGGCAATAATTCTAACTGAGAGGTTGACACAAACCAGAAACAAACTGGATAAATTCTCCCCTTATTTACTCCATGAAACACAGATTATACATGCACATATATAAATAGGTTTAAAAAGAAAGCAGATTTATTTTTTTTCTCTTTATTTTTTATTTCTTCAAGTTACATCTCAATTGCAGTCACCTCCCTATTCCCCCTCCAGTCCCACCCTCCCACCCACAACCCCCCATCCTCTTCCCTTTTTTTTTCTTTTAAGTTTAAGGTATATCTTATTTCCCCCTACAGTTCCCCCTTTCAGTCCAACAAATGGCTCTTTCTCTTATAATAATAAATACAATACAGTACAACAGAGGTAATTAGGCCACAGTTATGAGGGTTATATGGCTTAATGTACATTCCCAATGACCAGTCCATATTAACTATATGAAATTCTTAAAGCAAATCCCACAATATTGGGAAGGTGGAAAATGTACACATGGGTTGACATGCAAAGAATTATTTGAAATTATACTGAAAGAATTCCCATTATCCTTAACACACTTCACTACCAGTGTTCAATACCTGTGTTGTTGAACGTTATACGTTAACCACCAAAAGGTACAACATGGTAATATGGGGCCTGACCAGACCCCTTCCTTCCAGTACTATGCTCTAAAAGGCACATAAAATAGGAAGGAAACAAGCTTATGGGTAAGAAGTGGTAAGGGTATTGTACTTATGAGTGGCAAACCTTGTAAGAAGTAAGTGAGTTGTACTCATTTCAGGCAATGTAACTCATGCTTCGCCAGTAGGGTCTGGTGTAAGAGTCAAGCAAAGGGAGTGTCTTAAGGAAGAAGAACATGCCCTGTGTGTGACACCCCATGGCATCTCTGCATTTGGGTGTAGCAATTGTATGTCCCAGGGAACACAGAAGCAAGCAAGAGATGAGATAAGCTAATCCACTGTCCCTTAATCTAAGTCAGCCAAATAGGAGGCAGAACCAAGGCTAATCCTCATGTCAATGGTGTTTCAAAGGATCTGTGAGTCACATGCTTTCCTTTGCTAAGTAGGTGTTTTCTTTCTTTTGAGCAGCTCAGTTCTCCCTTACTGGTCAAGACTTAAACAGAAATACTTAAACCTCAATTCACCAAGGCCTTTAGAGGAAGATTGTTAATACCTGTATGATATTTGCCTGACTTTCCTGCCTACCTCCCTGCCTAGCTTCTGTAGTAATTTCTAGGTGAAGCTTAGCCCAAGAAATAAATATTAGGCAACATAGGTTTCTTGTTATAATGTAACCAGAAGCTTTGTGGAGGAGGTGAGCAAAGGCTTGGGTAATTAAAATGCAATACATAAGGAAATGCGATGTGCTGCCATAGTCTTGTACAGTCTTGATAAGGTCAACTGGCCCAGACTCAAGATGGGATCAGAGATTGGTTTTTGAAGGGATGACCAAAGGTTAACAAGGAGTTTTCATTTCCTTAGAGAGCTGCAAGCCTCTAGACAAACCCTAAACTCTTTAATAGGGTCTCAATATTTCTTCTCCTGCACTAGAATATGTCTCCTGTCTGGGGAAATAGAAGCCCACCCCATGACTATTTGTATCTTAATCTTCAGCAACTGAAAAAGACTTTTGAGGAAACATGGGGACTGCATTTGAGACAAATGCCATCTGTTACAGATTCTATAGTATAAGATTTGAAGACAAAATAAACCATCTCTTTTCATATTCTTTGTGCTATTACAAATTTAGTAGTAATGAGGACTGAGCAGTAGGGTGGGAGTATTTCAGAACCATCTCCTTGTGATACAGAAATTTCATTATCTATTTTATTTTTCTTACTGTTTTTATTTACTAATAGATTTTTACTTTAAAATTTTAAATCCAATTAGTAATGGAGAGTCTGTTTGTATATCAGGTGATGTTTAGCCGTGAGATTCACAGTGAACAGAAAAAAGAAAAAAAAAAGGTCATCCATTATGTAACTAGATGTAACTAGGGGTCTGTAAGTAGACAAGGATGAAGAGCCATGGAGAACATGGTACACTGTGCTGGATGAAATACACCAGGTATGGGGCTGTGCTCCAGAAACATTTTATGCATTGCTTTTTACAATGACCAAAAATAAAACTCAATTTTTTTGTAAACTGATACATCTGTTTAAGTAAACTGCAAGCTGCCCCCCTAAAATTCATAAGTGGTTCTCCTCCTGCAATCATAGAACTCTTGTGATGACACTAATTAGCATAGAAACAAGAGAGATGTCATTAGCAAAGAGGTTTCACCATGTTCTGCCAGTGTAATAGCAATACATAGTTTGGGAAAGCCTCTCATGAGTCTAACTGAATGTAACTGCAAAGATCCCCACTGCATCAATATTCCTTACATGCATATCTTGTCCTCAGGTTGGTTGATTGAACTACAGTTTTTCTGGAGCCAAAGTGGCATCATGTCTATTAGTGATGAGAAGACAGGTGCCTCGATGTTTGTACAAATTAGTAACCAAAGAGCCTAACATTCTTGAAGGCTCAGGGTGTCTATGAGGAAGGTGAGTGTTCAGACTCAGATCAAACTAATTAGAGGACACACAGAGGCACAGAAGATAACATCTTCTCTACGATGCAGTAATGCAAGCAATCTGGCATGACAGGTTACATACAGCATATCAAAACATGAAATAGTCACTGACTACTGAGAAAATCCTAATGGAACCATGAACTTTAGCTTGTACTGCACAATATATTGACTTGATCCATCTATTGTAACGTAATGGAAAAGTTAAGATCAGGGTGTGTGAAGAAATAGAGGTCAGGCAGACTGAGCCTGGGGGAAACTCTGAGCTATCACTTTAATTTTTCTATAAAGTGGAAGTTACTTAAAATAAAATTAATGTTATAATATATAGTTCCTATTCATGTAATAAAAGCTTCATCTTTATTCTCAGAGGCTCAGGAAAGATCTAAGATTTCATTTTTGTATTTTTGTTTTCTATTAGCAAGCCTAAATTAATTAAATGACTACATTTTCTATATTATAAAAAATATTTCTTTGTTTAGAAATATGAACTGAGAGGCATATGGGTCAGCACATAAGGCAGCAGGTACTGAGTGAAGACAGAAGACTTGGGGGTGAGGTCATGGCCTGAGCTAAGACCTACATGAAGATATAGGGTTCAATCACTTGTAGGTATTTTCCAAGGCTGAAGGCATTAAAAGGAACTGACTCATAGTGCTGGTCTGTAGTCCTCTATAAATGCTCTGAGACCCCTCAGTCCTCCAAAATCATCTTTCCCAGAAGGACTACTTGGCTGTGTCCATCTCCTTATGTAGCATTTGTCTTACCATCTTGATTTAAGAAAACACAAACAAACAAACAAAACAAACAAACAAGATCTGAGAATTAACAACAAAATAAAAAGCAGTTGCACTTGAAGCAAAGAAAACACCATTATGGAAATTCTATTTGAATGCAAACTTCAGAAGTTATATTTATAATAGTCCTGAGAGGTCTAATTAATAATCACAAGTGCTTTGAAGATGAAAAGTGCTAAATTAACATCAATATTTATTTATTAATAATCAGAGGAGGTGATGCTGCTATCTTGAAGTTGCCTCTTTTACTATCAAGTGCTGAGTGCTATCCCGGTTCACCTTCTGAATTGCCTTTGCCAGCCATCATTGCCATGTGGGAATTCTCCATTTGTGTTTTATATCTCACTATTATAAAATGTCCTAGGTTCTATGATCATGGTTGGAAAACACAAAGGAGACCCTTTGTGTCTAGTGTTAATGTTCATTACGATAGTACCTACATATTTTAGCTTAATGTAAAATCAAATTGTCCTTAACATTAAATCTAAACTGGCCATTGCAGAACAAGTTCTTAGTAACAAGGTCTTTCATGAATCAATAAGTGAAAAAGAGTTCATCATCCTGTCTCTTGCATACAGGATATAAATACTACTTCATAGATATTAGGATCATCCAGTGGCCAACTTGTGGTTTATTGGCATTCACAAGAACATGTGGGCCATTTCTCTCACTGCGCAAATTGTAGGGTACAATGTAGGGTACAATCCTCACTGTCACCTATGGCCTTGATCTTTAGAAATCCATATCCATGCCTTTGCTACTACCAGTCATGATTGAAACACGCTAGTGGAAAAGGGAGAGTTCTTAAACAAAGTTCAACAGTAATTAAAAATATACAAAATCCCAGACAGATGTTGAGACTCAAACTCCAGGACTTCTTGGCTGTGACTTTAAGGTCAGTGACTTTTCACCATCCACAGTGGAGTCCATGCAGGTTCTATGGGCTCATCTTGATGTCCTGTATTTGGTTTCTACCTTTATGTTGCCGAGTAACTACTAACTACAGGATAGCCAGACTATGGTGTGAGAAATGCCCTCACAACTTCTCTGACAAGGAAGTGTCTGGAGTTCAAGTGGGCAACCGTAGTGGCATCCATCTTGAATTAACAGATGGATACACTCAGACTCCACAAAAGTTCCCTCTGTCACACCCTGTAATATGTGCTATTTGCTACAACAATATCATATTTCTCAAAAATGTACAAGGCACCACATAAATTCTCTTCTTAGAAACAACAAAATTATTTAGTTGATTAGAGACAGGGACCAGATTTATTACTGAGGGAGAAAGTTACTGGCAAAGTAATAACAACATGCACAGTGAGTCAGTTAAAATTCACTTGTAACACTAGGTTTTGATCTTTCAAATTGGGTTTCAGGAAAACCAAGGAAAATGAAGGGAAAGGCAGTTGATGAATGATTCCTGGATCAGTAGAGAAACTACTGGAATACAGCATATCAGGTTTATTCCACAATGAAGTTTGAGTCACCTGATCCATCTAGCCATTAAACAAATAGATATTTAGCTCCTGACTCTCAAAGCTTTGAGTTGAGCTTTGCAGAATATATAGCTGTGTTACATTTTGAGTTTTTAAATCACAGTTGACCACGAGGAGGCTGCAAAGCAATATTCTGTCTGAGAGACTCAGCAAATGAAAAGTACATACCTTATTCGTGGGATTAAAGACCTTTCTCTGAGTTTATACTGAGTACTTTACCACATATTTAGTAACTCACAGAACTTCTTCGGAGGGATTAAGAGCAAGCTATCATAGTTACTAAAGGTTTTATAATCAGTTTTGTAAGTATGGAATACCTTGCATCCTGACAGGAGATTAATGTTAATTCTGGGAAGGAAGAAATATACTACACACACACACACACACACACACACACACACACACACACACACACA
>CAJQZJ010001006.1:380979-393447 GCA_907164525.1 Lophiomys imhausi
CACACACACACACACACACACACACACACACACACACACACACACACTTTTCAGTGTAAATACAGAAGCAAATTGTGAATTGCCCCCTTCTTTCTCCTACCACCTTAACATATTCACATGCCTCCATGTATCAGACATCACATGGAAGACCAAACAAACATCTTTGCTTTAACTTTGACAACTAAATTAAATTAATTGCAACTAAGTTAAATCAGATACCTTGAGTTGTACTTTAAGTTTAAGTTGCCATTCAAACACTAAGGATTTCTCTGTCTGTCGTTTGGAATGAATACAGTACCATAAGTTTTCCATTGAATGAACAGGGCTAACTGAGGGTATCCAAGAAGAAACTTTCATAGATAATTGGCTAGCTCAGGAAGGCAGTAGAGAAGAACAGCATTCCAGATTGAATCAAATTCTGGAATACTTCTGAACAGACTACTAAAGTATGGAAGAGATGATGAGAAACTCAACATGACAATTACTGAATAATTTTAACCATTTTACATCAGTTTTTCATTTTCTTGCTGATATACAAACACAATTATGAACATGATTCTAAAGATATTTTACTTATGTGATTCACACATTATGAAACAGAACTAGGATTTGTTTATATTAAGAGGAAGAACACTGACCACTTAAATTAATAAGGTGTCTAGTTTCCTACATTTTTATTTGAAAAAAAATGTTTAAGAGAGACTTTGATAGAATTGTCACTGTGACATTCAGAGGCATAAGGAAATCCTAGACTGAAATGCACATGAAATTTAAACACATCCCTTGAAATATTAGAGTAAAAGAAAACCTCTAATTCAAGCAAATGACATCCCCAGTATTTGATGTTGAAATTTTAAAATTTTTTATTTAATGAATCAGTCAGCTTCTTTGTTCACACATTTGGCATAAGTATATAAATTTAAAATTGATTTTTATCATTTGCTCTGGGTTCTTAATTTCGTGTTTAATTTATCCTGTCTTCCCTTTTTCTTTCTTCACATCTGTTTCCATGGAGTCATTCATTTGTCTTTCCATTCATTTTTCATCATATTCCTGTCACATCTCTACCATGTTCTATATTCACAATTTGCTATATCATTATAGTTATTAATGTCAAATAACATACCATGCTATTTCTACAGTAAAAGTAAGAAGTGCCTAGCTATGGACATTGGAACAATCTGTAAATACAATCTGGTTATCACTGTGTTTGGCAGCATTGTAAAAATTATGGTTCTGTTGGTAAGGCCAAGACCAGATGCCTTTTCCCCCAATTCACCATATCCTTCTACTACTATATTTCATCAAATACTTACCTATCTCTGTTTTCAGAAACTCAGTTCCATTGAGGGTGCTACCTGACCATTATTTAAATATTCCATAACACTTAATACAGCACATTGTAGATGTTGTGTACTTACACATTTAATAGATAAAGCAAATCGTTTATAGTTAATTAATGGCATAGAATAAGATAAGTAAATAAATAACAGGTACTTATTTATTTATTTATTTTCCTATTGTCTGTTTTTATTGACATGTCCTGAACTGGACACAGCTGTATCTTTTAAGTAACAACTTGATTCTATATTTCCTAAAACAAACCTGTTCCTTAGTTTTGTATTTTGGACCAAGTACAAAGTCTGCAGAGGTTTTCCCAGGTCCCCATTCACCATAGTCTTTGTGAAGTTCACACCCCATCATACATAGGTGTGTAGTACTGAGACTTGCAGCCCTACATGGAGCATCTTCTACTTCACAATGCAGTTAACTTCATCATTCAAACACACATCAGTCCCAGAAGGCCTGGTCTGTGTTTGGTTCAACATCCTGTGTTGTTAGCTATTGTTGAAAAAAAATATTCCTCTCTCACTATACAATAGAAGCTAGAAATGTAGGAGTTTGCCCATTTCTAGAGAACAGAAAGAAATGGCAGGAGAGAAAACTAGTCTTCTATAAACTTAATATAGCCAATGGTGATTTAAGTTTTTTCTCGAAATTTTTGAGTGACATTAATGGTAAGGAGCATAAATTGGAAACTCTATTACAAATGAAATACACTGTGGATCCATAATTCATCCCAAAAGGATCAAAGTTGATAAAACAGTGAGAAATGTGCACAGGAACATCTAGAACTATAACAAAAGGTCAGTGGCATCCCACGGTTACTTACAAATTCCAAACAGAATTTAAGGAGCACGTGAAGATCTGTATGTGTAGTTAGGTAGGATAACTTGCCACATGGCATCAGTTATTTATTTTTACTGTTGTTAAGGATGTATTTTTATTCTATTGTACGATAAAAATAATGAACAGGCATTGTTTTTTAATCCCATGTAGTAGCCTTTTACTAAATGTGAGTTCTGTCTTACTTCTTGTCACTGGTGATGACAGAGTGGTACAGAAATCTGCCTCCACAGCTTCTATTTGCCATGTGCTCACCTGTGGGAATGAGCAGGGGTGGGGGTAGATTATCTATACACAATAGTGTCCAGTACAGAAAACTTCAACATTTTGTATATCTTCCATAATAAAATATGCATTTTATGTGCTACAAAAATCATAAATCTCTCACTCTTTTACTCTTCCTCTCTACATGTGTACTAATGTACTTTCCTGTCATCAACCAGATTTGTACAAAGTTAAAGGGGCAGTTGCCATTGGTTTTTCCGTAATTCCCTCAGCATTATCTATTTCCCTGGAATTTTGATAAATACATGAAAAACCTACTTGTGCTATTGGTGGGCAATCAATCAGTGGACAAAGACTTGAGTTTCAACTTCAAATATGCTCTCAATTGTTAACATACACAACTCCTGGCTGTGTTCCCCGGCCACCATCTCTTCTGGACCATTTTCATAGACTTCTGCTACTTTTTTTTTCCAATGCTGTGTCCTCAGCTTTCAGAATACTTGCAGCAAAACTTGGTTTTCTTGGTCAGCAGATACATGCTAAAAGAAGTTTCAAAGACACTATCTTGATTTATTTTTCTATTTCTGTGACAAAATATTCTAGCAAAAAAAATTGAGTGAGAAAGGATTTATTCTAGCTCATAATACCTTTCCCTATGGAAGAGAAGTCAAGGACACATGAGCTGACAATAACTGGTCTCATCACATGTACACTCAGAAAAGGAGGAATGCATGCTGGTCACTACCATTTCTCAGAAAAGGAGGAATGCATGCTGGTCACTACCATTTCTCTGTTTATGCAATCTGGCATCCTGTGCAGGGAATGGTTCCATCCTCAGTAGGCAGAAACACCTCAGTTAAAGATATCATGATTTATCTTCTGCAGGCACACAACACTCTGCTTCTGCTCTCTGGGTGTATCTAGTTGACAATTGAATCTGACCCACAGATATCATATGCATTCATAGAAGGACTGAGTGAAAGACATAGACAAATATCTAAGAAAGATAGTTTAGTATTTTAGTCTATTGTATTCATATCAGAATAAATGGAGCTCTGATTTTCTTTTTTTTCTTCCATATTAGGGATCAACTCTAAAAACAACAAATAAAACCAAAACAAGGACAAAACAAAAAACAAAAAAAGGAGAGACAGAAAAAGGAAAGAGAAATTAATGAAGGAATAATATGTAGTCCAATAGGCTTAAAAACACATAATGGTAGATACAGCAGTCATGATTCATATAATTAATGGATCCAAGGGAGTGTTAGAGGAAGGGGGAGGCTGAGACATTTTGCAAAAATCAGACTGCATCCTTAAGATCCCAGAAATTTAGTACAGACAAAAGCAAGGGTAAGTTAATAAAAGACTTTGGACAGAAGGGAGGCCTGAGTAGACTGAAAGTTCAGCTGCTCTTTGTGCCAGGCATTTTGAGCAGGCTGGATTTTATACCCCTATACAGCATAGATTTAATCACCATTAAATGACCTGAAAACACTTGTAAAAACATTTTTGGGGATACCATATGTGTTCTTATAAGAATTGAGGAAAAACTTAGGAATAGTTATGAACAGTATAAATTAACAAAATAAAACCTGATTTTGAGATTCTTTTGAGGGATAACATTTTTTAATTTTAAGATTATATATAAATAGAACTTTTTACCCCTCCCCTTTCTATTGCCAAATCTCCCACATGCATTTCCCCATACTCCTTTAAATTCATGGTCTCTTTTTTACCAATATTATAGCATGCACATTGTACATGCGTGTATGATAGCCATATAGCAGCTCTAAAAACATATACAAGTAACATTATATGGACAGAACAGGTTATATTTAGTGATATCACTTCATATAAATTATATGATAAAATGAGATAGACACAGAGAGAGAGGGGAGAGAGAGAGAGAGACTTGCTGACCAAAATCCTGAGTTTCATTATTGTCCATCTTTCCCCACAAATTTTTCAACAAATTAACAAAAACATTAAAAATGTCATGGCCTTATGGTTAGAAAACAGTGAATGCCTACTCATGTATAAGCAAGTACCGAGATCTGTTAGTTTTCTCTCCTAGTGAAAAGTCAGAAAAGGTTCTGCTAGTGCACAAGAGAACAATGAATCTTGGTTTTGAGAGTGCAGTAGTCTCTGGTTCAATGTGGTGACCAAATACCCATAAGTATTTGCTTCCATTTTTCATTAAAATGAGAGAGAATAAAAACAAATTAAACCCATAAACCTTAATAAGAAAATGGAGAAGAGAAAGGCCATCATCCAATATTAGATTCAAAGCATTATTGAGAAATGAAAATGACTGAGAACAACACACTGGAAAAGGAGGACTTGAAGAATCTACAGTCCAAAATTAATCCAAAAATGGATGGCAGAAGCAGAGGGTACTGTCATGACAGACCAAAATACCAAAAAATAAAATTAGTATGTGTGGGCTGTGGAATTATTTAAAAAATATGTGTGACTGCAGGACAAAGAATTAAAAACTCGGATTAAGATTCTGTCATCTGGAGAAGGAACTATCATACTAACTCTCTCTCTCTCTCTCTGTGTGTGTGTGTGTGTGTGTGTGTGTGTTTCTGCTTCACATGCTTAGGTATAGTCAATGTTAGGAAATCCCACACTGATTAAAGAAAATTCAAAGAAAAGTTGGAAAAAGCACAGCAAGAAATAATGCCACCAACTTTGCATAAAGACAATGCAATGATTGGGTTGTACCTTACAGGTGGCATGTCACCATTATCCTTATTTGGCTGTTCTTCAGCAAACATCTAGCTCTCTGATCACTTAAGTTCCCAATTAGTCTCTGAGACTAAAAAAGAACCTAGCAGAGAAAGTAAACCTTATACAATAAACAGAAAAAAATATATAATACATTGTCTGGGAATGTGACTTAATGCTTCACATTTCTGGATAAATAGGGATGAATATAACTTGACGCCAGAAGTGATTGGCTATGGACCATAAGAAGGATTCTTGCAAAATCTAGCTTGGGGAATCAATTGTTCACTGAAGGCACATATAAGAGCATGGGTGAAGAGGCAAGCACAGGACATGAGGCGACTGTTGGTGCTTATAGAGTTGAAGAATAGCATCTGTCCTCTGTAATTCAGCCACTCACAGATTCGTAGGGAAGGCAGAGGAGCCAGTAAGTCTCATGAACTTTTTTGTTTCCTGTGTGTACTGGACCATTTCTTGAGCATCTTGTGTACACTTTCATTGTTTTGTGGTCTTCCTTTACTCTCTTCCAGGAATCTTAAAGGGCCCAGTCACAGTCTCATGCAGATCTCCATATATGTTCTCATTTCAAGATGCTGAAGATCATATCCAGAGGACAACACTCCACAACATCTGCTGTAACTGATTACCTGAGATAAGTGACTTAGAAATCAACCGAAATCTATTCATTAGAGTTTTAGGAGACAGGATATCCAAAATCCAAGGCTAAGATCTGCAGAGGTCCTTCGTGATGATTTCTGAAGACAAGAAAAAGACAACAAAAAATAACAGTGTAGCTACGTTGGACTTTAAAATGACACAAATTCCTCAAATATCAATTTATTGTGACTCAATTAGTTTTCTTCTTTAATTTATTTATTTATTAATTCAGGTTACATCTCCATCTTAGTCCTCTTTCCATCCCTCCCAGTCCTGCCCTCCCACCCTCTACCCCTTATCCTTTCCATCCCACTCCTCTGGAATGGAGTGTCCCTACATAACAGTTCCCTGCTCCAGTTCAGAAGTCATATGAGGGCCAAGAGCCTCCTCATACACTGGGGGCCTACAAGGCAGTACCACTAGGGCAAAGTGTCTCATTGATAGGAAACAAAGTCTATGTTCATGTTCCCTTTGGTGCATTCATTGTAGTAGGGTTATCCTGTACTATATGACTAAAATCTGAGTATAAGTGAATAGATGGCATGTGCATCCTTCTGGGTCTGGGTTAGCTCACTGAGGATGAGCTTCTCTAGTTCCATCCATTTGGCTGCAAATTGAATGATTTCATGTTTCTGATAGCAGAGTAGTATTCCATTGGGTAGATGTACCATAGTTTTTTAATCCATTCTTCAGTTGAGGGACATCTGGGTTGTTTCCAGTTTCTAGCTATTACAAATAAGGCTTCTATGAACATAGATGAAGAAACTTCCTCGTGATTCAGTGAAGAATCATTTGGATGTATACCCAGAAGTTCTATGGCTGGGTTCCAAGGCAGAGCTATTGCAAGTTTTCTAAGATATCCCCAGATTGACCTCTATAGTGGTTGCACAAGCCTGCACTCCACCAGCAATGGAGGAGGGTTCCCCTTTCTCCACACCCTCACCACCATGTACTGTCATGTGAGCTTTTGATCTTAGCCATTCTGACAGGTGTGAGATGGAATCTCAGAGTCACCTTGAGTTGCATTTCTCTGATGATTAAGGTTCTGAACATTTCTTCAAGTGTCTCTCAGCCATTAGGAATTCCTCCTTTGTGAATTCTCTGTTTAGCTCTGTTGCCCATTTTTTGATTGAAGACCCAGAAACGAACCCACACACCTATGGTCACTTAATTTTTGACAAAGAAGCCAAAACCAGAAAATGGAAAAAGGAGAACATCTTCAACAAATAGTGCTAACCCAACTGTATGTACACATGTAAAAGAATGAAATTAGACCCTTACTTATCTCCTTGTACAAAACTTAAGTCCAAGTGGATAGAAGACCTTAACATAAGGTCGGACACACTAAATCTATTAGAAGAGAAAGTGGGGGAAAAGCCTCAAACTCATCAGCACAGGTGACAACTTCCTGAACAGAACACCAACAATCAATAAACGGGACCTTATGAAACTGAAAAGCTTCTGTAAGGCAAAAGATACTGTCCTTTGAACAAAATGACAGCCTACACATTGGGAAAAAATCTTCACCAACCCCCCAACTGACAGAGGGCTAATCTCCAAAATTTACAAAGAACTCAAGAAATTAAATGCCAAGAAACCAAATAATTCGATCAAAAAATGGGGACTCAGTTACTTTTCAAAGGCTCCATACTGTTATAGTGACAAGTCAATTTGAGCATGTGTTTTGGAGGGGTCAAATATTCTAACAACGGTTACAGCCATCTTTATAACTCATATCCAAAAGTCTTTCATTACCCCAAGTGAAATTCCTTACTCAATACCTTTGTCTTTCCTTCTCATCCAGGCTCCTAGTACCCATTGTTATACTTTCAATTGTAATTAACTATTTTAAATACTTTATATAAGTAAAATTTTTATTGTTTTAGGGTTGAATATGTTTCCTAAATATTGTAGAACTCTTCACAAATTTACATGACAAGATTGATAGTAACCTTTTCATTATTCCAATTTTAGTACAAATGTAAGCAAATGAAGAAAGCTTTGAAGTTTCAATGAAACAACTTAGCAATGATAATCTACTGATAATGCATTAGCTAGTCATTAAATGGAAGGTAGATAGCAGTGGCAATAAAAATAGGCTAACTATTCACCATCAGTGAATACCAAATAAGAACTCTATTTGATTAATTGAAAAAAATGAACTTTCACATTGCTTACAGACACAATATCAAAATGAAATCTTGTTATTGTCTCCAGAATGAGGCATACAGAATTGATAAGGTGTGTTTCAAAGGAGTTTTTAAAACATATTTAATATCATTTTGATTTACCTGTACTAGTATTATATCACACACATGCCACATCCACATAGGAAATTATGAAAATTATCTCTAACCAAACATTACTTAATACAATGAATTGTAATTACAAGTTCCCCACATACAATACTGGTTACTTTTCACAATCATGGGTGATTTTTAAATACTCCTATTTCCTCAGACAAAGAGATCAGACCCCCCCCCAAAAAAAAAGAAGACACAACAATCCTGGAAAAGGCACAGCAGAAGTCTGCATACAAAGAGATCTGCTGCTGTTCCTTGGGTCGTCATTTTGTCATCTGTCATTGGAATTAATCTGCTGTGTGTGACTTTTTTTATGAGTCCAATTCCCACTTCTCCTGCCAGTTTCTCCTTTTATAGACAGACAGATGTCTATCGACTTCTTTGGACACTGGCATTGTGACTTCCCTAGAAAGTGTATGAGTTCACTGAAATCGTACCAGCTTACTTTCACATCATCCCCTCCGTTTCCCAAAGTTCTATGTATGTTCGACAAAGCTCTTACATTAGCACCAGGACTCATATAAGAATTCATGATATTGGCTTCTGTACACAGCGATGTATGTTCACCTCTATCTCTTCTGTGTCTGTGGTCCTCTGATTTTTTATTTCCTCAGTCACCCAAAGACCCTTACAGCTGGTTCTTGTCTTTTGTCTTGACTTATCTGCAGCTCTAGCTCTTCTTAGTAACATTATTTCTTAAAGAAACTTAACATGGGGCTGTCACATTCAAACAAAATGATGGATCAGATATGAGCAACTTCTCTGTGAATTTTAGGAGATGGGTGTAGGAGTATGCCATGATGTGACCTCAAAGAGATTAGAGGAATCATTTTAAGTAAATTATTTCCATTTGTAACAGAAAAAAAATGCTGGATGATGCTTCAAGTAAATAAGGAAACTTTCAGGTCTGAAAAGCACATTAGGGTCCTCTCAAATATGTTTTCTCCCCATCACCTCCTTCTGATGCTCTTATCATCTTTGTTTTGATAGCTTTTGAGGATACAGGAACTTGGCTTAGAACAGTGAACTTGTGGTGCTTCAGAATGGTTCACCTGCCATGCCACATTTTTTTATTATTTGCAATTTAAGCTGTCATGAACTCAGAAAGAAAATCAGAAACTTCTAAAATTATATCTAAATCCTCTTATGCTGGCTGAAAGTACTATTAATTAAGACATTTTTAGGGAAGCTATCAGAGTAACCCAGAAAAGAACTACAATGAACAGACAATAAAATGTGAATGTGTTAAGAAGTTAGAAGCTCCTACAATCCTTCCTCCCCCTCTTCAGCAGGTTTGTCTGAACGCTATCTTGTGTTTCACTGTAGGTCTTTGCATCTGCTCCTATCAGTTGTTGGAAGAAGTCTCTCTGATGACAATTGGGTTAGACACCAGTCTATGAGTATAGCAGAATACCATTAAGCTAGGCTTCATGTCATTGATTTTCTTTTTGCTAGTGTGTTTGCTCTAACTTAGGTCTCTGGCTATCAGGACCCTGGTTTCTGCTCCTCCAGTCAGTTTTGGGGGTGGGCTTGCTCTCATGGCATGGGCTCAAGCTGGATCAGTCATTGGTTAGCCCTTCCACAGTTTCTTTTCGACCTTGGCACCTCAAGCTGGCAGGACAAATTATAGGTCAAAGGTTTTGTGGCTGGGTTGGTGTCCCAAGCCCTCCCCTGGAAACCTTGCCTAGTTATAGAACATGGCCTGTTCAGGCTCTGTATCCTCATTACTAGGAGTCTTAGCTAGTGTCACCCTGATAGATTCCAGGGAGTTGCCATTGCACTAGGTTTCCACCTTGTCCCCAAATTGTCCCCCAATTCCAGTTGTCTCTCCCAGTACTCTATCCCTCCATCCTCTCACTACTTGATCCCTACTGTTCCCATTCTCACCTGCCTCCTGACCACCTACAATACCTATTCTATTTCCCATTCCCAAAGAGATCCGTACATATCCCCCACTGGTGGTGGAAGTTTTGATTTCTTTAGAAACACGGTGGTGTTGAATAGATGTGCTTTTGTTTTGTTATCCAGTATGGGATGTGGGGGTGTTTTGTCCACCACTGAAAAACAGACTTGTAGGAGGGGCAGGAAAACATCCTGATGGAAGATAATGTGATGTTTTACTAGCTGGAAACTCTCACATGTGGCAAACATGCTTTTTACTGAAAAATATCCTTTGATGAACAGACTCCTTGGAGAGCTAGTGATCTTTGTCAGCAGGCAGTACCTCATCCAGAGGGTGCGAGGTTGCTCAATTAGAAAGCACCCTTGTGTGGGTTTTGAGGAGGTATAAGAGGAGGCCCTGGAAAAACCAGATTGATTTCAAAGTCAGAGGTTGTCTAGGACTCCATAAAATAATTCACAGAATCAACATACCTAGACACATAGGGGCTCAATGAAACTGAGTTGAAAATTAGGAGGTTTTCATGAGTCTAACCTCGACCCTCTGTACATATGTTGTAGTTGTGTATTTTGTGGGACTCCTAATAGAAGAAACAGGGTTTGTTCCTGATGTTTTTGAATGCTTCTGGGACCCTTGTCCTTCTATTGGGTTGACTCATCCAGCCTTAAAACAACTGGAAATACCTAATCTTCTTGCAACTTTATTTGCCATGTTTGTTTGATATTTCTGGGAGGCTTTCCCTGTTTTGGAGGGAAATGGAGGAGAGTGGATGGGGAGGGAGGAGATTGAAGGCAGAGGGCTGGAAGAGTTGTTAGCAGAGAGAAGGAAAGGAAACTGCAGTCATTATGTAATATCTGAAAGAATAAATTAATTTGAGAAGAAAAAAATGTAGAAACATTTGTGTGTTGTGGATGTGTCCAATATACAGTTTGGTAATAATACAGAACTGGGCTACTTTAACTCTACATCCATGACTGCTGTGACCTTAAAGAAGATCACATACAAATGCACAGACACACACACACACACACACACACACACACACACACACACAAACATAGTGCCCTTTCATAGAGCTAGAGCATTAGCAATACCTATAAGATATGTATTATGATAATAAATGAAAACTTAAGCAGATGTGAGTTTTTATTGCATAATTTTATCACTGACCAGTATACACTAGAATTCCCTCTGTCTCTTCTTTTCTTCAACATCACCATGATTAGCAATGGTCCATCACTGGCAGTGATGCCAATGCAGAAGGCCCATAGTAACAGTTAGATGCCCCAGCTCAATGAGATTGTGACTTTCCAAACAAATAACCATATCATGGGATGGTGAGTTCAAGGAAATAATGAGCTTCCAGTGGCATCACTTGGGAATTCTGTAATTAAAAGGAACTCCTGTATCAAATAGGTTATGTCTAAGGATCATTAGCCCCCAGCTTTTCTTTCAGATATAAAGCAACAATTAGGTTCACCTAGTTCATTAAGGCTCATAAGTTTAGGGGTGTCAATGTGTTCCCAAACTATTCTTCCTTCCTGATAACAGGGAAGAAGTCAGACTAGAGAGACTGGGTTTGCTGCTGCTCACACGGCTGCCTGGCACAGAGGTTTTTTCTAATTCAGGTGCAGTCATTGCCCCTTCTCCAATGCTTTGCTTTCAGCCTAAAAATCTAGCAAAGAAGAGGATGACTCTCTTTCCCTTATTCTTCTCCAAGAAAATGATGAAATGGCATCCTTCCCTACTCTCTGTGAAGTGATTTCTTTTAACAATTCTGGAAAATACTTCAAAGACATGAAAGAAATGACAGCAGGATTTCTTGACAGGAAGGAAAAATGAGAGTTCATAACATGTCACACACATTACAGGTCAAGGAGCTGCTCCTCTCCCCTCTGGCATGTGGTTGTTTCCAAGTTTCTTTTAGAATGTTTGATTTCCTTAAAATGATTCATTCAGTGGGGGTCCTATTAGGATCAAATGGACCTCACCATTAGCAGAATTGTTTTGATGTTACCTGAAAAGTTTTTGTTAATTGATTCCACCACACTCTCTCCATTAGATGATAATCATAAATTACAGTATATAGAAAACCCTATGTATTTGGAAAAATCATTGTACAAACTTCAGTTTAAAGTGAAGGACAGAAAAAAACTTAAGTAAATGAGAGTTGATTTAAAAAAAAAAAAGAAGGACCACAGAATGTCAGCCTTGCCTTGATGTGATGACAGGGACCTAAATAAAGGCCACCAAAGGCAGACTGGTGTGCTTTTTACACACTTAATGAGACTCACTGGAGACCATTCTAGATTCATTTTGCTCTTACTGGAAGACCTTTGAAGTTGTGACATCTCTATTAGAGAAGGACTCTGTCGCGTCCCCCCTTGTCCAGCAAGGAATGACACAACTCACAAAAGCTCTTCTCCTGCAGTTTATTCAGGTCCCTTGAAAACAGTCTTCCGAA
>CAJQZJ010001006.1:398498-432368 GCA_907164525.1 Lophiomys imhausi
TTTCTTTCTTTCTTTCTTTCTTTTAACCAGCTCCCTCAGGACACATGTGTAAAAAGAACAAAATTTAAAGTTCATTGGCATTGTGAGCCACTGAATGGACTGATCCAACTCCAATTAATTCAGAGATATCAGTTTAGTGGTGTTAAAGTTGGAATTTCTTAATAAAGTGGTAAAATTATGCTATAAGAAGCAATGAGAAATAAGGAAGTACGATGAAACTATTTGACTACAAAATTTTACCTGAGTCATTTTTTCCAGAAAAGATAGACCTATATCCAACATTTTTGCAGCTCCAAAATGGTTTCAGAGAAGTTTTTACTGTTATCATTGTTCAATTTCACGCATCTCTGCACTTGAACTTCCAGCCAGGCAGAGGACTACACTGCCAGAAGTTTTATGTGTGTGTGTAATTTCCAGCCAATATTTGCAGATCCAGGAGGTTGGGGAACTTATCCAAACTTGTGTGTACTGATATGATTTGAGTATCTGAACATTCTAAGATTTTTGTTTCCCAACCACAATCAAGTTATAAACTAAGGGAGAAGAATAGGACACAAGTTCAGAAGTTATTTTCTGTATAAGATTCAATCTCTGTGGGTGTCCAAATTTCTGTTATTTCCCTTTTCTATTCTGAATATACAGGCAACATTAAAACTAATATGATGTATGTTATCAAGCGTGGTCCATGTTTCTTGTGAAGAGCATCCTTATGAATTCCACTTGTATGCATATTCAGTTTAACAAAAAGAAAGAAAGAAAGAGAGAAAGAAAGAAATGTGTATGCCGATTCATTGCCTCAGCATGGTTGTGTTCTATAGAACACAATAAAGCATCATTTAACTTCCCCAGCATCAGAAGTTTCCCACCATTTCCAGATAAACAGATACAAGATTCTCAACTCAAAAGCAAGCTGATTTTGATACATGGTAATATGATATCTTGTAAGCTGTCTCATCACAAACTTCTATATACCAGGAAGCCATGGCTGTATATTGCAGAGTACAATTCATTCCAGGCTATCTGTAATTTACATTATACCTTAAACTTCTTAGTTTAACACTTTAATTTTATTGTGCATATTTTCTGACTGTTGTGTGTCTGTCTGACTCATACAAAAAGTAAATAAGCAAAAAAACCCACAAAAATAACTTCTATCTCTTTTCAAACTTAAAAAGTTAACAGAACAGAGATATGAGTAGGCAAGTAGCAAGTATGATATTCAATCAGGTGGTTCAGTGTTGTAGATCTGCCAAAGAACCTGCTGTTAAGACTTGGGAGTTTATGTCAGTGATTTTGTGTTTGGAAAGGACCTGATTTCTGCATGTACATCTAGAAATAGGCTTATATTCCCAAGGGACTGGATTCCTGTACAGTAATCTCTGTGTATGCATGTATTCAGCACCTGAGCTCATGGGCAGTATACATTTTAGGTAAGAGGCCAGGGGTTTCAAAAGATCAGTTAATGACAAAGTAACTGAGACCACACACACACACACACACACACACACACACACACACACACACACACACACAGCTATGATGAAATAGAGGCTCACACATGCAGATATCTCCCTTCATACATTATATGCCTCTTTCTACAACTGCTTTAACATTCTAGGTACAATATTAGAATTTCTTTATATATAAATAACTGCTATGTACAAACAACTAAAACCATGACAAAGTAATCATGGCTTCTGGAGTCAGTTTGTGTTTAAGTACTAGTTCAAATACATCCTACATTTTATTGTATTCCATTTAATATCTGATGTTGTTAACATATCCTGTATGTGAAACATAATTCCAATAAGCTTGAGATGCATTCTACTACATACAATTCATCATTCTAAATAATTCATATATCATTTAGCTGTTTCTTATATGAATCATTATGAAGGAGTTACCTCTATTTCACATCTCAGGATGTTACATACTTGGTAAGTAAGCTAGTCAAAATTTGAACTTAAATAGTGTGGCTCCAAATCCTGTGTTACTTATCATGAGGATAAAGTATAATTAGGAAAATATAAAGTAACTTTTTTTTTAAAAAAATATAATGCTATACTACAGGGGTGATAAAGAACTTCCACAATGATGACTTTTGAAACTGCTGGAGATCTTTGCCACACTGACCAGCTGTCACGGGAGACTGAACAGATGGAGATTTAAAGGCTGCTGCAGTTTCCTAAGTATAGGGAAAAGGCAACACAAAGATAAAAAGAATGGAGAAAGAAGATGATGGGAGTTTTCAGTCTGAAGACAGAGTGTGCCTGTCTACTCTAGCATGTGTAATGAGTAGGCTTGTAGGACACTGAGGAGGGTAGGGAGGGATGGTGAGGTGACAGAATACTAAACCCCCCCTCATTATTCTTGCTTGTCATGGAATGATCTACATTCAGTGTGGGTAGTTCTCTACACTCCATGTCCTCTGCATCACAATGACCATACAGCAAATGACCAGCCATTGTCACATTTCAGCCACACCTACCTCTGCCTCTCATCCATTACTCCTGAGATAAATGAGGAAGATTCTTGATATTTAGAAAAATACATACAGTGAAATAGTTAAAATAGCTGAATGGTTACACTATGTGATTATCTTGAATTTTATTTGAAATTTTTTTCAGAAAGAAGGCT
This sequence comes from Lophiomys imhausi, assembly GCA_907164525.1. Lineage (NCBI taxonomy): Eukaryota > Metazoa > Chordata > Mammalia > Rodentia > Muridae > Lophiomys > Lophiomys imhausi. Next base: position 401,136 of record CAJQZJ010001006.1, read on the forward strand.
GAATTGAATGAAGTCCTTAATATTTTTAAATTCAGAGAAAACATATGAACACACACACACACACACCATACCTTGAGTACACAATACTAAAGGAAAAATAAATTCAGTTATTCTTAGGTTAAGAAATGTCCAGCAAGGCACAAAATTTCTACTACCACATTTGAGGATTTTTTTTTCCTTATACTTTCATTAGGCATCACATAGTTCTTTACATGGGAATGATTCTGCCTCATCCTTTGAAGAGGTAATTCACTATCTGAACCTAACATCCAAGACTTACCTGACTCTGTGGACATAAATCATATTATCATTGCTTAAGAGAATAAAGATTGCAGTTAGTAAGTTCAGTGAAACATGCCCTTCCTTCTTCATCACCATCTTGAGCCAATAAACATGAAAAACATATTAGAATAATCATGGCCACATAATGAAGTGACATAAAAATATGACTTACTTATTTTTAGTTTGTTGTTTTAACTTTATACTATAAGTTTGTGCGTGTGTATATGAATGTGCCATGTGAACATGTATGTATGTGAGTGTAGTAGGTATTCAACTTACAATGAAACTTCAAAGATGAATAAGATATTCAAAAACAATGTACATGATACAAAGGTCCATATGATATAAATCTTTGTACCTATTTTCTGGTGTGGTTTCTTTTTATTGTTTTGTTTTGTTTTTTCAACATTTATTTATTTATTCAAGTTACATCTCAATCACTGTCCCCTCTCCTCTCCCATCCTGATCCCGCCCTTCTATCCTCTTCTTCCTCACCCTCTATCTGCTTTTTTTTTTAATTTAAGGTGTATCTTTTATCCCTCAACAGCTACCTATTTTAGCGCAATAAAAGCCTTTTTTCTTATGACAATAAATACAATAAAAAGAATAAGAACATTTAGCCCACAATTATGAAAATTATAAGATATAATATACATTATCAATGTCTAGTACATATGTACTTGGCAACTGATATTAATATTCTATTATCTGCCTATCTCAATGAGTTTAAAGTTCTATTCCTAACTCAGTTTCCACCCAAACTTGCATTACTAACTTAAAAACATCTTCTTAGACCTAGAACATCCTTTTAATTCCTAAACAATGTAAAATTTAACTGTGAGACTATAACTACCTAGTCTACAACCACATCAGAGACTTGAGAAGGATAAATATATCTGAATAAACAGCAAGTGCTGAGCAAGCAGCTTCCAAAACTAACAACTAATAGACAACTGACTGCATGGACAGTCCCCAATTTCCCTCAATACATTGGAGTATCTATCTTTTGCCTTTTGGCCTAGTATCTCTGACAGACATTAATTGTAAAGCACAAATTATGAAGGACTTGCCTACCCTGTCTTGGCAGAGCTAGGCTGTCAACTTACCTGCTTCCAAGTTTTGACCTTTTCAGAGAGCATTCAGTCTACAGTTGAATCAAGGGCTTTCTCTTGTCCAGTGACAGGCTTGCCACTAATACAACCATCTCCAATTGGGGATTCTTTGATGCTCATCATCTACTTGAAGTAGAATGAGGGATACTGTTAGGAGCTGACATATCTTAATAACAAAAAATCTTAAATTAAGAAAATATCTTAGCCATTCTGACAAGTGTGAGATGGAATTTCAGAGATGTCTTGAGTTGTATTTCTCTGATGATTAAGGATGCTGAGCATTTCTTCAAGTGTCTCTCAGCCATTAGGAATTCCTCCTTTGTGAATTCTCTGTTTAGCTCTTTTCCCCAATTTTTATCGGATTATTTGGATTCTTGGCCTTTAATTTCTTGAGTTCTTTGTAAATTTTGGATATTAGCCCTCTGTCATATGTGGGGCTGGTGAAGATTTTTTGCCAATCTGTAGGATACTGTTTTGTTTGAATGACAGTGTCTTTTGCCTTACAGAAGCTTTTCAGTTTTATGAGGTCTCATTTATTGATTGTTGGTCTTAGACCCTGAGCTGTTGCTGTTCTGTTCAGGAAGTTGTCACCTGTGCCAATGAGTTTGAGGGTTTTACTCACTTTGTCTTCTAATAGATTTAGTGTATCCGGCCTTATGTTAAGGTCTTTGATCGACTTGGACTTAAGTTTTGTACAAGATGATAAGTATGGGTCTAATTTCATTCTTTTACAAATGGACATCCAGTTGGCCCAGCACCATTTGTTGAAGATGCTGTCCTTTTTCCATTGTGTGGTTTTGGCTTCTTTGTCAAAAATTAAGTGACCATAGGTGTGTGGGTTCATTTCTGGGTCCATCTCACACCTGTCAGAACGGCTAAGTTCAAAAGCTCAAATGACAACACATGCTGGCGAGGTTGTGGAGAAAGGGGAACCCTCCTCCATTGCTGGTGGGAGTGCAGGCTTGTGCAACCACTATGGAAGTCAGTCTGGCGACATCTTAGTAAACTTGGAATAGTTATGCCTCGGGACCCAGGCATATCACTTCTGGGCATACATCCAAATGATTCCTCACTGAATCACAAGGAAGTTTCCTCATCTATGTTCATAGCAGCTTTATTTGTAATAGCTAGAAACTGGAAACTACCCAGATGTCCCTCAACCAAAAAATGGATTAAAAAACTATGGTACATATACAGGATGGAATACTACTCAGCTATCAGCAACAACGAAATCATGCAATTTGTAGCCAAATGGATGGAACTAGAGAAGCTCATCCTGAGTGAGCTAACCCAGATCCAGAAGAATGCACATGCCATCTATTCACTTATAGACAGATTTTAGCCATATATTACAGGATAATTATACTACAACCAATGCACCAAAGGGAACATGAACATAGACTTTTTTTCCTGTCAATGAGACACTTTGCCCTGTTGGTGCTGCCTTGTAGGCTCCCAATGTATGATGAGGCTTTTGGCCCTCATATGACTGCTGTGCTGGGGCAGGGACTGTTATGTAGGGACACTCCATTCCAGAGGAGTGGGATGGAAGGGATAGAGGGTGGGAGGGCAGGACTGCGAGGGGTGGAAAGAGGACACTGTGATGGATATGTAACCTGAAGTAATTAATAAATATTTAAAAAATTAAGAAAACATAAAAACACATTTACTTGTTTTCATTGGGAGCATGCAGTTGAGTATTTTATGTATTAACAAAATCCCACAGAGCAGTAGAACCACCGAAAGAGTATTGAGAAAGCATTTCTTATGAGAAAATTGGAAATTTGTTTACAAAGTAATATGCTCAATTTGTGATATATCATGTATGTTGTCCTGTGTCACTTGTACATTTTAAATGAACCAGCATATTCACACAACATCCATTTTAATTTTGAAAATCATTTACAATTGGTAAAGAAGAGTCTATCAACAAGTATTGGAAAAACATTGGGCTAAAGTAAAGGACTCTGAGACATAGGATTCTATTTCATTAGACTGTACTTAGCTAGAACTTCAGTTAATTCATATTAGGCCTGACAATCATACCCATGGAAAGTATCACAAACCATCATCTACAGATCCATTTGCAGTTTATTAGACATTGCAGACAAATGGATCAATAACTATCAGAACATTAACACTTAACTTCTGAGGGCACATTCAGCTACTGGTATATAAAATATTAAACAAATATGTGTTTAAGTAAATTGAGTGAATACTATGCAAAGCAACCACATGCAAAATACTTGACTGTAGGGATGGTTTAAGTAGTAAAACACAATCAGTAAGGTTTTACACAAGTATGGCATTTCTGATTTATTGAAGGATGGACCTAGCACAATATTCTTAAGTATAGTTTCCAAAAGAACTCCTTTACAAAAAAAAAAAAAAAAAAAAAAAGTTTTTTTCACGGTTGATAGTTAATACTAAGACAACGAATGCAGTGCGTTCAAATATCTGGAAACGTGTCTATGGATTTCTTCAAACTTTTTTGTGATAAGTTGATTATATACTGAATATGTAGTAGTATATTTTTATCTCATTTTTATCACACGTTCTGGTTGCCCCATCCATGACTACTTTACATTTATTCCAAAACAATTCATACATAAAGGAGGAAGATAGTACCATGCAATTCTGTTCAGTAGGTACTTTCATAAGAAACAAAATGTCTAATTACTAGAAGAACACATTAGGAAAACAAAACAAAGATATGCTTGAAGTGTTCTCGGTGGCTGTCATGGGAGCAGTAAAAGTTAACAGTCTTCCAGGTATCTTTATTTTAGGCTACTCTTAACAAGGGTTTCACCATCCATGTGTGAACATTTTCCCCTTATGTGAGATTCTTTGGACATCAATCCAGTCTACCTCTGGACCAAACCAGCTGTGAAAAAGTTGCCTATCGCCAGGGCTCCATGCAGAATGGTGTCCATAAAATAATAAAGGACTGGGTTCTCTGCCTGCTTTGAGTATGGATGTGTTATTTTTCCTTCTATACTTTGGAGAATAGCATGAAGTTCTGATGCTCTAAACAGACTTTTTTAACTTCATAAAACCACTTTATGTTTTTCTTGTGACAGTTGACTATATTTTAAGACATAATTGTAATTTTTCTTAGTTTGATCTGGTCAAGAATTGGCAGCTATCACTGTGCCTGGTGGTGAATATCAGCTCTAACTGAACCACAGAAGAGACTGTTTGGAAAGGGAGACTTTCTAAAGTGTTTTTTTGTTGTTGTTGTTTGTTTGTTTTGTTTTGTTTTCTTTTTTCTTTTTTCTTTTTGTACATATACGCACAGAGCCTTGATAGTGAGAAATTGCAGTACATACTGCTATTCAGATGGGATTTGATTATTTCAAGTCTACTCTATTTATGAAAGACATTGTACTTGGTGCCTTCCATCAAGATTAAATTGCTAATTCCAGAAAATACTGATATTTTCAAATTATCTGTGATCATGAATAGCTTATAGAATAGAATATTCTAAAAATAGAATTTACTTGAACAAAAGTGTCCTATTTTATGTGTTCTTCTACCCATGAAATCTGATGATATGAATACCCCCTATGGATGGAAAGAGATGACAGGAAGGAACTACAAACCAGCATGTGAGATATTAAAAAGGTAGCTGTTGAAACTACTCTGAGTATAAATGAACTTCATCAATGCTGTATTTATACCTGAATTCATAGAAGATCCTTAGACAAATATATCTGATTGAAGAACAGATAGAGTCTCATAATTAAATTTTGAGTTGTTTAGGAGTCAAGAGAGTGTTATACATCTAAGAAGATATTTTTAAAATTGTGTTGCAATTAGTATGAATGTTAAATCAGATATAGAACTTAAAACTCATGGAGATGGTTAGATGGTAGAATGTTAAAGTCAGGTGCCAAATACATATGGACTGGTCATTGGGAATGTACGTTAAGCCATATAACCCTCATAACTGTGGCCTAATTACCTCTGTTGTACTGTATTGTATTTGTTATTATAAGAGAAAGAGCCATTTGTTGGACTGAAAGGGGAAACTGTAGGGGGAAATAAGATATACCTTAAACTTAAAAGAAAAAGAAAAGGGAAGAGGATGGGGGGTTGAGGGTGGGAGGGTGGGACTGGAGGGGGAATAGGGAGGGGACTGCGATTGAGATGTAACTTGAAGAAATAAAAAATAAAGAAAAAAAACAGAATGCTCAGCATTGAAGACAGTGAAATGTACATTTCAATCGTCTCTGAAAGGTGTTTGTTCAAAAGTCTCTTATCCTGAAATATAAAATACTCAGCCAAGATTCAATTATTGATGCAAAAATAAACAGGTACACCATCTCAAAAAAAAGAAAAAAGAAGATCCTTAGACAATGGAATTTCCTAACTTCAAAGTTCAGATGTTACTCTGTAATGGCAGAATTAATTTCCTTGATTGGTAATCCATCACGCATAAGTGTGATGCATGTGGTATCAAACATGTGTGTATGTGCTATCATTAATTGTGGCATATTGTCACAACTGATAAGGAAATACAGGAGGAAGGAAAGAAACAAGGCTGTGATATTGGCAGTTTAGCCTTCTCCTCCCACAAGCCATGGCAGATACAGCCAGACTGGAAAATGAGAGGGGACCCTTGTGATTCATGCTAGAAGAAAAAGACAGGCTTCCAAAGGCATAAATCACCAGACCAGCCATGCTCTCCATTTGCAAAGCTGCTGCTTATATTGTGAGATAATGATTGATAGGGTCTAAACAAATGCTTGGAGAAATCAGGGAAGGTGCAGGCACTTAGGTGTAACATTTGGCCGTAGAAATCTGCTGGAACAGGCCAGCTGGCAATGAGACCATTCTGAGGAAATTAACACAAACACATTTAAAAGAAGGGCAAATAATGAACTGTGGGTTAAATGACATCCAGGTAAAATGGCAATTATGGATACCAGGTAGTCTGTGTGCCAGAGAGAAGAAAATGGAAAGGAATAGGGCAACAAAAATTATTCGGGTGGAATTCATTAAGAAAAGGGCATCCTTTAAGGCAGCCAATGTAATAAAAATAACATTCAGTTAAGGAGGCAGAAGTTTCAATAGATAAAATGTGGAGGTTAAAAAATTCTGGGAAAGTTTTACTTTGAATATAAGCTCAACTGGAAACTGAAAAGGACTTGAGCTACTGATAGATATCATCAAAGTAGGATGAAAATGGAACGGAAGGGGGTACACCTTGTGCTGCCATTAGAGCTGAGCTTCCTCCTCCTCCTCCTCCTTTTCCTTCTCTTTTTCTTTCTCCTTCTTCTTATCTTCATGAAAAAAATCTCACATATAAAACCATAACACAGTTATCCTAAGGCAGCTGCTCTAACTATATTGGTCCAGTCTTAAACTCTATAAATCTCAATGAACTCTACAATTTGAATGGCCATGCTAATGCTGTGATGTTTCACTAAGGTTTCCACTTTTCTTTACCAATTGCACTTTTATGAACTTATGCACCACACTGGAAGAAAGATATGTAATATGCATCATTATATATTATAATACATATTATATATTGTTACTTATAATTAATAATGAGATTATATATGAGGAAAATAATTACTTTCATATGCACTGTCATGACGTTTTCTGTTATCTACATTCTGTCCTTATCATCAATATTGTACTCCCTTGGACATCTTTCTAAATGTTTTGCAATACTCACACATCTCATCTGTTTACATACTCACAGACATACATAGACTTGGGTTTGCATGTGTGTGGAAAATACAAATTTCTGTTTTCCTTCTGAGTTTGGGTGACCATGCATAATATTACGTATTCCTAATGTAACAGTTCTGCAATTTCACTTTTTTTTAGTGTTCAATAGTATTCCATTTCAGATACATACCAGTTTATATGTGTAATACTCTTAATTAAATCCCAGTGTACATGTAAGAGAAACTTCTTTATGCTGCAATTGTAAAAGCAAATATCCAAAACAAAGGATGCATTTTTAAAAGGCAGTGGGCCCTCTGCACACTAAGATTTTGGCCAGCCCTGGTACATAAGAACCACATTAAGAATAGATAATGAATGTATGTGCACTGTATCCCTGCTTCCATTGACAGTTGTGAAAATCATTATACCACAATCTCATTTTACCTACCTCTTAAGCAATCATCTCCCTTGGGGTCAATTCTGTTTGCTGTCTTTTGCAGCATGTAGTATTGTTCTTCTCTCCTACTTTTTCCTGTTTTGCCACAAGACTTGAACTCATCCTATACATACCACAAAGCCACATCCAATTTCTTTAAACTCTCCTATTTCTGACTTGGTTTCTTGGAATGAGAGAATATGGAACTTATGCATTTACAAATCCAAAATAATTTAATTTATATAAATCTTTATAAAGTCTTTGCCTGAACAGATATTCCTTTCTCAAATTGTCATATAGTTCTTAAGGTTTTTGGTTAAGGTTTAATAATGCTTTCAATATGTTAACATACAATTAATATTTCAATATCAGAAAAGTTCTTTATTCTTTTCATTTCAAATCCTTTTTCTGTGGATTTGACCAGATTTTACATGCTGCCCTTGAACAGTTCACAGTAGTAAAAAGATTTCATGTATTTTCTGGCTTTTTCCCCTTTCAGCATGCAAGATCTCAGTTTGGGGTTTATTGACACATGGTGATGGCCTGCTTAAAGATCTTCCTCAATTGAGAGATGTGAGAAAGAATATATCTGTCCTCTAAATCGGATGTGAATGATTCCATCTGAGGGTGATATTCAAATGCTTTAGGAGAACTAGTACCTGATAGGTTGTAAGTCAATCCTTAAGAATAACAGTATTTGCTCAACAAATTGAATCTTAAAACTGTATCTTATTTTTTTTCTTTTTATCTTTCTTTCCTATGTAAGAAATGATCAGAAGTCAACAACACTCAGATAATAGGAAATAACAACCTTTGGCCATTAACAACCATCAACATCAATGGACTCACTTACTGGAGTTTTGAAATCTCCATATTCAAACAGTCAGTTTAATGCCATACCAAGTCTTTCAGATCATGATTGTTAACCTTAGCTTTCCCATAATGTTAACCAAACTTGGCCTTAAGTAAATCTCCATTCTGTTATAATTCTTCAAGAATTAATAAATAAACTAAAATCTGACAAAAGTGGATGAAACTACGAATTTGCAAACTCTAAAGTGACTTTACCAATCCAAACTCAATGAATGACTTCCTGTCAATGACCATACCCACTGTCAAAATTCTCCCAGAATTATATACTCCAGAAGGATTGCCAGGATATATTATTTTGCAATGTGTAAAGAGCCTCATGAATGGACTTAGTATGACCCTTAACCACATCCAATCTTCTCAGACCCCTTTTCATTTAGTGCATGGCTGTTGGCATCAATTGAACAATATTCTGACCTTTTGTAAAGGGCAAATATAATACTACATGAGCTTGGTTTGCTGAACTTTAGACTCCTCTGAATTGGAGTTTGTTGAAGAGCAACTGCTTATATTTCACATATAATGTCATGGCAAAATTAATGATTCATTTCTTATAGGAATTACAAAGCTTTCCTTTAAAAACAAGTTAAAATATATATCATTTAAGTTTGAGCATTCAGACCTATTGTTGAATCAGCAGCCCTCAGGATAAGTGGAACTGGTTTGAAAAGAACACATTGATTGGATCAAGAAAAATATGCAAGATCAAAGGCACATGGTTCATGATTTCACAGAGAGAACAGGAGTGGCTACAGGCAGAAACAGAAATTTGAAGTATATTCTTGATACCCTTCACTATTTTTTTCTTCTTTGCCCCAAATCCAAGCTTTTCTCCTTGCATTGCAGACTTCTTTTGTCTAAAGCTGATTTCCACTCATTGAAATGAAACATATACCTTAACCGTTTCATTCTTAACAATTTGAAGCATGCTAAAATCAAGAAGAACAATGATTATCAGGAACAATTATGATGAACTTGTCCATCATCTTCATGTAACTCAGGCTATCATCCCAATTCTTATCTCACTCCTGTTTCAGAATTTACAGAACATGAAGACTGTGCCAATAATATGCTCATTCTGAATGTGATGCTGATAATGTACTTCTAATTATCATACCTGACATAAATGCTTAATAAGTAGTAGCTATTAGTTTAATTTAATTTTCTCATCTTCCTTTTGCACAGTAGGAACTGTATATTTAGGAGAGAAACAAGTCTATCCTTTATTTGGCTGCTGATACATTAATGAAAGGACCAAATATACAAATCAGATCCAAATCAGACCCAAATCACCACCTTCGTTATCCATTTATTGGTAGTTATTCACACTATTGTATGAAGTGTCATGTGAATCAGATGAGAAAGATAAATAATTAAATTTTCTTCTAAGTCAGAAAGTTCATAATCTGACCCATGAGTTGATATCCATTATGAAATTTAAAAGGAATAATAAAAAAAGGTAAAGGTCCAAAGGTAACAGATGCAGCATCCTTAGGGAATAGTGGGTTACAAATATATTTGTAAAGGTCAAAAGGTAAATTACAGGGGAGAACATTACAGATTTCAGTTACTGAGACAGGTACATGTAGAATCAAGGAAGCTCCTTAGTAGACAAATAGATATTCAGGGCCCCTATAGATTCAGGAGGTTTGTGGCCTGGAAAGGGCTGAGGGGAATCACACCTTTAATGACAGCTGTCCAGGTGGAGATCCTTCTGGTGGTCTGTTCACAATAGTTGATTGACTCCATCAATAGTAGGATAAATTGAGTAATGGAAACATGCTTCCAAATGTGGGGCAACCTCAGAGTTGCCAGGCAAACAGTCCTGCAGCATTCTAGCCACAAGATGAAACTAACGGCTTTTTATAAATGAACTTAGCCTTTGTCTCACACTATTGCAGAGAAAGCAATCTCAGAACCATCTGCCACCATAGCTCATAACCAGCTCTGTACTCAACCATTATCAAAGGAGACAAGAGATGATTCCTAGCTATAGATATCACCATTGTTAAGTACCAAGACTTAAGGGGGCAAAAAACTGGAACTAATGCAACAAAAATTGAATGATACCTGACCCTTATCTGTAACAAACTAATATCTCATGCTTGATAAGTCCCTTCTGTTACATTTACTCTTTCTTTTTTTTTCTTTTTTTCCTTTATTTTTTATTTCTTCAAGTTACATCTCAACTGCACTCCCCTCCCTATTCACCCTCCAGTCTTACCCTCCCACTCTCAAATCCCCATCCTCTTCCCTTTTTTTAAGTTTAAGGTATATCTTATTTCCCCCTACAGTTTCCCCTTTCAGTCCAACAAATGGCTCTTTCTCTTATAATAATAAATACAATACAAAACAACAGAGGTAATTAGGCCACAGTTATGAGGGTTATATGGCTTAGCATACATTCCTAATGTCCAGTCCATATGTATTTGGTACTTGACTTTAACATTCTACTATCTAACCATCTCCATGAGTTTAAAGTTCTATATATAACTCAACATTCATACTAACTTGCAACACAATTTTAAAAGTATCTTCTTAGATCTATAACACTCTCTTGACTCCTAAACAACTCAAAATTTAATTATGAGACTCTAGCTATCTGTTCTTCAACCACCTCAGAGACCTGAGAGGGATAAATATATCTGATTTTATAGGAAGTACAGGGCCTGTAGCTTCCAAAACTAAGAAATGACATACCAGTGGCTGCCTGGACAGTTCCCATTTTCTCTCCATACATTACAGCATCGATCTGCAGTTGTTTGGCCCCGTTTCTCTGACAGACATTGATTTTAGAGCAGGGGTTATGAAGGACTTGCCTACCCTGTCTTGGCAGATCTAGGCTGTAGACTTACCTGCTTCCAGGTTTTGTCCTTTTTGGACAGCATTCTGTCTACAGTTGGAGCAAGGGGCTTTTCCTACCAAGAGATTGGCTTGCGACTAATTCAATCATCTCGCATTGGAGATTCTTCAATGCTCATCTTCTTCTTGGGGTAGAATAGGGGATGCTGTCAGGAGTTGATGTCTTGATATAAAAAATTCTAAAGTTACATTTACTCTTTCTATGGTGAAAGATCAAGTGAGGAAGACTGTACCATCCTTGCCATCCTTGATCATCTCAGAGATTTAGCAAATCTAAGTGTGACACACTTAGGCTTACAAGCAACAGCAAAGGGGTAAAAGAAGATAGAAAGATACAGAGAATTCCTATGCTGTCTTCTATCCCTAAGGCTTTTAGTCTTAAAATCTATATAGCCCCATTCCTGATAAAAAGCAGATAGCAACTGGGTGTGCAGGTAGTTGGTAAAATATAAGCGCAATTATTATCCATCTTGGTAATTGGTATCTGTAGTCACGACAGTTGCTTGGTATATTCTTTAATTGACATGCATTGTCATGCTTTCAGTTTGCATATACTGATGTGCCAGATAATAAGAAAGCTAACTTTTTGGTGGCTTACAGGATTTTTGGGTCACTAAGAAAGCTTCTTAGGCTTGTATGTTGGTTTATGGTTTATGTGGCTTCCAAGACTAAAACTTTAAACTACACTGAAATCTAATATCTCTTGCTGACTGAGAAATGAAAGTACAATTCAGGAAAACACAGAAGGAAGAGGAGAGAAAAAAATAGGCTTCAGTTTGCAGGACACAGCAGTCCACCACTACTTTCTCTTAGTTATGAAGCTGGAGAAATGACAAGGTAATAAGATTTAGACCAATAGGTCTCAATAAAAAAGAGAATGCAACTATATTTTATGTACCAATTATGACTTGCACTCAGTTCAAATTGTCTCCCACCTCTACTGCCCCTGCAGTGTGCTCTGTGCTACTGGGATAAATATCCCTCTCAGGCTCTCCTCAAACTTCTGCTTGAATACCTCAGCTTCCTCCATCTCTGATTCCAATAAAGCAGTAGCAAGCATACAGGCTAGATAACTCTTACTCATCTGGTTTGGCTCAGTTCTGCCCAATAAGGGTCTAAAACACTGAAGGTTTGGACAGTGACTAGAAGAGACCAAGTCCTTCTGAACATATATGAAGTAGCAAAATTTGTTCAGGCAGTTAAGATATTTTATTAGGTTTATTCCTCTCAAATAATTGTTTTAAATAATCCCTATATTTTTATCTTCCTGGACTAGAACCCCATAAACTTTAGAATTTGAATAAAAGGTAAAAAACATAATAGGTTTTAATGTTGCAACTTGATGTCAGTGTAGTCTCCCACAAAACGCCTTTGTAACAAGTATGTACTAAAGTACTTATAGGTATATCATTTTAAATCAAAGAATCATTGAATGGGTGCCCTTTTCTTCTCTTTAGCAGATTCCAAGTACTCAATTATGTTTTCTTTGGCCCTTGCACATTGAAATCAACTAGAGAATGAGCTTGAGCCCATAGATACAACTGGAAAAGGAAAAAGTAGATTCAGTCTAGAGAGAGTTACCCTAAGGGGCTAAGGGGTAACTAAAGGGCACATCTCTGAATTTTCCTAAAAAAAAAATCCCACAGCAGAAATAAGGAGAATGTGTCACTGGTGTGGATGTTAGAGAAGTCAGTAAACCAATGGCTCCTGAATAACACTACTCATCCATGAAGCTTCGTGAGTCTCCCCCGTCTGTATATGTTTCATAAATCATCCTTCACCTGTCTATCAGTATTGTTCACACATTTTCCAAATATTTCTTTTAAAATATGTATCCATTTGTAAGTAAATATGTTTTCCATGTAAAATTCACTGGAAGAAAATCAACAAAAAAGCAAAACTAAACAAGGGTATAAATGTTGAGTCTCAAGATATGATTACACCAGGTGACAGGCATATATATGAGTACTAAAGCATGGGTTAACTATTGTAAACTCAAGGGTTCATCATATGCACCATGCTAAATACATTAAGTATTTTACCCATGATTCTCTCACTTCTTTTCTTTTTTAATTTCTTCAAGTTACATATCAATCACAATTTCCTCTGTACTCCGCCCTCAAGTCCCCCCCTCCCACCCTCTTCTCCCTCAATTCCCCATCCTCTTCCCTTTTTATTAAGTTTAAGGTATATCTTTTTCCTCCCAACAGCTCCCCCTTTCAGTTCAACAAATGGTTCTTTCTCTTATAATAATAAACACAATAAAAAACAATAGAAATAAATGGGCCACAATTATGAGAGTTATAGGGGTTAGCATACATTCCCAAAGTCCAGTCCATATGTATTTGGTACCTGACTTTAACATTCTACTATCTAACCATTTCCATGAGTTTAAAGTTCTATATCTAACTCAGCTTTCATACTAACTTGCATCACAATTTTAAAAACATCTTCTTAGATCCAGAACACCCTCTTGATTCCTAAACAACTCAAACTTTAAGTATGAGACTCTAGCTATCTATTCTTCAACCACCTCAGAGACCTGAGAGGGATAAATATATCTGATTATATAGGAAGTGCAGGGCCTGCAGCTTCCAAAACTAAGAAATGACATACCAGTGGCTGCTGGACAGTTCCCATTTTCTCTCCATATATTACAGCATCAATCTGACAGACTACAGTCATTGTAGAGCAGGAGTTATGAAGGACTTGCCTACCCTGTCTTGGCAGAGCTACGCTGTCGACTTACCTGCTTCCAAGTTTTGTCCTTTTTGGACAGCATTCTGTCTAGAGTTGAAGCAAGGTTTTTTTTTGTTTGTTTGTTTTTTGTTGTTGTTGTTTGTTTTTGTTTTTGTTTTTTTTTTTTGCCAAGAGATAGGCTTGCCACTAATTCAATCATCTCCCAGTGGAGATTCTTAGATGCTCATCTTCTACTTGGAGTAGAATATATGGTGCTCTCTGGAGCTGATATGTCTCGATATCAAAAAATCTAAGGTTAAGAAAACATCTTTGAATGGCATATTCTGCAGATTTCTTAAAGTTTTTGAAGACACCCTGTCTATCTCTTATATTAGGATAAGCAAATGTTGCTTGTCTCTTAGCAACTTAATTTCTGATTAGCTTAGAAAATAACTATAATAGACTGTCATAGTACCTAACAAAATGACAAGCTTGCAAGACTATTAGTTTGCACTTCTTAATTATCCTAAACAGTTTATGACAATTAATAGCAAAAGGCTGAAACTACACATTTCATTTTCTTTTTACCTCCTAACCCTTCCATCCCACTCCTCTGGAGTGGGGTACCCCTACATAACAGTCCCTCGCCCCAGTTCAGAGGTCATATGAGGGCCAAGAGCCTCTTCATACACTGGGGCCTACAAGGCAGCACAACCAGTGAAAAGTGTCTCTGCCAGGGAGAGAGAACTAAAAAACAAACAAACAAATAAAAAATAATAAAAATATTTTAAAAATATAAATCTATGTCCATGTTCCCTTTGGTGTGTTGGTTGTAGTATCGATATCCTATACTATATAGCTAAAATCCTACTATAAGTGAATAGATGCCATGTACATCCTTCTGAGTCTGGGTTAGCTCACTCAGGATGAGCTTCTCTAGTTCCATCCATTTGGATGCAAATTGCAAAATTTCATTGTTCCTGATAGCTAAGTAATATTCAATTTCTCACATATTTCTTAGTTTTCATTTTGTAGAAAGAAGTTCCCTTTGTTCAATATTGTTTGTTATATGTGAATTTATATTTGTGACTCATTTTTGTAAGTGTCTACCAGGACCTCTTGGTTATAAACACATTCTTTGTACCAATTTAGCCATTAGTAGTGTAGAGAGCTGCGACGTGCCGTGCCCTAAAGATGGCACCGGTTTCCCCCTTCCACCAGCCTGACGGTGAGCGCTCTTGGTGGTAAACAAGTCCATATTTGGCTAAGACCGCTGATCTGGCTTGCTTCCGCATACGTGGGCCTCTAAGATAGCACCACGTGGCTTTACTTGATTGGCTGTTCATATAGTATTTAGCCTGTGGGTTGGGTCTGCCCGGGCATTCAGAAGACTGTTTTCAAGGGACCTGAATAAACTTCTTGAGAAGAGCTTTTGCGAGTTGCATTGTTCTTGCTGGTCGAGAGGGACGCGACAAGTGGTGGCCCATACGGTGACCCAGAAAAGACTCAGAACTCCTGCAGTCAGGGGCAGTGCACTAGTAAGTTCCTGGGATAAATTGGGACAATAAAGTTTCATGGAAATAGCGAACAAAAGGTAAAGTTTCGCAGAGATAGCGAACAAAACATAAAGTTTCTCGGAGATAGTGAACAAAAGGTAAAGTTTCGCAGGAAATTGCGAACAAAGGGTAAAGTTTCGCGGGGAAAACTGCGAACCGAAAATAAATTTTTAATCATGGGATTGTCTCAGTCACATCCAATTTTTCTGGCTCTTCAGGAGCTACTTTTAGCTAGGAATTTGAAAATTAAGAAGTCTACCCTAGAGAGATTTTTGAATGAATGCGACTCCATGGCTCCGTGGTTTGCGGTGTCCGGGAATCTTATGGTATCGTGCTGGGACAAATTAGGCAGGGACTTGGATTTTACTTGGGAGCAAGGTACTCTGAAGCATGGAGTAAGACCAATTTGGAAGATGGTGAGAAGTTGTTTAGAAGATCAGAGATGCTGTAACACAATCAAGGAGGGAGAATCAGCCTTGGAACTGCTGCAAGGGGAAATATCTGAGCAGGAAGACAGTGAAAAGGAAAGTAACAAAGGCGAAAGATTTGAACAGGCAGACAGTGAAAAGGGAAGCAAAAAGAAGGTTCTTCTCTATCCCGATCTTAGAGATTTTAGAGATTTTAGAGACTTTGAGGACTCAGAGGGCACGGATTGTGAAGGGGAACTACACGCTCTAATAGAACAGTTGGAGAGGACTGCTATTAGAAAAAGGAAAAAGAAAAGAGTAAAAGAAAAAGACACGTTGGCGGCAGTCGGTGTAAGTGAAACCGTTGCCGCAGCCCCTTCAGACATGTTGGCGGCGGTCGGTGTAAGTAAAGCCGTTGCCGCGGCGCCTTCAACTCCCCCTCCATATCCAGAAGCCATTCAGATAGATCAGCCTGTTCAGTCCCTGAAAGTAGGGAGATCTTTCTGCCCGGGGATGTGGACACAAGTAAGAACAAAATTACAGTTTGCCTATCCGGTATGCCAAGACCCACAAGGGAACAGTTACGAGGAACTGCTTGATTTTAAGGTAAATAAATCCCTTGCAGAGTCGGTTCGTACCTATGGTATTACCGCTTCTTTTACAATGGCTCAAGTGGAAGCATTAAGCAGACATTGTATGACTCCGAGTGATTGGAGTGGCCTGGCCCACGCCTGCTTAAGTCCAGGGCAATACTTAGACTGGAAAGCTTTCTTGATTGAGTATGCCACTGAGCAAGCAGCCATTAATCAGAGAGATGGAAATCCAACCTGGGATAGAGATATGCTGCTTGGGCAGGGGAGATTTGCCAACCAGCAGATAGGATATCCTATTCAGGTTTATGAGCAAATAAACAAGATAGCTATCAAGGCTTGGAGATCTCTTCCTAACAAAGGGGAGGTGAATGGGAACTTAACTAAGATTCTACAGGGCCCCATGGAGCCCTTTTCAGACTTTGTGACACGAATGGTAGAAGCAACAGGGAAGATTTTTGGTGACCCGGATGCTGCTATGCCACTAATAAAACAGTTGGTCTATGAGCAATGTACCAAAGAGTGTAGAGCAGCTATCACCCCTTACAAGAACAAAGGGATAGAAGCCTGGATGAAATTGTGTAGAGAACTTGGAGGGCCGTTAACTAATGCTGGTCTTGCTGCCGCAGTAGTACAGTTGACCAAAAAAGGTGGAGGAAGTTCAGGAGTTTGTTTTAAGTGCGACAAGATGGGACACTTTAAAAGACAGTGCCCCAGAGGAAGGAGTACAGAAAGTACAGGAAGTGTACAACGCCCCAGGCAGCCGGGGTTATGCCCAAAATGTAAAAAAGAGAACCATTGGGCTAATGAATGCCGTTCAGTGATAGACATCCATGGCCAGCCTTTAACTCAAGGTTATGGTGGCGCTTGTCCAAAAAACGGACAGCGGGGCCCACGACCTCAGAGCCCACAAATATATGGGGCAGTAGAGAATCAGGACAAAGAACAGAATCAAGAGAGATGGCCAACCCTCCGCCATCCGAGAGACCGCGGAGAGCCACTGCAGGCTCAGCAGGATTGGACCTCTGCTCCACCACCAGACTCATATTAATGCCCCAAATGGGGGTCCAGTTAATTGAAACAGATTTTAAAGGACCCCTTGAACCTGGTACAGTTAGTTTGCTGTTAGGGAGGTCATCATCAGCCTTGAGAGGACTTATTGTCCATCCTGGGGTTATAGATCCAGATTATACAGGAGTGGTTAAAATCATGGTAGCCTCCCCCCGTGGTATAACAGCTATCTCTCCTGGAGATAGAATTGCTCAGTTGATCATGTTGCCGAGCTTACATGATCGCTATGCGGCAAAGGATCGAGAGAGAGGAAAAGATGGTTTTGGGTCCACGGGCACAGATCTGACTTTTCTCTCCTTGGATTTGGACCAACACCCCGTCTTGGAGTTAAAAGTCGATGGTAAAAAGATCCTGGGCCTTTTGGATACTGGGGCTGATAGGAGTATCATAGCAAAGAAAGACTGGCCTTCAGGTTGGCCCGTACAAGCCTCTTCTCAAACACTTCAAGGCCTCGGTTATGCTAAGACTCCAGATATGAGTACAAGATTATTAAAGTGGCAGGACCAAGAAAACCACTCAGGAGAAATGCAGCCATATGTACTTGAGCTCCCTATCAACTTTGGGGAAGAGACCTTTTAAAGGATATGGGATTTAAATTGAGTAATGACTATTCTGATTCAGCCCAACATATGATGCAAGATATGGGATATGCTCCAGGCTTTGGAATAGGAAAATATTTGCAAGGGTGGAAAAATCCCATATCTATGCAACAAAGACAAAAGAGACAGGGCCTGGGTTTTTCCTAGGGGCCACTGAGGAGGGCATTCCCATAACTTGAAAGATGGAGGATCCAGTATGGGTTCCTCAGTGGCCACTTTCCTCTGTAAAATTGAATGTAGCCAAAGAGTTGGTGGATGAACAGATGTCTTTAAAGCATATAAAACCATCTGTATCTCCCTGGAATACACCTATCTTTGTCGTTAAAAAGAAATCTGGAAAATAGAGATTATTGCATGACCTGCGTGCCATAAATCAACAAATACAGATCATGGGCCCAGTGCAACGTGGCTTGCCACTTTTATCATCCTTGCCAGCCTCATGGCCCATAATAGTTATAGATATAAGGGATTGTTTTTTTCTCCATCCCTTTGTGTGCCAAAGATAGTGAGAGATTTACATTTACTGTTCCATCCTGTAACCATGAGGAACCTGATCAGCGGTTTGAATGGGTAGTATTACCTCAGGGCATGGCAAATAGCCCCACTATGTGCCAACTGTATGTGGGGGAAACCATTGCTTCCTTGAAAAAGAATTTTCCAGATTTGAGATGTGTTCATTATATGGATGATATCTTACTGGCAGCTAAGGGTAAACAAATGTTAGATCGGGCCTATGAAAAATTAGTTCAATTATTAAAAAAGAAAAGGTTGTTTATTGCTCCTGATAAGGTTCAAAAGAAAAATGTGGTTGATTATTTAGGAGCAAAGGTTGGACCTGAAAAGATAATACCTCAAAAGATTGAGATAAGAAAAGATAATTTAAAGACTCTAAATGATTTTCAAAGGTTGTTAGGAGATATCAATTGGGTAAGAGGCTATTTGAAGCTACCAAATTATGAAGTAAGACCCCTATATGATATTTTGAAAGGTGATTCAGCACTTAATTCTCCTAGGCAATTAACAGTAGAAGCAAGAAAAGCTTTATGTAAAGTGAAAAAAAAAAGGTTACAGAGTGCCTTCCTAAAGAGATGACAGGAATGACAGCCCATTGCATTGTGCATATTTGCCACCTATGGTCAACCTACAGGATTGTTATGGCAGGACGGACCATTATTATGGAACTATTCAAAGATTTCTCCAAAAAAATCCATAGAACATTATCCCACTACAGTTGCTGCTTTAGCCTTGAATGGTATCCAACAATATTTGCAGTCTTTTGGAGTTGCTCCTGCCAGTATAATAGTGCCCTATTCCAGTCATCAAATTAAGATTTTGTGTGGCACTATACATGACTGGGCAATATTGCAATGTAGCTTTGAAGGAGTGATTAATAACCATTATCCTAAACATCCATTACTATCATTTTTTAAGGAGCACCCAGTGATATTCCCTAAGGTTACTTCAACAGTACCACTTCAAGGGTCACCAAATGTGTTTACTGATGGCTCAAAGACAGGCTATGGAGCCTATTTGATAGAAAGACAAGAGCCCGTGTTATGTCAATTTCAACCGGGCTCCCCCCAAATAGTAGAGTTAAAAATAGTATTTGAGGTGTTTAAAAGATGTCAATTTACATTCAGTTTGATCTCATATTCAGTTTATGTGGTCAACGCAGTGAAAGTATTAAAATTAGCAGGTCCTATTAAGAATAGTAGTACTGTATGTGCCTTATTACAAGAGTTACAAATTTTAATCTGACAGAAAAAAATGTTTTTATATTCAACATATCAGAGCACATACAGGATTACCTGGACCATTAAGTGAGGGTAATGATAAAGTTGATCAATGGACTAGGATGACATACATTTTTTGGAGCTCATTCCTAGACCAAGCCAGACAGTTTCACCAATTATTTCATGTAAATACAAAACTCTACAACAGAAATTCCATTTGTCTAGAACAGATGCTAGACAAGTGGTTTTGGACTGTCCTCAGTGTGTGATTCATCATCATCCTCCCAGTGTGGGAGTGAACCCTAGAGGGTTGATGCCACTCAAAATCTGACAAATGGACGTTACCCACATTTCAGAGTTTGGAACCTTAAAATATATTCATGTATCTGTGGATACCTGCTCAGGTATCATACATGCTACACCTATGAGTGGAAAAAAAGCTCTCAATGTCATAGGGCATTGCTTAGAAGCCTGGGATACATGGGGAAAACCACAGCAGCTAAAAACGGACAATGGACCAGCGTATACGGCACAGTCCTTTGTCTCCTTCTGCAACCAGATAGAGGTACAGCTTAATCACGGATTACCATACAATCCTCAAGGACAAGGAATTGTGGAGCGTGCTCATCGCACCTTGAAAGAATGCTTACAAAAACAAAAAGGGGAAATAGGCCAAGGCCGTACCCCCAAGGAGAGAATGTCTTTAGCCTTATTTACTTTAAACTTTTTCAATTTGGATGCTCAAGGCCGCTCAGCAGTGGACAGACATCAGGATTCTCATGGTCCACCTAAAGGCATGGTGAAGTGGAAGGATATTTTGACAGGCTCTTGGCGGGGGCCTGACCCCGTGCTAACATGGGCGAGAGGGTCTGTTTGTGTTTTTCCTCAGGATCAACAAGATCCAGTGTGGGTGCCTGAACACCTTGTGAGGAAGATTCATCATGAAGACTTTCCTAAGGATCCTGGTGATAGTAGCAGTGAGTATGTCAGGAATGACCGAGCCGAAATGGGGGATCCTGTCGATATTCCCAAAGCCGATGCCGGTCAGACATGATGCAACTGTGTTTCCACGCTTATTTAGCAGTAATAGAAGCTTAGGCTTACCCTACCTTCCCTTTGATGATCAGAAAAGCCCTATAGAGGGTAATAGAAATGTCAGCTTGAAGGGTAGTCTGTGCTTTTTAATGAGCTTCAATAGGTCAGATGATACAGAATGCATTAAATTGTCTCAGCAGTCAGCAGATTTTTTACCACAACTGAGGTTTGGGGGTAGGGGTGGTGGTTTGTTTTCAAGCAATGGTTCTCGCCTTGAAGGATGTTGGCCCACACGAGTCTCTAACCGGGACCCCCCAAGATAGCAACGCTGTGCACCTTTTTGTAGAGGATCCACAGGAGGGCAAGGACCTTTTCCCTGGACTGGATGTCAGGAGCACAGAGCAGTTTGGGTTAAACAAGATTATTTTTCCTTTAGCCCCATGATTAGTAATATAGTGAATAAGTCTTGTACAAGAATGCTTGATATATCTACTAGGGATCCTCAGCAGACTGCCACCAATCCTTTTGATTTGTGGCTTTTGTGTGGGGTAAATGGAAGTTGCATGGATTTGGGACCTGTCATTATGCTTGGGGGAGGAATTTATCAAAGAGGTAATTTTTCCCTAGGGTCTGCTACCAGATTGGATTTTTCTAGCGGTAGTGGCTCTGGTACTTGGAATTCTTTGTTTCATTCTTACCGCAATAAGACCTTTTCAGCTTTGCCAGTATGTCTCTGGCCTCCTTTTCTGTGGATTGTAAGTAATGGGAGTGCATCCTTGGGTAAAGAAAAGTTAGTATGCCCTCCGGGCACATGTTTTTATGCCCTATGCTGGAATGCCACAGCCTTTCCTGTGGCTGTGGTGACTAGAATGCCTCGATATGTACCAGTTCCTGTAGAGACCCCTAATACCATGATGCTATTCAGGTTTAAAAGAGATTTTGGCATCACTGCAGCTATTGTTACTGCCATCACTATTGCTGCTGTGAGAGCTACTGCCTCAGCTATTGCCTTGTCTAGTTCTATACAGACTGCCAATGCCCTAAATAACATCTCAGCCACTGTGGCACAGGCATTGGATACTCAGACCTCTATTGTCTAGACAATTGTCAAAGTTCCTCTTACAGGATTGGTCGGCTGAATTTGAAAATTTGATGAGAGAGCTGAGAGCGACAATCGTCCACATCAATTCCACTCGGGTGGATCTGAGCCTGGCTACTGGTTTGACTTCCTGGATACAGACGGCTATGGATCATCTTAAGGAGTGGGTGGGCATAGGCTCTTTGGTGATACTAATGATACTAGCCTCTCTGGTTTGCCTATGGTGCATCTATAAGATGAGAGCCACACAGAAGCGTAATGCAGCCATGATTATACAGGCCCTTGTCGCCATTGAGGCGGGCCAGTCCCCTCAGGCATGGCTCGCTGCCATGAAGCCTTAAATCTTCACTGAGCATAGTCCCTGCCCACTGAGGTATTCGTTCCATGGATATTAGGGTCTGGCAAGTCAATGACGGAGTAGACGGGTAAGTCTCGGCCACCTAAGACAGGGCAGTCCCAAGTGGGGAGGCTGACCCAGAGACGGGTAAGAGTTTGAGCACCGCCCTCCTACAGGCTCAGTCCCACCGTGAGATCCCCAGATAGGGGGATTACGAAACCTTTCCAGGGACTTCTACCAACTTTAGAAAAAATAAAAAAGGGGGAACTGTAGAGAGCTGCGACGTGCCGTGCCCTAAAGATGGCGCCGGTTTCCGCCTTCCACCAGCCTGACAGTGAGCGCTCTCGGTGGTAAACAAGTCCATATTTGGCTAAGACCGCTGATCTGGCTTGCTTCCGCATATGTGGGCCTCTAAGATAGCACCACGTGGCTTTACTTGATTGGCTGTTCATATAGTATTTAGCCTGTGGGTTGGTTCTGCCCGGGCATTCGGAAGACTGTTTTCAAGGGACCTGAATAAACTGCTTGAGAAGAGCTTTTGCCAGTTGCGTCGTTCTTGCTGGTCGAGAGGGATGCGACAAGTAGAACTCTGGTAGAGATATAAATTTTTAATGTTTTTACTTCCCCATAGGATTTCACAAGCAGATGTTCTTTTATGCATTTATAAAAAGAATGCCTAAAATAGAGAGCCAGGAACATCAGAGAAAGAAATGGTCTGGAATCAATATGTCCTATCAACATGTTAGGGAATTCCCCACAACCTCAGGCATGCTTGCTTCTGTGAAGTGATTGTAGATAGTTTTTGACTGAACAATTCCTAATTGTTCATATGAATGGATACAGTATAGAGCATAAAATGGACACATGACACAAAACAAATGCTAGGTTGTATGAAAGCGTAAGAAATGAATAGGAAGTAGTACACCCTTCGGATTCCTTTAACTACCCTTAATAGTGAGCTTCAGATTGTCATGGTGACAAATGAGTTTTAAGTAAAAGAATCTGGTAGATTTCATAACTATTCAAGTTCAAGTCTGAGGTTAATGTAATCCATCGCCTTGGGCCTCTCTTCACATAAGACAATAATGTGACAGAGTTTGTGCTAGCATCTTCACCAGGGACAAAATATGATTAACCCTTTACAAAGTCATATCCTTAAAGTTATTTGTAGTTGCCATCATATCCCACTTCCCCACAAATTCCTAGAATCTCCAAATATCTCTATCAGAAAAGCAACACCCAAAATTGTACGCATATACAACTTGTCTAAGGCTATGAAAACCAAAAGTAGAGGTATGGCTCAGCACAAATAATTCAATAGAGACATGCCTCTAAGAAATACTTTTCTTGCCCTACACATGAAGGCAGTGTACCAGGAAGCCTGAGCTCTTCCCTGTATTTCATAGAAGTTGAGGGTATCTCAACCCATCAATAAAAAAATATGTGCAGCAAAAGCTGTGGATTTACAGAATTACATAACACAACTCTTAGACATTCTACTAAGACACTTAGAAAGATGGCACCTTTGCCAAGTCCAAAAATCAGCAACACTAATTTAGAGATACTCATTGTAATGTTATTTTCACCTCGATCTTGTAATCAAAATGTGCTGGAAAATATAGATTGCTATGCTCTGTTATGTTTTTGTAAAAACATGATTTCAAGAAGCCATGTTTGAAACCTTTGAAATTATTCTTTAGAATCAGGGCCAGAATGTACCCTGTCTATAATTTCAGTAATTCATGGAAATATCCTGTAAGTGTGAATTGTGTGGGAGTCAAATAGAAATCAGATTGGCCAATTCCTTATATCTATATCTTTATATATATTTGTCCCTGACATTCATCAAATTACTTTATCCAAACAAAGCTTTCTTGAACAAAGTAACCTCATATGACAGTGCATGGTTTATGTGTATAATTTGTGAGCAATTGAACGACTATGCAGACAGCATGGTAGTATGGCTGGAATCTTTTATTGCATATATTAGAGAATTAAACATTACAATCTACTTTTCCTATGAGACACAATAAGTAAGGAAATCCCACATCTACTCAGGTTTAAAGTGACCTTCCTTTGTTTATTTGCCAAAGAGAATAAAGTCTTGATAAGCTTGTATGGGATAGAATTTGTCTCCCACTGCTTTTGGGGGTAAAACTTTTTCCAGAAATCTGTTTTCAAAAGAACCCTCTTGGGCTAGATATATCGTCCTGCTTTTCTGTCTCCTGAAGACAAAACAATTTTATTTTCATTTCTGATTTCATAAGTGAGAACTTTATCCATTTTATGGGAATGACTTGAACATGAACCAGATACTTCAGGGAACCATGGGACATAAGTCATTTTGGGTTTTTTATTTGTTTGTTTGTTTTTGTTTTTTTGTTTGTTTGTTTATCTCATTCAGGAATCAGCACTGGTGCTCAGCTGCGATCTCATGGACATATCATTCTCCACACACTCTGATAATCAGATAAAAATAAACTATAATGATGCCGGTATCAACGACAATGGGGAATGAAGAGAACAGACCATT
The DNA here is from genome assembly GCA_907164525.1 of Lophiomys imhausi. Classification (NCBI taxonomy): domain Eukaryota; kingdom Metazoa; phylum Chordata; class Mammalia; order Rodentia; family Muridae; genus Lophiomys; species Lophiomys imhausi. Next base: position 426,019 of record CAJQZJ010001006.1, read on the forward strand.
CTCAAATGACCACTGGTATTTGTATCTTAAAAAAATATGGATAAGGAAGCTGTGTTTCCTATAAACACACACATATATACAAGGTTACACACATGCCATGCATATGTACACTCACTCATGCAAGTGTAAAACACAAATTCATATACAAAACTACACATACATGCTTGTACACATGTACTTATGCATAAATACATGCATATCTATGTGTATATACACACTTGTGTGCCCACACACATTTGCAAACAGGCATAGGTGCAAACACATCAGTTTACACACCACACAAATAGATAAATGTTCAATTTCATCCACTCATGCACAAATATATTTGCACATGTGAGCATGCGCACACAAAATATCCACCAAAGCTGTTTTATTTTGGATGAAGTTTATTCTCCAAAAATTCATAATATCTCTTGTATCATTTTTTGTATCTATAATTCTATAAAATCATAACAAATATTCTTAATTACTTCTTACCCAATGATTTATTTGAGACACTTTGATTCCTCTGAATTTACCTACTTTTAGGTTTTTTTTAAATATAATGTACACTAAGCATATTATTACAACACTTACCCTTACAACTTACCCTCCTTTTTCACTTCCCTGACTCTCTCATAAGTTTCCCTTATTCCTCTAAAGGGTTGACTTCTATCTTCATGTCAGAGATAGTCATAAAATTTAATGATTAACTTAAAATTCAGGAACCACTACTAGAGAAAATATGTTTTCTTTTTGTTCTTAGAGACTGTTCTGTCTCCTTTATAACATTCATATACAGTTGTATCTATTTTCCCATAAACAACAGAAGTAGCATGAACTCACATTATCTCACATGATAATGTGAGATACTAATGGTATGTCAAGTACGTGGTATCCACCAGATATAGTCTTAAATCTACTCTGCCATGAAGGTTGCTACTGTTCCATGAGACACAGAGAGGTTATATGATTTGCTCAAGTTCCTGAAGGTCCAAAGTCTCAACTGTTTACCACCAACTGAAACTATACAGTTATGTAGTCAAAAAATCAATGGAAATACTTTAAAAGCCACAGGATCAGGAAGCTATCTATGGAATTTGTCTCCTAGAGACATCAGGAGGTGCACCAATGAAGTTTCACCAACATTAATCCCCAAACTTGACCTGAACAAAAACACGAATGAACGTGAAAATTGACAGGGAAAAATCCATAAGGTCCCAATGCTACACAAAGAACAACTGAGGAATGCTGAGAGTGGCATAAATAATCTTCCCCAAGGAAGAACACACCAATTGGTTATCTGTTGGGGTTATCCAATGGTCAGCTCTGAAAACAAGCAAGTAGCATTATGCAGACTGACAAGGTTATATTCAGGATATATATAACAACACATAATGAAAAAAGAAGCTATGGATTTGAATGAGCAAAGAAGTGTATATAAGAGCATTTGGAAGGAGGAAAAAGAAGGGATAAATGGTGGAATTATATAATCTCAAACATTTAAGAAAATATATTAAAAATTAAGTGAGAGGTTATTCTCTAAACAGATGACAAACTAAAAACCACAGGATCTAAAAAGCCTATGTAAAATGATATAGACATGAATATCAGAACTAGAAAAATGTTACAGAACTTTACATCTAAGCAAAACTTTTGATAAAGAGACAGGAGGGACTATATATTAGTTCTTATTTGTGAGATATAGTTTAAGTCTCTCATACATCTTAAAACTGTCTTTGTACTTCAAGCATTCAAAAGTAGTGTATTCTACCAAAGCACGCTAGTTGTACTTTGGTCTAATAATAAAAAAATCATGAACATATATTTGGTTTGTTTTAAAATGTGCAGTCTGAAAACTGACTGAAGGGCTACTTAAAAAAGCAATTATATTTCCAAATAGAATTGCTGAAAGTCATAGAAGTTCCTATTTTATCTCACACATTTTATCCTGTTATGATTTTAGTAATTAAAACACTATCAATGAAAAGTCAGAGAGGAAACATTAAGATTGGATAAAAATAATAACTGGTAAAGTTGACAGAACTAAATAAATATTAGTTATGATTGGAGATAAATAATTTATTTTTAGTCTTCTCTTTGAACTAGATTTAAATTAAAAGAAAACTAATGTGGAAAAAAGAAACTTCCTCCCACACTTCACATTTATTCCTATATTACATAAAGGAAAAGCAAGCTGTAGATACAAGGCAAGAAAGTTTCCAGAAGGCAGACTAGGGACTCAACTGTGAGGGGGGAGTGCAGGGAAGGGACTAGGGGAGGGAGGGAGGGAGGGACAGAAGCATTGTGGCACATCACCCAGAAGCAGGGCCTCTGGACAGCCATGCTACTCATCAGAAGATACACAACCTCCCTCCAGCCACCTCTCTACACTACAGCTGGTGGCATGGTGATACAGCCAGCCTTTGATAATGATAAACCAGTCACTTTGAGAACTTCAAGATACAGCCTCTTCTAAGGAAAGGGACAAAAGAATCCCCAGCAGGCAACAGTAACAGAAAGAAAAAGATTGGCAGAGGAATATTCTAGTAACTAAAGCTACAAGGAACATTAAGTACAGCTGACTCCTATCTAGAATAATGGAAATTCTCATGCTGTTTTTATCTTTAGTTTCTGTTACTGATAGAAGTTGTGTTTAAGCAAACAAGCAAATAAAATTACAAAGCATTTCCAAAGTGATAAAATATATAATTAACCAGACATAGCAATCATCAGAACTACACTAAGATGTGCTTAAAATGTTAGAATTATCAGACAATGAATTCAAAATAGCCATGCATGCATGTATCAAAGGATTCAGTAGAAAATATAGACAAGGCTCCAATGAGATGAATGTCTACACAAAGAACAATTGTGAGAAATATTTGGTATAATATGCCAGGAAAAATCTCCTTCTCCCTCCCCCTCTCCCTCCTCCTCCCCTCCCCTTCCCCCTCTCCCTCCCACACACAAACACACCCCACATACCCTTTTAGATTTATTATGCCTAAGTTCAGAAGCATGAAAGACAATTATGAAATCCTAAAGTCCAATGCCCTGCATAGAATGCCTTGCATAGAGAACAATGGGGGGAAATTACATCAACACTTGTAAATAGAAGAAGAGCACAGATAATTTCTTATTAATACAAATTGTCTTTTGACATTTTCACACATGTGTAAAGTATATTCTAGGAGCAGGGATAACATCTACTGTTGAACAGCACATACTGTTTTGGCAGAGCTAGTATATTCCTTTCCCACATTTGTGTTTTTGTTTTGTTTTGTGACTCACTGAGCTCAACTAGGGCTCATATTCAATATAATCATGGGCTTGGAAGTATACAGTGGAGCATGGTGGGCCCACCACTAGGTACAAAACTGAGACAAACTTTATTTTTTAGGAAAAATAAAAATGCCTCCTTAGATCTCAATCAATATATATTCCAATTAGTCGTTTTAAAGAAAAATTAACCACTCTATTTCCTTAACTTCATTCAAATCAAAGATAAACATAACTTAAAATTAAAAATAACAATATATTAGACAACTATAGCACAGTGATCAAAGAAGCAAATGACAATGCCACAATAAGGGAGAAAAAGACAGTGAAAATGTTTATACTACAACACAGGATTATTAATAGTTGAAATTGTTATTTTGTAAATATGTATTATTCAATACTTTAAAAAGGGTTAACCTAAACTTTGTATCAATATACAAAGATCAGTACTGATATAGTCAAATATAAACTTAATTTTTTATCAATATACAAAGATTGATACTAATGTAGCCAAATGTAACCTTAATTTTGTATCAATATACAAAGATATAAGAGCATATTCAATAACCTATCCTGTAAATATTTATTGTAATCCAAAGGAAACCATTATAGCAGTGGACTATTTTTCACAAGTGTAAATCCTATGTCAAAAACATGAATGTGTCTTTTAAAATACCCAGCTATGAACAAATAGAGACAAAGAAATGCACAAATGAGTGGGAAGTTAAAATGAAAGCAATAAGAATAAGCGGAATGATTATAGATTTTAATCTATCTAGCTCAGTGACCTCAAATTTGAGTCTTAGATAAAAATAACTGCACAGAAAGAAGAAAATTTACCTGAACACTCTGTATACAACATTTACTTTAATTGCAATGTTCAGTAGGTTAAAAATAGAGCAAAGTGACGTAGTCAGAAGGAAGATTACTTGCTTTGATGAGTGACAATCCATAAGAATAATTGATCAATTATCCAAAAAATTAATACATGAATTAGTGTTCCATGCTATTGGAATCTCAAAATAAAATAGGCAAAAACTGAAGGAAGTAGAGGGTAAAATAGATAGATTTACACTCAAAGTCATTATGGAGACTTGTAAACTTGGTGATTAATAGATCAGTTAGGGAGAAAAATAATAAAGATATAACAGACCTGAATAGTATTGTGAATTGACTTGATGTTATTGGCATTTGTGGAATACTCAATTGTAGAAAATAGTGTAATGGACTTGTTATTTACTGCAAATGGTGTATATATATATGTGTATATTTATATATAATTTGTATACATATACATATAAACACATATATGCGTGTGCATATGTAAGTAAATATATATGTGCATATGTGTATATATATGTATGTGTATGTACATATATAAATATATTTGCATATATGTACATATGTAAGTATATAGTTATTTATTTATTATATATATGTGTGTGTAAAATATCCATCTAGCTATCTATCTTCAGATACATATGCATGTATATATCATATATGCTGTATCATAAAACAGTTTTCATTAAGTTCTAGAGATTTATTTTTAATTGTTTATGTGTGTGTGTGTGTGTGTGTGTGTGTGTGTGTGTGTGTGTGTGTTAATGTGGCAATGTATATCTGCATGCAGTTGCCTGCTGGGCCAGATGGGAACACTGGTTCACTCTGAACTGGAGATATAGGCAGTTGTGACTTATACCAGGTTATGGGAACTAAGATTGAGTCCTATGAAAGAATGCTAATTACTCTGAAACTACTGAGACATTTCTCCAGCCTCTTTCAAAAGTTTCAAAATGAAAATTTCCAACCATATTTAATTAAAATAAATATCAGTAAAAGAGTTAAAATGTATTTGATATTTTTCATAAAAAATATTGGAAGTGAAAAGGTATTCCTTTATATATGTCATGAGTCAAAAATACTTTGAGAGATAGTTATATTTTTAATATCAAGTAAACAATAAAATATAAATTAAATGTCTGATACTAATCTAAAATAATGCTTAAAGAATATCTTTTATCATTAAAATTTATAGAAGAAGAGAGCTTGAAATCATTTGCCATGGTTTTAAGCTTAGGAAACTAGATAATAGATGAAAGAACACTAAAGAAGCCAGTAGGAAGAAATAAATAGTAAAAAGGAAAGCAGAAATCAGTAAGTTCAGTGCACCTATCCTTAGTGATTAAGGACAAAACTCTATCGTAAATATAGTTTATATATCTTAGGATGATCATTTAAAAACTCTAGTACATCACAAATAAAATATATGACCTATACAATAAAATAAGATTGATATTAATTTTTGAGAAGATAACTTGGTATTTTCTACTTATTTTACTTATTCGTTATTTTGTTTGTTTATTGGTTGATGTGATGTTGTTTTTTATATGTGTGTGCTGTGCTGTGTGTTTCTCTTTACATTTGTGCATGCTGGTACTCATGTTCATGTGTGTACATATGTGGAGGACAGAGTATATTTAAGATGTCTTCCTAAATCACTTGTAATACTTTAGTTATTGAGACTAAGTTTGAGACTAAATCACTGTGGTTATTTGAATAGGTATGACCCCCATAGACTCATGGGTTTGAATGTTTGTCCATAGGGAGTGGCACCATTTTGAGGTGTGGCCTTATTGGAGTAGATGTGGTCTTGTTAGAAAAAGTATCACTGTGGACACAGGGTTTGAGGTCTCATTTATGCTCAAGCTATGCTCAGTGTGACACAGAGGCTACCTTTGCCTCCTGTGGATCAAGATGTAGGATTCTCAGCTCCAGTACCAGGTCTGCCTGCACACTCTATGTTTCTCCTATGACAATAATGGACTAATTCTCTGAATCTGTAACCAAACCCCAGCTAGATTTCCAACTTTATAAGAATTGCCATGGTCATGATGCATCTTCACTGCAATAAAACCCTAACTAAAACAAACAATGACATGGAATCTCAATTTTTGCACCTGCCAAAGTAGCCAATGGGATTCCAGGATTTCCAGCTATGTCCACACATACCCCTAGCACTGGGTTTAAGGCATGAACCCTACAGCCTGCTTTCATCAGCCCTGCAGTCTGCTTTCATATGTGTGCGGCAG
>CAJQZJ010001006.1:432378-479812 GCA_907164525.1 Lophiomys imhausi
TCAATGAAATGTGTGTGTTTTCTTTTTGATCAAGGTCATTGTACTAGATTTTTGGTGCTATTTTTGTATTCTTTCTTTTTTTTTCTTTTTCTTTTTTTGTTTATTTATTACTTCAAGTTACATCTCCATCACAGTGTACTCTTTCCACCCCTCCAAGTTCCACCCTTCCACCCTACAAATAGAATGAGTTTGGCAGTGTTCTTTCTGTTTCTATTTTGTGGAAGAGCTTGAAGAGTATTCATATTAGTTCTTCTTTGAAGAGCTGGTAGAATTCTGTGTTGAAACCATCTTGCCCTGGGCTCTTTTTGGTTGGGAGAGTTTTAATGACTGTTTCCATTTCCTTAGGGGTTATAGGGCTGCTTAATCTGTTAAGCTGATCTTGATTTAGCTTTGGTAGGTGGAATCTTTCAAGAAAATTGTCCATTAGGTTTTCAAATTTGGTGGAGTACAGAGTTTTAAAGTGGGACCTAAAGATTATCTGGGTTTCCTCAATATCTGTTGCTATTTCTACCTTTTTGATTCTGATTTTGTTGATTTGTGTGTTTTTCTACTGCCTTTTATTTAATTTGGCTAAGGATTTGTCTATATTTTTTATTTTCTCAAAGAACTAACTCTTGGTTTCATTGATTCTTTATATTGTTTTTTTGCTTCTAAGTTGTTAATTTCAGCCAAATGTTTGATTGTTTCCTGCCTTCAGCTCCTCTTTGGAGTGTCTGCTTCTTTTTTCTCCAGTTCTTCCAGTCTGCTTTTAATTTGCTAATATGAGGTGTCACAATTTTCTTTCTGAAGGCGCTTAGTGGTATGAACTTTCCTCCTAGAACTGCTTTCATTGTGTCCCATAGGTTTGAGTATGTTGTGCCTTCATTGACATTGGATTTTAAGAAGTCTTTGATTTCCTTCCTTATTTCTTCCCTGACCCAGTAGTCATTCTGTAGAGAGTTGTTCAGTTTCCATGAATGTGTAGGCTTTCTGTTATTTCTGTTGTTGTTGAATTCCAGCTTTATTCAATGGTGGTCTGATAAGATACAAGGGCTTAATACAATTTTCTTATAACTTGCTTTGTGTCCAACTATGGTCGATTTTGAAGAAGGTTCCATGCCATGCTGAAAAGAATTTTCTGTTTGGGCGAAACATTCTGTAGATACCTATTAGGTCCATTTGTTTGATGACCTCTGTTAGACTCATAATTTCTCTGTTCAGTTTCTGTCTCCATGACATGTCCATTGTTATGAGTGGGGTGTTGAAGTCTCCCACTACTAATGTGTGGGGATCAATATGTGGTTGAAGCTTTATAAGAGTGTCTTTTAGAAATGTAGGTGCCCTTGTATTTGGAGCATAGATATTCAGTTTGAGATGTCATCTTGATGAATTTTTCCTTTAACGAGTATGTAGTGCCCTTCTCTATCTTTTTTTTGTTTAACTTCAGTTTAAAATCTATTTTGTTTGATATTAGGATGGCTACTCCAGCTTGCTTCCTGGGCACATTTGCTTTTGGAAAACCTGTTCTCAGCCCTTTACTCTAAGGTAGCATTTATCTTTGTTAGTGAGATGCATTTCTTGTATGCAGCAAAATGTTGGGTCTTGTTTATGGATCCAATCTGTAAGCCTGTGTCTTTTCATTGAGGCATTGAGTCCATTGATGTTGATGTATAATAGTGACCAAAGATTGTTATTTCCTGTTATTTTGATATTTTGTTATAGGTGGTGGTTGTGTGCTTCTTTTGTTTTAGCTGCAGGGGAGGTTTTTGCTTCCTCTGGGATTTTTTTTTTGGAATAGTTATCTTCTTGGGTTTGTGATTTTCCTTTTAGCATTTTCTGTAGGGCTGGAGTTGTAGGTAGATACTGTTTAAATTTCGTTTTGTCGTGGAATATCTTGTTTTCTCCATCTATGTTGATAGAGAGTTTTGCTTGGTATAGTAGTCTGGCCGGTCACCTATGTTCTCTTAGCACTTGCAGGACATCTGCCTAGGCTCTTCTAACTTTTAAAATTTCTCAGGAGAAGTCAGGTGCAATTCTGATGGGTCTGCCATTATATGTTATTTGACATTTTTCTCTTACACTTTTAATATTTTTCTTTGTTCTGTACATTTGGTGTTTCAATTATTATGTGCTGAGAAGAATTTCTTTTCTGGTCTAATCTGTTTGGTGTTCTGTATGCATCTTGGAATTTTACTGGCATCTCTTCCTTAAGGTTTGGTAATGTTTCTTCTCTGATTTTGTTAAAGATTTTTCCTGGACCTTGGAGTCAGGAGTCTTCTCTTTCCTCTCTGCCTATAATTCTTAGGTCCCATCTTTTCATTGACTCCTTGATTTCTTGGATGTTGTGGGTGAGATTTTTAGGTTTCTCATTCTCTTTGGTTGTTGTATGATTTCTTCAATCGAATCTTCCACACCTGAGGCTCTGCTTTCCATCTCTTGTATCTTATTTTTGATATTCATGTCTGTAGTTCCTGTTCTCTTCCCTTGATTTTCCACCTCCAGTATTGTCTCTGCTTGTGTTTCCTTTATTGCTCCCACTTCCAATTTCAAGTCTTGAATAATTTTACTCATTTTATATGTTTCTTCCTACAATTTGCTTGTCTTTGCAAATCTTTCAAATCCTTCAAATCTTTCATAGCCTGTGTCTTTCCCATTCATGTTTGACTGCATGTCTTGGACATCTGTAATGGTATTCTCCAATGCTTTCATTTGTAAAATTGAGGATTCTTTAAATTCTTTCAAAGATTTAATTCCTTCTAGTAAGGATTCTATCACTTTCCAAAGTATAGATTTGTCATCATATTCATGTGTTTCAGCTGTGGTGGCATGGCCAGAGCTTGCTGTACTAGTATAGCTGAATTTTGTTGGAGTCCTATTTTCTTTTCTTTCGTTGGCCTTTAGTCATCTGGTTGTTCTTAGATGTTGTTCCTGGTACTCTGGGCTTGGGGCCAAGAAGGGCTCTTTGGTGCAGAGGCCTTATAATCTTAGTGATCCGTAGCTCTCCACCACAGGCTGGATGGGCCCTTGTGTGGAGGTTGGTTCTCAGTGTGGTTCCCAGAGCTCACCCCTTCCTGTTGTGTCCCAATTTGGAACTCAGGTCAGAGGCTGTGGTTGGACATGTTATTCCTGCCTGCAGGATTCTGAGATCCAACTGGATTTCTTAGTGATGTTGATGCAGGTTGGCAGGCCACAGACTGGATTATCTTGTCCTTTCCATCTGTCATATAATATATATATTATATATAATATATGTGTATATATGTGCAAATATACACATATATATTGTTTTGTCAAGATAAGGTTTCTCTGTGTAAACCTGGCTGTCCTGGACTCACTTGGTAGACCAGTCTGGCCTTTGGACTCACAGAGATCCACCTGCCTCTACCTCCCAAGTTAAAGGCATCCAGCCTATCTGTCTTATATTTGTGTTTTCCTGAGTTAAACATTTGTCTAGCTTTCTTCTTGATTGTCAGTAAGCTGTTTCTTTGTGTCTACTTTAAACTCTAGGATTTTTTGAGAATGTTTTTTTAATTGTTCTTTTAACCTCTGTGTCCTAGAATTCATCTAGCTAAGTCTTTTTTGCCAAAATTTATATGGGACTATCAAATTTTGGAGATAAGACTCTAACTTGATCATTCATATTATTGGCATTCCTGCAACTAGATAATGGTATGTGAACCCTCTTTGTTAGTTTTGAGTTTGATGTGGATGGAGAAGATCTGGTGAAAAAAGAAGTTGTGCATGATGATTAGGTATGGAGGTTAGAAAGGACTTGAATAGAATGAATCAGGTGGGAAGAATAGACTGGGTTAGCATCCAGGATGTGCTTCCTGTTGCAGGACCTCTGTAGAGGTAGATATGTCTAGGTTGAAAGTTTGGGTATGATGTAGGACAGTCCTATGGTTTAGAACAAGATAAAGAGAATCCTGTCCAAAGTCTAGAGGTCCTTTGAGGTGCAGAAAAAGGAGAATAGACTTTGCTGATGCATCTGTTGTGAGATCCAGGCTAAATCTTTTTTTTTTAGTGTTTATTTATTACTTCAAGTTACATATCCATCACAGTCCCCTCTCTCCATCCCTCCCAGTCACACCTCGCACCCTCTGACCCATCTTCCACCTATCCTACCCCTCTGGAGTGGTTTGCTCCTATGTATTAGCCCCCTTAAGTTCAACAGTCATATGAGGGTTAAGAGCTTCCTCATCCACTGGGGGCCTCTATAGCAATTTCCATTACTACAAACTGCCCTACTAACAGGTAACAAGGACTATGTTCCTTTTCCTTTTGGTGTGTTGCTTGTAGGAGAGTTATCCTGTTCCTCATTGTTAAATCTAATTATAAGTGAATAGATGCCATGTGAATCTTTCTGGATCTGGGTTAGCTCACTCAGGGTGGGCTTTTCTAGTTCCATCCATTTGGCTGCAAATTACATGATTTCCTTGTTTCTAATAGCTGAATAGTATTCCTTTTTTTTTTTTTTTAATCCAGTCTTCGATTGAGGGACATCTGGGTTTTTTCCAGTTTCTACTTATTACAAATAAGGCTGTTGTGAACATAGATGTCTTACTGACTGTGGTAAAGTCATGGACACAGAAGTCATGATTACTGATTGGGTTGGACCTTGGAGGATTTTGTGGGAAATTTGAGTACCAAGTAGGGTAGTTGGGGGCACTGCAGAAGCACTTTTTAAATATTGTAATAAAAACAAAACCCAAGATAAAGCTTGATGGCATCCTTTCCCTCTGTCTTCACCCAGTACAAGTGTACACATGAAGTTGACTCATTGTTATTCAGTTTGAAGCTAGAAATAATATTACAAATCCATCATGATTTTACCATGACAGGTAGAAAAAAAAAACACACAAAACCAAAATGTGTCTTTGTTTATATTAACAAACTTCATGTAAACCACTGCCAGCAGATTTTTAGTTTGCTATGAATTAAAAGTAGATTCATATTTTTTGTGAGTCCTGGTAGCTATTTCTGTTGTCATTGTCTATAGTTTACTGTTAATATTATGCCTCCTACTGTACATGACACCTTCAAATATTGGTTAGTTTGAGGTGGAATTTCTTGAGTGTGTATATTCTACTGCTTGCTTTAAAATTTCTGTCTCATCATATTACATGAACTCACGAATCAGCAACTATTTCAATATGGGACCATTTCTGTTATAACTAATTCCACAACAGTGAATAAAGACTTTCTATGTCCCTGGAGTGTTGGTTATATTAAAAATATAACAGATTATTTGGGTTTTTCAAATCTTGGAATAACAACCGGTACTGCATTTTTCCAGCACTGTCCCTAAATACCAGCAGATGAAAATCTGTCTGGAAGTGCAAAATGTTGAATTTTGAATAGAGGAATTTGTGTTCATTGTGTGCAGAGCAAGAGGAGGGGGCAGTGGGCAAAAACAGAAATTTCACCCACTACTCAGGCTGCTTCTTATTAGTATTAATTGCAGGCTCAGTGTTAAGTCAAGTATGTGGAGATGTGAGTCCATGAATAATAATGGCATTGAAGCACAGTAATTAATAGAACAGAATGCTCCCCAAAGAGGAGACCCCCACTGCGAAGGGAGAAAGGACTTCGCCTTTCATAAGAGTCTGATATGGACATTTGAACTTTGATTTTTTAAAGGTGGAGTGAGGTGAAATGAATTCCACTTCATTAGCAATGTGGAGTGAGTCAAGCAGTCTCTAGAGAAGCAGTTTTAGTTGCCCAGAACTCTCTAGTGCATGGCAAGGCAGGTCCTCTGTCGTGATTTATATAAACACAGGGGAAAAAATTTTATTTTTGCTTTTGTTCTTAAAAGACAATGAAATCATGCAGCACTGTTCAAATACAAAATATAAAGGTTAGTCACCAGTTTAGAAGCTGGTAAACATGTGACTAATCCAACATTGTGAACCCTAACATGAGCCCTAACCTTTAAAGTACCCAATTTTAGTTCTGATTAAACAGCATAAAGTTAGCATACTTAATGGCTCTTGCATGAAGTGAAAAAAACAATCTCATATTTGCTTATGTTTTCAGCTCCATAAAAATGTGCACACTTCACTTTGTGAATTTTCCTTCATCTCCTATTAAAAAAAAAGATTTCACAAGTTTGTAGAAATTTTAGTAAATTAAAATTAAAGTTAGATTTAGGGTTAGGTATAGGGCCAATAAATGAAAATAAACCGCTATATATAATGGAATAATTAACAAAATGAAGAAAAATATATAAAGTTGAGATTCTGAATAGAAATAATGAGAATTTTAGGGAGCCATACAGACAAAGATATGTGTTATGAGCATAAACTGTTCTTGCAGACGACCTGATTTTGGCTCCCATAATTCACACAGCGAAGCCCACAGTCACCTATAATGCCAGCTCCAGGAAGTCCTACACCCTTTTTTCTTAAATACACACACACACACACACACACACACACACACACACACACACACATAAATAAATTAATTAATTAAAATTAAAATAAATCTAATAAAGTTGATTTTAAAATCATCTTAGAGGGCTGGAGAGATAGCTCAGTAGGTAAGAGCACTGGATGCTCTTCCAAAGGACCTGGATTCATATCCCAGCACACACAAGGCAGTTCACAGCTGACTGTAAAGGGCAGGTGTAGTGGCACATATCTTTAATCCCAGCACTCAGGAGGCAGAGGCAGGTGGATCTCTGTGAGTTCAAGACCAGCTTGGTCTAGAAAATAACTCCAGGAGAGCCAGAAAGCCAGATATACACAGAGAAATCTTGTTTTGAAAATCAAAAATCTTACAGAGATTAATTAATTAATAATAGGTATTAAAATAAGTACAAAACAAGAAGAAAAGCAATCCCCTCTATGTAGATTTCAAAATGAAACAAAATGGTCATCCCTAAACCAGAAAATAAATTCCTCAAACAATATATTATGCTGGCTTCAATACATTTAAAATTATATGATGTATTTATTTGTTCTAATTTGGTTTCTGTTGCTACAATAAACATTATTACCAAAAGCAACTTGTGCAATAAAGGTTTTATATCATATTATTGGTTATTGTTCATTGTAGAAGGAAATCAAATCTACATCAGGACAGAACCTTGATGCTGAAACTATGGAGGATCAATGGAGAGACAGACAGTTGGGGTTCCAGGGAGCCTATTGGTGCCCCTAATTTGAGCACTTCTCCCCTTTTCTTCTACATACCTAGAGTCTAGCCAGCTACTTCATCCCATCTGTGATGATGGCACATTCACAACACTGAATTAACAAATCATATGACAAATAACAAATAATAAACTATCTCCTTTAAGCAGATTGATAAATGAGAATTACCACTGGGTGTTGTCATAATACGAGTGAGTGGGTATGAATGAACATAATGAAATGTTTTCAGGCACAGACAGAAAACAGTTCAATGCTGTGGTGCAGTAAAATGCCCTACTTCTACCAACCAGCAAATTCATTGGAAGAGAAGATTTCTTCTCTTCCCCACTGGACAGTTGCCCTTCAGTGAGGTCATCCATATAATACATTGTGACAGAAATTACTATTATAACCAAATGAACATTCACAAATTGGGATGTGAGGGAATAGACACAAAGCTAAAAGGATGGACCTAGAAATCTTGTGACTGGGAAGTGGTTTTCCAAAGAGAGAAAAATAAAAAAAAAATTATAGACCGTTCCAAAAATGGTTATTAACAGGATTTTGCATGTATACTAACCTTAACTTTCAATGTTTCTCTATTCTGAGAAGAAACCATAATTTTAAAATCAATATAAAGTGCTGACATTTTGAAATTCTTCTTAGAAGTTTAATAAGTAGTATTGCTTTAATTTTAAATATCATATATTTCTTTTAATATCTGAAAATATTAATTTTAGAAATAACTTTGTTGGCCCATAGACAGATGTTTTTGAAGATTTATATTTGGATTATAGACCAGTGTTAATGAAAATTATTATTAACTATATTTAATAATACTATATAAACTCCTTTAATCTATTCCCTAAAAGTTAATACCTAATAACACTTAAACAGCTTCCTCAACAGGGCTCTTCTCTACAGTCTCTCAAAGCCACAGCCTCTGTCTCTGTGGTCTGCTCACAGTCCATGCATGCCTCATGCCTTGTTAATTTGCTAGCTTACCTTAGGTTGCTCTGATCCTGCTGACATCCTTTTCCCAGTCTTCTTGGGCAGGCTCATGGCAAGTCACACTCTTGGACTCTGCCTCTCCGTTTCTGTGCTGAGGCTTCTATTCACCCACTTCTTATTGTCTCAGGACTCGTGTTATATTAGCGTGGCCTTGGGGCTGGCAGATGTCATAGGTCTTAACACCTATGTTTCTTTTCAGGATTGGCCATCTCTCTTGCAGGCTGGCTCTGTGTGTGTGTCTCTCTCTCTCCTCTCGCGGAGGGAGGGGGGCTCCCTCTCACATGTACAGTGTCTACCTCGCACCCAGTGGCTCCACCTCTCTCATCTGTGGGGTCTCTGTCTCCTGTTTCCTCAGCAATTCTCAGTTTATGTGCTAAGGCTTCTGACCGTTGATTTGCCTCAGTGCTGTTGCAGCCTAAGGGCTGGCACATGGCATACATCACTTCATATTTCTGTCTTGGGGGCTCTCTGGCCTCACCCCTGTGTCCTTATATAGGTTGTGGTGTCTTAAAGTCTTTCACTGGATCTGGAGGCCCTTTATCATGTTATTTGTTGGCTCCTGTGGCCTTTTGCAGTTTCTGGTGATCCTTGTCCAGGCCCCTCCAGAGGGTGCTTTCTGGGCTTCCTCAAAGCTTTGACTTTGTAGCCACTCCCCTTTACTCAACACCATATGCAGGCTTCTAAAACAGGCTTTTCTCTGTCCCTCCTTGGCCACAAGACTTGGCCAAAAGCTTTAGGTGGAGTACTTCAAAGTGTGGCCTCATTGAGAAGCCTTCCTTCAGTTTTTCTGGCTTTGAAAAGGTCTATATGCTGCCATGCACCAGACTGATCTGCATTCTAAAATCTCTTACTAAGTCACTACAGGTCATGCCTCCACAACTCACATCTGCCATGGCCCTGTGCATCAAATTGGATGTGAAAAAGAAATCTAAATTTTCTCACAATTGTAAAGTGTCTATTGGGGTTTGATTTTGCTATTTCTCATCTAAGACTGCTCAATCATCAATTCAAATTGACAAGGAAAATGTCTCTTCATATGAGACCTGATCCAAAAGAGACTAAAATTTTTATCCAAATTCTAAGATTTGCTGTTGTTCATCCAGAATTTGTGCACCATGTTTTGTTTCATTTTGTTTTGTGAACTTTAGATTACATTTCCTTTGTTTCATTCACTACTTTGTTTACTACCTGACAGTGTTGTGAGATGGAACTGTTTTTCCTGTGGAGGATGTGGGATGGAAGATGTATGTCATTCTTGGAAGATCTATGCTCATTTTTTTCACAAAAGCCAATCTTGGGGTACACAACTCAAGATCAGATAAGGACAAGTCCCTACACACACTTCTTGGCCCAAATCCCATTACGATTCTAGGTCACAACCAAACATCATTCTTATGAGGCAGTAGATGGTGACATTCTGTCTATGCATGTGAGGGTCATTGTGTGGAAGTTTTCCAGTAAATCATGGAGGCCAGTTCCCATGTCTTCATTGTCTATTCTGTAATAATCAATAAGCATTGAATTAGTTAGGCATTGCTTCCTATCTCCCCTAAGTGCAAACTGTGGCCATCTACTGCTCTCTTCTCTTCTCCAAGTATCTCTTCCACATCACCAGTATATGATGGGCCTCCAGGCACCTCTCGTTGTGTATATATCTCTAAGAAAGACCCATTTTATTCTGAATAAACCAGTTTTATAATTGCCCTTATTTTTTATTTTTCCTTCCATTTGTATTTTTTCAAATGGTATTTGGTGTATACGTGGAGATTGTGTCTGCTTTTCAATTGTGAGATAAAGTCACAGATATCTTTGAGACTCCTGTCTATCCAAACCACTTTCATTTTTTATATCTCTCACCAGGCATATGTTTGTATGTACAAACTATTATAGACTTTTAAAATAATTTCTTATCTTGGACTTCCAAAACAAAATCAAACATGCTTAGAGAAGGCATGTTTATTTTCTCACAATTATGTAGGCCGAATATCTGGGAACTGGGTGGAGGATACCCAGGGCTGAGAATCAGCTGTTTTTTAGAGCATCAAATCATAAAATTGAAGGAAGAACTTCTGCCCCATACTATTTCCTTTTTCATAAAAGCTCATTTTACAAGTTCTGTTCAGAAGAACTTCCTTCAATCCTTCCAATCAGCATTACTTATTTGATTATACAGCTGTGCAATTTAAACTAAGTTGTAGCTTTGGCATACTTTTAAGTCCAATTATAAAGTAAATAATGGACTATTGCTGAACATCCTTTCTCATAATAAGCATGTTTGTTGTTTTGTATTTCTAACATTCACTGTTAGACACAAAGATCATTGTTCATTTCCATTTGGCTCTAGAAAGCTTACCCCTTTTCTCATCAATTGGATGACGGAGTATCAGACAAGAGAATGTAGGACTGTCATACTCAAACACCTCATGACTTCACAGTGTAATATGAATGTAATAAGATGATTAATAAGGGGAATTCCACATTGAATATTGTAGGATGAGTAAACTTAAATAAACACAGTTTTTTGAAGCAATTAAAAATTTAAATAACATATCTGTATGGGAAAGATATGAATCCATTTTGAGGTATTGACAACCTCTGTATCTTAAAGATAACCACAAATAAAAACAAATAGAAAACATATTTGTAACCTCTGGTTACAGAAGGCAAAGAAGAGTATTCACGGAGCAAACAAAGGAAACGAAAAGAAAAAAATTGTCTTCAAAGCAACAGAAAATACCATTTGGTCAAGTACACCAGGCAAACATAGACATGTGGCATTCATTCAGAAGGATATCTCTTTCATATTTAAACAGCAACTGAGTGGATGCTAAGATCTCTGCTTCAAAGAAAAAAAATATAATTTTCAGAATGTACACTGGCAGATAAATGAACAAGGAAGTGGAGAATGTCATCAAGAGTCACTCTGAATGCTTTGTGGGCCATAAAGACAAAGTTCCTAAACTTCTATTGTGCTCTGTCCTTTTACAGAGTTTGTTTCAGCAAAGCCAAATCACCAGGTTTATCACCTCAGAAAGCAACAGGTCCAGGTCTGTTTGAGAAAAACAGGGGAGGAAGCTTCTTCAACTGGAAGGTGTCTGTGGGATTTCTACTGTCATACAAGTGAAATGATTAGCTGAACTTCCTATACTTGAATGCTCTTTTTTTTTCCTACAAAAGTACCTACCAAGTGAGAGTTAGACTCAGAAAGTCCTCACAATAATAGCTAAAATGAAAAAGAAAAAGTGGATATATAGAATGAATTTGTGGCTTTTAACAGTTGAGTAGGGGTAGATTTACTCACATTCCTAAGATTCAAATAAAGCATCATTCTGGTTCATCCAGTGGCTTGAAACTTTGATAATGCTGTTCAGTTGACAGTCTTTAAGAGAAAGGTCAACAACAATCAGATAATTCTGACTACCAGAGACCTTGTGAAGAGGTAATGGTGAACCTCTGGCCCTAGCATGATATAACCATACCCAGGCAGAAGACAGAGATAGCTGCTCTCCTCACACTGCTTCCCACAGCTACAGGTGAGGCTCTAATCAAACAGAGTAACAGAACAGGAACTTTCAAAAGAAGGAGATGAGAAACCAACATCCTCTTTGAGAGAAGAAGAAAGAATGATGTTCTTACATAATCAATATGAATGAACATGGGGTAGAGTTGATAAAGATGAGGTCTGGCCAATAGTTTGAAGAGTGGCTATATCTTAGGTATCCTGTAGATTAACCCATGTTTGAAATAATTTTAGATTACATAGTTGAAAATCAAGAGCTAGATGGATACCTCGTTAGTATGAAAACCCTTGAATGTCTTTACTGAGAAGTCAGAAGCCATGATCTAAGGACTGGTGTGAAGGTTAAGTAAGTAAACTGCTTCTTACACGAGAAGGAGGAGGACCATAGTTTTATTATCCAGAACCCATGATAGAACCCAGGTTTGGCAGTGTGTACTGCTAACACACTCCACCACGGAGGCAGCAAGGAGGATTTCTGGGTCTTGAGGGCCACACAGTTGAGCCTTTCATGAACTCTGAGTTCAGTGAGAGGCCTTTTCTCAAAATACAAGAAGAACAAATGAGGGAGATACACTATGTTGACCTGTTTTCTTCATTGTGAACCAGCACAAACACCACATATGCACATACATATATACATACAGGATATGTTCATACATACATACATACATACATACCTGGGGAAGAGTAGGTGAGAGAAAATGAAAGGGAAGAAATGGAAGGTGGAGGTAGATGAAGAAGGGAAGAAGAAAGTAGAGGTTCCATTGTCTTTGCTTCCTAGATGCAAATTTTAGTCCCATAAGCAAGCATGATATGCTTGAAGGTAAAGTCAGATATTGGCATTTAGATAATCCTGGAATTTCAGATCACAAAAATTACCCAGATTCCTAAAGTATCCAAACTGGGACCATTGGGTACATGTATTCCAGTGTTTTGTCTTGTTTTCTGAGGCTGTAATAAATACTTTGACAAAATTAATTTAATGAAGAAACGTATTTTCCTCATAATTCAAGTTTACAGCTTATCATTGATAGAGAGTCAAGACATGGGAATTTAAAGCAACTATTCATAATGCCATACCCAGAGCACAGAACAACGAACCACTGCATGCTTTCCAGTGCTCAGCACCCTTTAACCTTTTTATTCAGTCCAGGGCTCAGCCCACGATGTGGTCACAGCCATATCCAGGATGATTCCATCTTAATTAGCTTAAATAATATAATGTCTCATAGGCATTCACTCAGGTCAACTCTCTCATCCTAGGTAAGTCTAGATTATGTTAAATTCAGACACACAGACACACACACACGCACATGTGTATATATATATATATATATATATATAATTTGTATTATATATGTACATATGTAAGTGCATAATAATTGTGGTTATAGCACAATGCCTTTATAGATTACTACATCATTCTGCAATGTCAAATGTTGGACACCTATGGAGGTGTTTGAAAATGTATGGTCCTACAGGGAATTTGGGACATGACTATGAGAGATGCTTTGAATCCATAAACAAGAGTTCCTCAGTTTTGTTGTAGAAGGAATTTAAAGGTACAGTGCGTGTGTGTGTGTGTGTGTGTGTGTGTGTGTGTGTGTGTGTGTGTGTCTGTGTGTGCATAAAAGCACCCTTGCATGCTGGAGTTACCCTGACTTCTCCCTCAAGAAAATGCTCATGATGTCTTCTGGTTCTGCATGAGTTCCACTAACTTGTTCATTTCTGTAGGCTCACCAAGGGTGCAAGAAGGGCATTTGTGATGCAACAGTACTGAAAATGACCATAGTAATACTTTAGTTGGGATATAGAATGTAAATATAAAAGGTTCATGATGCAATGATTTGGTCTGATCTTGGTCTGTTTGAAGTTGGTAGAACCTTTAATATGTTGGTTCAATGAAAGGAGATAATGTCACCTAGAAGGTATAGAAATGTCAGACCTTATTTCTTTTGGTCTCTGCTTTGTATCTCAACTACTATGAGGTATCACTTTTCACTATATACTCCTACCAAAATAACAAAACTGAAAAAATGTGAAAGTCTTAAATATATGGCCCAAAGTAGGCTTTTTTTTTCTTAAATTCCAAGATGATTTTGTCAGGCATTTTGCTATACTAATGGAAATCTAAACAATACTGTGCTTCATGTGTGGGAGTGAGAAAAAGTGTCATCTAAGCCTCTAAACAGATGAAATCAGCACATGCATATGTTCTCAGAGTATCTATCAACCACCTGGGTCTAAGAAGGACATGTAAATTCGAATTGCTTCTGGGAAAGTGGGTTAAGGGAGAGAAGCTAGGAACTGCTTCCAGGAAGAGTTTCCATTCATGCCTCTCTCTCCCTTTCCTTCCATTGTGGTCTAAATCATTAGGCAAAGCATGACAAGAGCAATGTGTGTAAATTATTAAGGTTTGCATCTTCAACTTTTTGATTTTGTGTAGTCTGTGCTTTAAAAGTGCTGCTCTTCAGGCCAACCACAGAGCTCCTATACTGTCATTTATGTCGCCTTCATGCAAATTCTACTGTCACAGCCCAATAGGTCCCAGGTGCCATCCATCTTCAGCCAGAACGATTGCTTTATTACCACATTCATCAATTTGTGCTCTGGGCTCGAGTTAGAAGTGACTTGGAAAGACAAAACTGTTGCCTTAGTAATTGAATATGAAAGTCTTATTAGGCACCACTTTCACTAATCTGAGATGAAAGTCACTAATGTGATATGACTTTAACACTGAATAAGCAACAATAAATTCTGTACAATGTGAATATTAATAGATGCAACAGGAGAGTGTTAATATGTTAATGTGGTGAGATATTGCTAACAAGATGTGAGGATTGCATTTGAAAAGCATTGATATCATCTTACTACAACTCCCTGGATTTGCAGATATCATGGTCTAAGACAGTCTCTGTCAAGATTTCAGAAAGATACCACTTGCTTTTGGAGTCACTGCCACAACAATGGCTTGTCTTATTTCAATGTTCCAAATTAATATATATATATATGCATATAGGTATTAATTTCATTGCTCTTTTCTCAATCATTTTCCTCTATTGATTGAATCATATAAATTAAACAAAACTATGAATTCATAGTAGCTTGGATAGCAATATAATTTACCAACATCCTAGGAGGAAAGAGAAGAAAAAGTGAACAAAGATTCGAGTACTCCCTCATACCACAAGAAACTTCCATTTCCACTGTTCTGTTTCCAACATTCCATGCTCCATCCTTAGCAGGTGCCTTTCTGTGTTTCAGTCCGCCAACCATTACTAGTTTCAAAGAGATTCAGAGACCAGGCAGTGAGCTTCACTTCACAAATCAAGCTATCTGAGTGACTTTTGGTGCTGCTGCAAGTTTTCACTTATTGTTTTAATTTTGGAACAAACCACAGGTCTCTGAATGCATGACTAATACATGGCACAATGTCTGACATCACTGGTGTTGACATCAAGGAGTGGTCAGAAATCCAGTCTATTTCAGTGTTCATGGCTTATGACAATGTAGTCATAGACAGTAGCTTGAAATAGCCAGTAACGCATGTGTGTGTGTGTGTGTGTGTGTGTGTGTGTGTAGTGTGTGAGTAGATGTGTGTTATAGCTTAATATCTTACTTTATATGAAGCTTACTGACAAATTAAAAAGCAATTTGTTTATTTCGGTGCCTAGAATAACTAGAGCCAATCGTAACTCATTTTAAAGGGTTTAGTTACTTAAGACAGCCTTGTAGTATTGCTAATCATCTTGTCATCCCACCAGGTGTATAGAGACCTCATGAACTCTCATATATTAAAGTTTCATTGCAGCAGCCAACAGCTACATAGTCAGTATCAACGTATGTGATGTTCTTTTTAGGTATTTCCGATTACTAAAAATAGTGAAACTAAAAATAGTCCTTTTATCTAAGACTTGTTTATTTCCCTGGTAGATAAAATGGCTATTCAAATTTAAAATATAAATTCATAGTTCACATAAAAGAGTACAAATAACACTACCTTAGATTAAGGAATAGAAAGATAATTACACTACCTTAGATTAAGGAACAGAAAGATATTATCTTAGGAATCATAATTTAAAAGGTGAAATTTTATACACAGGATTGTCTCAAAACACAGCAGTCACAAAATTTTGAGTGTGCTTAGAGAAAAATATATAGTTTAATAAACAACAAATTAAAGGTTTATTTATCTCAAATCAGTGCTGGAAAGACGACTCCATGGATAAGAATTCATACTGTTTTAACAGAGACCCTCATTTTGTTCCCAGTTCCCATACCATGCAGCTCATAACCACCTGTACGTCCAGCTCCAAGGCATCCAGCATCCTCCTGTAGCCTCTGCCAATGGATGTAGATCATTCACATATCCACACAAGTACAACCACCCACCTACACACACACACACACACACACACACACACACACACGATAATTAAAAATATTTATCTAAACTTGAAAAATATAACGACTGTCACAGACTCTTAAGCAAAGGAATACCTAGCAGTTTTTTTTTTTTTTTAAGTTCTAATTTAGCTGTCAATAACAGATGAGGAAACTTAGATCTACTAGTGCCACATAGCCTCCAAGCACTGGAGAAAATTTCTTCTATGTGAGTTTTGAGCAGGGGTACCTCACTCAAAAAACACAAGTGTTCTCGAAAGCAAACAAAAAAGACAGAAGATCGAGGGGTGGGTCCAGGATGAAGGTTCTACACGTATAATCTTCTGTGTGAGACTTTCACTATGTCAGTGATGGCAGAGCTTGTGTGGAGAAGAGAATATTAGAATCTGCCCACATGTTATCCTTCATCTTTTCATGTGATCACAGAAAAGTCACATCAACCAGGGGACTTCAACTGAAAATGGTATACTAGCAAGTCAAATATAAAGTTCTGACCATGTCTCAAAAGGGTGGACCTGATCTGTTTTTTAAGGAGTCCAATAACTTCATAAGAGTTGTGTATTTGGGGATGGAAAGATAGCCCAGCGGTTAAGAGTACTGGCTGCTCTTTCAAAGGACCTGTGTTCAAATCCCAGCACCCACATGGCAGCGCAATAACTGTCTGTAACTCTTGTTCCAGGGAATCCAACACCCTCACACAGATATGCATTCAGGTAGAACACCAAGGCATACAAAATAAAAATAAATAATTAGAAAAAGAGTTGTGGACTCACATGTTAGGTCATGAGAAAATTCCTTATAACTCCTATCTTTTAAATATGATGATAATAATAATATCTGCTCTTGTCTAGAATTTTATAGAGATCAAATATGATAGATCACAGTCAGTACCTTATCTGGGTAAGGGTGTGTGGTGGTCAATTTTACTTGTCAACTGGAAGCAGCCTAAATTATCTGTTAAAAAAAAAAAAAGACACAGTGTCAGATTGTGTGGACTGGGTTGGTCTGTGGGTATATCCAGCTGCTTATTTTCACTGTCTTATTTGATATGGGAAGACCCAGCCTGAAAGTGGACGCTATTACTTCCTTCATTTGCCCTTTGGACTGACTATGTAAGAGTAGAAGATGCTAGTTAAAAACGATGCATATATTCATTTATTTCTGGTTTCTCTGGACTGTGGGTAGGATCTGCCTAACTGCTCTAACTTTATGCACCCTTGACTTCTCCATAGGGATTAACTGAAAGCAGGACTAACTTGTGAGCTAAAATAAAATCTCCCACAGATTACTTTTTGTTGGCATATACTGTCATAAAATGTAAAGAACACAAGATAGGCTATACCCAAAAATATGTGTTTGAATTTTTGCATATTTGCTGGATTATGTGACTCTCACATTATACTTCTTGCATTCATGCAAAAGAAAAGGTTACGCATAACCACTTACATCCATAGACACTGAGACGAGGGTTGCTCTAAGAGTTGTGTTGGCATTTCTTAGGAACAGTCTTGACAGACATTTGACACAATGTACTGCAAGTTTTACACTCAGGGAAGCCAGAAAGAAAATAGAAAGGAAGGTGAAGGAGTTCTTGATTCAAGTGAGTACATGAAACAAAGATGAAAACAGGGATCACAGGAAATGCAGCAAGTGATAGCTTATTACATACAAGAAATAAGTAATTTAGTCATAAACATTCTTTTGTTACAACTATGTTCACTTGAAATGAGTTTTTGATTCAAAGTCAAATGTTTGACATGCTAAAATTGAAGTTTCACCCAAGTATCCTGCAACTACAAATATGTATGTAGGGTGCAGGCTGTGCACCCATTTGAGAATAACGCTTGATTCCCTTCTCTGAGAGATCTTTTACAACCACGCACTGCTAAGTTATTTTGTTATAACAGGTCTGATGTAAAATATCAGGAAAAGCATGATCTCACTCTCCATGATGCTGTATCACATTTACACTGCTGTTTAGGACAACTCCTCTTCCAAAATGCTAAAATGTTTAGTTCCTGATGAAAACTACGATTGGAAATAACACTCAGAACACATCCTTGGATAACGGAATCACTGGAATCCAGAGTTTTCAGCTGTTTTTTTTTTTTTTTTTTTTGCAAGAAATTATAACAGGAACCCTCAAAGCAGAAGTCAAACATTCTTTAATCATAACTGCTTTCTAATAAGTCATTTAAAGTTGAGCATGTGTTGGGTAGATGGCAACACTTTTTGGGTGACTTCAGAGTCAATTTTCTCCTGCACACGGTCTCTTCAAATAGGTATTCCAGAGAGATTCTTGTAAGAACATTCCTCATGTCAGGAAGGCCAACAGCACAATGAGGCATTTTTCTTAGAGTCAAATAATTCCTCCTAATAAATGATTTTCAACTTTAATAAAAATGTCCCAAATATACAGCTATCTATTTCTGTGTCTGTATTTCACTGGGCTGCAGTATGCACCAGTATGATAGTATGCAAGTACATAAATACATATTGCTCTATCTCTATTGTCCGTCTCTCTCACTGCCATCTATCTATCTATCTATCTATCTATCTATCTATCTATCTATCTTTCTTTCTTTCTTTCTTTCTATCATCTATCTATTTATTAAATATATATATATTTCTATCTCTCAACTATCATTTACATCTATCATCTAGCCATTATTTATCACCTATCCATTCCTCTTTTGATTCATCTCATCGGCCTTTATGAATAATTTTATGTTTGTTTTAATATGTTTGTGATATATAATATGTGGTATTATTATACTTTAAAAATATATACAAAATTATAGCTTTATCTCTGTAATAGTTTTCTTTAGAAGTCTCTATTTTGGTGAAAATTAATCTAGATCATCTAAAATAATACCAAGATCCTGCTGCCTACCAGACTGACTGAAATATCTTGAAGTTCCTGTATTTAAGAAAATTGTAAAATACACATTGGTATGAATACCCTCATCAAACGTTCTGTAGGGCTTAGACAAATTAGATTTAGAAAATATATAGGATTTTCTGATACTGTCTCTTAATTCGGGGCCTGAAGAGCATTATCAGCATGAAGTCAGCAAAAACAGGAAAGATTTAATAGACTGAAAAATAAGGTTGAAGTCAGGAAAAACAGGAAAGACTCAATAGACTTGAAGAAACAAAGTATCTGGCCTGACATTGTTTTCAGCTGCTAAGTGGGCGGAGCCCAAATTAGGCTGAAACAGAGTTCCTCCTATTTGAGGACAGTGCATGGAGCCCAGAAAGAGAAGAGGCCCCTGATGCTAGAGAGCTCCAAGAGTCCTGCTGAAAAAAGGGCTGGCCATTGATGGCCAGCTCTCTCCTTGAAGCAGAAAGAAGCCGGTGAGCAAAGAAAGCCTGAGAAAGACACCAAAAGGCCAAGGACTAAACCCTGTGGCTCAGCTTTTGCCTAGAGGGGTTTGATCTGTCCAAACAGTGGCATAAAGGAAACTGTGCCTGGCTTTAAGGACTGAGGCAGAGCAGCTGAGTTCCTGATTCAAAAGAAGTAAGTTGGCCTGCAGACGGCTGGGGTCTCCCACAGAGAAGAAAGCATGAAGCCTTATTTAAGGTGAGACTGCAATAACCAACTTACCCTGACGAACCTGCATCTGAGAGATCCAGAAAAAGGACTGCTAAGTGCGTTAAAGAATCTACAACAAAGACTGTGTTCCTGACGACTGAGGACCTGCCCCAGAGACTGTATCATTCTAAAAGGTTATGAAAATAGTTGTTATAATTATCAATAGGTTTAGTGGATAGGTTAAAGGGGTTGTAGGAATTTATAGGATTAATAGTTAAGAAATTGTTGGTGTTTGTTATAAGTGAATTTAGTAATAAATAAATAAGTGTTAAATAATAATTTAAAGTTCGGTTACAACGTTCAAATAACATTTTCTAAGATAAATAAGAACAAAGTTTAAAAGCAATGTAAACTGTGAGCTTTGTTGAGTTTCCTGCATTTTATCTACTATTGTAGCAAATACTAGAGGCAAATTAAACCACTTTTGGAATTTATAAAATACACATTCATAATATTTTTGCTAAAACATGATAATCACATTACATAATTTTGTTCATCTGACAGGCATAATGTTATAATTTTGAGTTGAATGCTCTAGTTATTGTTGAGGAAAGATATAGTTTGTCCTCTTTGCAGACAGAATTGCTTTTTCAGATCCTTTACTTCCAAATAAAATGTCTTAAAAGTTTGTGCACACTTTAATAAATTCTGAATACCAAACACCCATCAGTTCATTGGATAGTGATGAAGAGATTTTTAAACTTTTGTTTTAGCAAAAAAATATCAATTACTTTGTGATACAATATTTAAGCTTTTATTTAAAGTATTATTAGTGTTATAAATAAGATAGTCAAATAAATGTGAAAGAGAGGTGCTCTGCCCAGTCTCAGGTGTGTGTACATTCAACCACCTTCAAAGGTAGTAAAGAAACTCAGTGAACTTCAGTACCCGCTCATTGAATTGCCTTTGCTTTCCTTGATGATTTACTTTGTTTTCTTTGTTCCCAAATGTCCCCACTTCTGTGATATTTCCACTCTGTACTATCTAATTTTGTTCTACTGTGTAATATGTCACACGGTTTTCATAATCAGTTTGGCAAAAGTCTTTGTTGGTGTAATCTACCTCATGATTTTTAGTTTTGCAGTCTGCTCTTGTTCACTGTTGATTTTATTATTTATATGTTAATTATTTGATTGTCTTATCAAGTTCCTTTGGAAAAGGTCCTGTGGTGTTTTGAAGGAAATTCTCTTGATACTTTTGAATTCATTCACATGAGTCATAGCACTAACATCACACTACGACTTCCATCGATAAGCTTGATACAAATTTTCCAGTGATTTGGCAATTATATTTTCCCATTTATTTGCTAAAACTATTTTTGTAGCCATGTATTTCTTATATTTATTCCTAGTTCCTTAATCTGTGTTATAAGTTATTTTGATAACATAAAATATTTATTCATTATTTCTATGTAGAACCATTACTAATTTTTAATTATGCTTCAGGCTTGTATTTTCAAATTTTAATTGTTTGATAGTTTCATGAATTTTATACATTGAATTTTAGTCATTTCTACCTTTTCTTCCTTTCTAATTCCATTTTCACCTATGATTATGATTATTGCCCGTTGGTCAGTCACTGGGTAACAAGAAAAAAAAAAAAGACCCAAATATTGTTATCCCACAACACTTTACATTTTAAGGTCCTCCCCCTCCAATACATTCCATTTGTTACTAAGTTAAAACCAACAGTGACTTTGCTAATTTATTTAAAGAATATGAAAAGGTAAAAATGTTTTGCAAAAGCTTGGGAGACTTGTCAGTTGATCTCATGACCTCTAGTATCACTACACATTTGTCAGTTGATCGCATGACCTCCAGCATCACTACACATTGTTGTGCCACACACAGTGGATAACTACATTGAAGAAGCAGAGGAGATGCCACTCTCCGCACTGTTGGAGCCCTGTGGAAAACATGGATGAGACAGGATAGAGCAGCGTGAAAGCAGCACATGGAAGCCAGGGGGAAGGCCTACTAACCCAAACCTAAGTCCCTGGGTCTGTGTTTTGCAAATAGAGAATTTTAAAGATCAGTATTTTAATACTGACTGATTGATTTACCTGAAGCAATTTTATGTTCAGTCATTTGGTAGATACCAAGGAATATTTACTCTAATAGAGGAATAGGGCAGGGTAGTTAGGTATCTAAGTTAAATAACCATTAAAAGACAAATATGAAACACATTCTAGTAACTAATATTAGATAATTTGTACTATTAGAGACAAAAGCAATTTTATAGGGGTCCTGCTTTTGACTTTTTATGTTTCCACTTATATTAGTTATGTCACCATGTGGATAGCCTTGAATTTTGGGAAGACAGGCAGTAATTCTTCCTCAAGATTTCTTTTCTGTCCATCTTCGGCTAAACACTGAGCAATCAAGCTTGCTTTCCTCCTTCCAGACATTGAGGTCCCATCAACATTGGTTAAAATTTAGAAATAGTTTATATAACCATTTTATTACCAAGTTTCTAGATAAAATGTCATAACATTTTGATGAAAAGAAATAGCAATACTATCCAGTGGGGATTAAAAGGATTTTTCATGAGGAGATAAAATTGAACGATAATTCTCCTGTGTCAAGTGATCACTAAATTGATAATATTCCAGTATTAAATGTTGTACTCAAGATGAGAACACCAATGACGTTTCAGAGAAAAGTCTTTAGAATGCTAATCTACTATAACTACTATGAATTTTTAAACTATATTTTAAGGATAAAATATATAAATGTTTAATGAATTTCTGTGGAAATATGTATATTTGATTTGAGATTATGGGTTTTATCCATTGTATTTCTGAATTTCCAACACATGCATAAAAATCATTTTAAAATGTCTGAATTTTAGAACCATGAGGAAATGACTGCTAGGCTCTTGCAAAGATGAGCACAAATTTATTGTTTACTCAATGTAGAGTGGTCAGTCTTGAAACAATGTACACACATACAACAAAAATGCACTCAGCAGGCTGTGTGTGTGTGTGTGTGTGTGTGTGTGTGTGTGTGTGTGTAAAAAACAATAATTGCCAAATAAAAAGTGGCTATCAGTGTGAAAGTGCAGGGCTTTGAAGAGGTTTGAGGGAGGTTATCTTGAATGGGCTTGGGGAGAAATGAGAAAGGCAATGAGATGTAATTCTATATCAATTAAAATTACTTGTAGGTTTAAAAAAAAGTCATCGACTTTGTTTCCTATCAATGAGACACTGCCCTAGTGGTGCTGTCTTGTAGGCCTCCAGTGTATGAGGAGGCTCTTGGCCCTCATATGACTGCTGAACTGGGGCAGGGGACTCTTATGTGTGGACACTCCACTCCAGAGGAGTGGGATGGAAGGGATACCAGGTAGAGAGTAGGAGGGCGGGACTGGGAGGGGTGGAAAAAAGGACACTGTGATGGAGATGTAACCTGAAGTAATAAATAAATATTTTAAAAAATAATAAATAAATAAATAAAAACAGTGTCTTTGAGGACAGAACATGATCAAGAGTTCCCAGATTCTATACCATGGGTATCACAGCTCCACAGACTGTCTCTAGCATCACTTTAAAGTGAAGGCAGGCGTAGGGTTGATAGACTAAAGAACAGCAATGTGATTGAGGCTGAAGTTATGCTAGATATAGGCAATAGCTCTGTGGAGCTGAGTGTGGTCTGCCTTCAGCCACAACACAGTAAGTCACCCAGAGATGTAGGCAGAATTCACACCATAACTATTGGCAAAAGCCAAAAATCAGAACAATCATGCTTCATTTGCTTTAAGGGAACCCTTGTAAAACACTTACCTGCTGCTGACTTCACTTGCTTCTTCAACAGAAAATAAAACCCTTCTTCAACAGAAAATAAAACCCTTCTTCAACAGAAAATAAAACCCTTCTTGCTAGGCTACCAGCAAGAAGACAGTTGGAGGATCTCTTTCCTCAGCCCTGTGCCAAAGCACACAATGAAAAACAAGAAGTACAAACACTATCAGAGACTTTTTCACACCCAGCTAGGGTGGAAATCTAATTAGTAAAAAATGCTAGGCGCAAATATTGTGGGCCAGTACTATTCAATCAGAAAATGCTGATTGAGCATATATAGAGACAATCAAAGCCTTTATTTAAATAGGGGTTACAGTCCTAATAAAACACAAAGGGAAGTAGGGGCATAGGCCTCCTCAACAGGTAATGAAAGAAAAAATTAAACTCATCCAATTACATCTGGGGAAAAATCCATTACCTATAACAGAGAGAGGACTGCCCCAGGAAAACTCAGAAGCAAACTAATAATGAAGGCACAATGTCCTTTCAACAGATTCTAAATGAGCTCTAATTTTCTTATATCCACCATTCCCAAACTATATAAATTTCAACTAAGCAGAAAAAAAGTGACATGCTAGCACAATTGTTATTCCAAACAGGCTCAGCTGCTTGCTCACCTTAATTAGACCTAGTCCCGAAAGGGAACCAATCTTTCCTTATTTCCTTCTATGAGTTAACCTGATTTTCCTCAACTTTTCTTTCCTAATAGATTTTGCTGTAACCTTTCAGCCACTGTCATTTTTGATCCTCTCCGAGGAGTTATAATCAAACTGGGTCTTTGGTCAAACAAGAGTTGAACTCAAGTGTCAATGAGAAAGAGAAAATGAGGGTGTTGATCTATCTATTGAAAAAATATTGACCTTATTCTCCACTCTTTGGATTCCCATTTGGCGTGTGTGTGTGTTTGTGTGTGTGTGTTTGTATTTGTGTGAGTGTTTTTGTCTGTGTGTCTATGTGTGTGTCTCTGTGTGTGTGCAGGTGAGTGCATTCGTGTATGTGTGTTGTGTGTATGTGTGTGTTTGCATTCATACATGTATGTTAATATATGAAATTGAAGAGTGTCAGGTACTGGGTAAGAACTATAAGTCATCTCCAATTGCCCATTATTCCAATAGATTTTAAAGGTCTTTAAAACAAAAATGTTTTTAAAATCTGAACAGCAAAAAAAAAATTTAGAGAGCTTAGATAGTCTTAAAAATTGCAAATATACTTAATCCCTGTAAACAGCTATAGTCAGTCAATGCTTTCATGGATATACTGTTTCACTGGACATTAAAGTCCTTGAAACCTTAACATATCTTCTAAGACTGCCTTTATCTCTAATGCTGTCACTGAAAGTTAGAAGTTCTCCTTAAGTGTTTTTAAAAGTACTCTGTCTTCTCATAGAACAACCTGTGATTTGATAAGACAGGAACAACCGCAGTCAGTATCCTCTAAAAAAGGAAAGTATTCAAGGTCTCTCACTATGAATTAAATTGGGCAATACTTAGAGGGAAAAAGAAAAGATGAACTTGGTAAATAATTTGATGCCATACACTATATCTGATCATACACTCTGGCCTGTGCCCAACAGAGTAGATGGTTTAAGAGAAATGTCAATAATAAATTCGGGTTTACAACAAAGTAGAAAGCTGACAGTGTGCTGTCTGGTGTGAGGTAAGTGTTAAAGATGTTGGGGTGGAAAAGAATTCAGAAGTAGAAAGACTACAGAATTCTTCATAGAGAAGTTAAAGTTTAATCAAAGTTTAAAGCTGACAAATATCTTAAATAACATTTGGAAAAGCAGATAGGCAAAGCCCTGCAAAGAAATCAGATAAAAATCAAAAGCACATATAAGCAGCCAGTGTTCCAGAGATTGGGGAAAATTTAAGTGATTCTTGACCACACACTCTGCAGTGATCTCTTGGCTGAAAGCTGATAATGCTTATTGGCCACCTGATTCATATTCCTATATTGTCATTCAAATCCAGAATCTTTATTCAGCATTTCATGCATATAGATCATGTCTTCCCAAACAGCAGTAAACTCCCGAGGGGAAGAACAGCATATGATATTCTTTATGTTCTCACAAATGCATTATGCATTCCCCATTGCCCCCAATGCATTAAGGAGAAGCACAAATATCAGCCACCTTGATTAAAGGATGAACGCATGGCAACGAGGGAAAAAAAAAGGAGAAAATTTAGAGAGTGAGAAGAGTAAATTGGATGGCTCTACCAGTATATGACAAGTCATCAGAATTTAGAATTTAGAGGCATGGATGAGATTCTCAACCGAGAAATGCCATGACCTATTCTCAATGGTTATACAATAGCCTGAACTATTAACTAGTATAATACCATAATAACATTAGGGTATTTAGAAATGACTTATTTCAAAATGTCTGACAAATCATATTGAAATAAATACTGAAAAGGTAAAAGTTAAAAATCTGTCAATAGAATCATCATCTTCTCTCCCTGGTCTTCTTCATATTTGTGTCCATTTGTATCTTCATAACAATATCTGAGATATGCTTTTATTCAGAAAAATAAGCCCAATGCATATGTGTCTCAGGAAGTTACCTTTCCCCTCCCTTTCTCCTCTCTTCTTGTCTCTCATGTGCAGGAATCACCTGCCAGCAGTACCCCTTCAACAGCAGCACTGAGTGCAGTTGGGGAAGTGTGACTATTCGCGGAGTTAAGTTGCCAGACAGACATTTGCTCAAATTAGCTTTAAAAATAAGAAAGAAAGAAAAAAAAAAGTTGTCACATCTGTCTATGTGGGATATCTTTGGAGTGCAGAAAGAAAGAAACCAGAGAAGTGTATTCTTTCAAAAATGTGATTGTAAAATACTTACCACAGATAACCATAGTTTTGGGCCATGTGTGTGTGTGTGTGTGTGTGTGTGTGTGTGTGTGTGTGTGTGTGTGTGTGTGTTTCTACTAAAACTGAGAGAGTTTGTGTAAAACAGGTAAGTACACTGAATGGATAGGGAGAGCCAGGTAGGCAGAAAGACAGAGGTTGGTTAATTCTTAAGATTTATGAAAAAAAGGTAATATGCTGTCTGGTGACAAGTCCAAAAAGCAGGTTACTCTTCCCACCCCAGAAAAAGCTTGAGAAACAGAGGCCTGTCCGTGAGTGTGCTCTCAGTAAATAAGGAGATAGGAGCCACAGCTGAGACACTGACATGTAATATGGCATCCCAGCTGGAGCCTACTGGATTTAAACTGTCAAGTGAGCACTGTGCATAGCCACTTACACATTTTCAGAATCATCACACTCAAACAACAACTGTGAATTCACTGCCAGTTGGGCATGAACATGAGAATCGGACTGCATACTGATGAGGTGTGTCCCATCTTCCATTGGATTCCCATTTATACACCAACATAAATAG
Source organism: Lophiomys imhausi (assembly GCA_907164525.1). Lineage (NCBI taxonomy): Eukaryota > Metazoa > Chordata > Mammalia > Rodentia > Muridae > Lophiomys > Lophiomys imhausi. The sequence goes on from CAJQZJ010001006.1 coordinate 459,199, forward strand.
AAGCAGTTGGTCCAGTAATAGATGAAATGCTCAAAGGTCTGATATACAAGTGAGGAAGTGAGAGGGAATAAGTACACACACATATAATGAGTACATGCAGTTAGACCAGCCACAACTTATGCTGAATTGTCAAATGCCAAACATATTCACCGTCCAAAGAGGTTTAGAGATTTCCCATCCTCCCATATCAATGTTAGCAAATAATCAAAGAAACTAAAAATATTAATCTCAGAAAAGTTTGTGTTTTCTTATATTTCCTATCTTAAATTATGTAGAAAACAGGTACATATAAAGTCCATAGGAAGAATGTTTCATTAAATACTCATGAAATGAACACATTTATTTATACTCAGTTTCTGAAACAAACACTTTGGGGATTGCATAATATACAGGTTATATTTTTTGTCTGCAAGAATTTGAGATTCCATAGCTAACAAGAAAAGTATCACCCCGCCCCTTCCTTTCTACCACTTTCCTTTTCTTCTTGCGGGTTTCTCCTTCTGCCTCCACTCTGGGCTGGAATGATAATAACTGTTTTGTAAGAAATCTGGTAAGGTGAATTAGCTATGATTCTCATCCTACACCCTACATTCCAAGGCTGACAGCATAGGCAAATGACTCTCTCCACTATAGAAGAGGTGGGTACAACCCATTTGGAAAACCTACACCATGCTTAATATCACTTCCTTGCAGAAGCTATCAGATAACCCCAGACTCTATAACCCTTTTTTATAGGGTTTGCATCTGTTTTTTATTATCCTGATGTAGTTAAATAATCAATAAGGTAATTGAACAACTACCTGCCCTACTAGAATGTAAACTCATTGAAGGAACAGACTTTGGCTTCATTAGTTCCCCCTTCTCACTTTAACACAGTGACCAGTTGAAAGAACAAAAGCTGGGAAGGATATATGTGCAATTATTTTTCTTCATGAATGCTTTTGAAGCCCATAGCTTTAAATTATTCCTTTATATGTGATACCATTTTGTACTTGGATTGCAGGTTCTGAATTGATATCTCTAAAATATACAGGTTTTCTTTCTGGTCATAAAATCCTGCAGAGATCTCCATTTTCCAGTCTTTTATAGTTAAGTTTATATATTTATTTATTTTAATATATTTATTATTTCAAGTTACATCTCAATCACAGCCCCCTCTCTCCTCTGCTCCTGGTCCTTGCATCCCACTCTATACCCTCTCTTCCATCTATCCTAGTCCTTCCTTGTGGGGGACCCTTACATATCAGCCACCCTCAGTTCATCAGTCACATGAGGGCTAAGAGCTTCCTCTTGCTCTGGGGCTTGGCACGGCAGCTCCACTAGGGTAAGGTGTCCCACTAACAGGTAACAAAGCCCATGACTGTGACCGCACCACCCCTACCTGTTGAAGGAGCTGTATGAGGACCAAGTTGCCTATCCTCTATATTTGTATAGGGAGCAGTCTAGGTCAAGTCTGAGCTTTTATTCTTGTTATTTTAGTTGTCGTTTCAGTCTCTGTAAGGCTCTAGGGGCCTAGGTTGGTTGGTTCTGTTGATCTTCATCTGTTGATCTTGACCCCTCCAGGTTTTTCTACTCCTCTTATGTCTCATATTGGACTCCCAGAGCAGCACCTAATGTTTGACTGTGTGTCTCTGCATCTGTTTTGATCTTCTGCTGGGTTGAATTTCAGATAGGATAGTTATGCTAGGTTCCTGGTCCTTTGGGTCTGTGGGTTCTAGGATAGTTATCCTGTACTATATGGCTAACATTGAGTCATAAGTGAATACATGTCAATGTATCTTTTTGGGTCTGGGTAAGCTCACTGAGGAAGAACTTTTCTACCTCTATCCATTTGGTTGCAAATTGCATGATTTCCTTCTTTTTGATAGCTAAATAGTATATCATTGTGTAAATGTACAACAATATTTTCATCCATTCTTTTGTTGAAGGGCATTTGGGTTATTTCCAGTGTCTAGCTATTACAAATGAAGCTGCTATTCACATAATTGAGCAGATGTCCTTCCAGTTTGGTAAGGAATCTTTTGGATATATGCCTAGAAGGGGTATGGCTGGGTCTTGAGGTAGAACTGTTCCCAATTTTCTAAGATATTGCCAGACTGATTTCCAAAGTGATTTTACAAGTTTGCACTCCTACCAACAATGGAGTAGTGTTCCCCTTTCTCCACATCCTTGCCAACATGTGCTATTACTTGAGTTTTTCATCTTAGCCATTTGGATGGATGTGAGATGGAATATCAAAATTGTTTTGAGTTGCATTTCCCTGAGGGCTGTTAAGCATTTCTTCAAGTGTCTCTCAGCCTTTAGAGATTCCATTTTTTGTGAATTCTCGGTTTAGCTCTGAATCTCATTTTTAATTGGATTATTTGGGGGGTTTTGGTGTTTAATTTCTTGAGTTCTTTGTAAATTATGGACATTAGCCCTCTGTCAGATGTGGGGTTGGTGAAAATCATTTTCCAATCTGTAGGCTGCCATTTTGTTCTAATGAAAATGTCCTTTGTTTTCCAGAAGTTTTTCAGTTTCATGAGGTCCCATTTATTGATTGTTGGTCTTAGAGCCTGAGCTATTGGTGTCCTATTCAGGAAGTTGTCACCTATGGCAATGACTTTGATGCTTTTCCCTACTTTTTAAAAATTTTCTTTTTTATTTTTTTAATGAAGCAGTATTTATTTGTATCTCCTGTTTAATAAAGTTGGTGAACACTTTTTTTTTACATTTATTTATTTCTTCAAGTTACATCTCAATCACAGTCCCCTCTCTCCTCCCCCTCTGGGTCCTACCCTACTACCCTCTTACCCCTCACCCTCCTATCTAGGACTTTTTTTTAATTTAAATTGTATCTCTTTCCCTCCAACAGCTCCCCCTTTCAGTCCAATAAAAGGCTTTTTTTTCTTATAACAGTAAATACAATACAAAACAATAAGAATAATTAGGTCACATTTATGAAAATTATAAGGTATAAGATACATTCCAAAAATTCACTCCAAACATATTTGGCAACTGATTTTAATATTCAATTATCTATACATTCCAATGAGTTTAAAGTTCTATACCTAACTCAGTTTCCATCCTACCTTGCATTACCAACTTAAATATATCTTAGAACTAGAACATCCTTTTAATTCCTAAACAACTTAAAATTTAACAGTGTGACTATAACTATCTAGTCTTCAACCACATCAGAAACCTAAGAAGGATAAATATATCTGAATATATAGGAAGTTCAGTGCCAGCAGCTTCCAAAGCTAAGAAATGACAAACAACTGGCTATCTGGACAGTCCCCAATTTCTCTCAATACATTAGAGCATCTATCTTCAGGCTTTTGGCTCAGTATCTCTGACAGACATTAATTGTAAAACAGGAATTATGAAGGACTTGCCTACCTACCCTGTCTTGGCAGAGCTAGGTTGTCACCTTACCTGCTTCCAAGTTTTGTCCTTCTCACACAGCATTCTGTCTACAGTTGAAGCAAGGGAATTTTCTTGCCCAGTGACAAGCTTGCCACTATTACAACCATCTCCAAATGGAGATTCTTTGATGTACATGTAAGTCATCTACTTGGAATAGAATAAGGGGTACTGTCAGGAGTTGACATGTCTCGATATCAAGAAAAAATATTAAGTTAAGAAAAAGTCTTTGAATGCCATAATCTACAGATGTCTTGAGGGTTTTGAAGAGCACCTATCTATCTACATATATTTTGGATAAGCAAATGTTGTTTGTCTCTTAGCAACTTGATTTCTGATAACTTTAGAAAACATCTTTGATAAACTACGCTAGAACCTAACAAAATGACATGTTTGAATCACTACTAGTTTGCATTTTTTATATCCTAAACAGTTTGTGACAGTTGCTATCAAAAGGCCAAAACTTCACATTGCATTCTTAAGCGTTACATAGGTATAATACCTTAAAAAGAGTTAACCTTAATTTTGTATCAATATACAAATATCAATACCAATGTAGCCAAATATAATCTTAATTTTGTATCAATATACAAAGATATAGGAGCATATTCAATAATCAAGCCCTTTTTCTTTACCTTCCTTTATTATGTCTATATCCCATTTTTTAAAAATCTTTTCCCCCCTGCACAGGAGAGGAAAAACGGATAGAGAAAAGGAATAGAAATCCTTGGGTCTAACCTTCAAAACCTATTTAACAAGGCCATTTAACCACTAATAACCAATCCCCCTACTCAACAACAAACATCTATAACCCATCAAATGACCAGAAAGGGGGAAAAATAATCACCCACCCCACTTTCTGGGAATAAGATGTCACTCTCTTAAAACTACTTTCTGCTGAATTGGGACATAAGAAACCTGGTGGGGACTCAAATAAAAATGGAAAAATGGTTAAGCAAGTTAATAGTAACATTTGATGTTCAGTCCTTTTGTGCTCAGCTATTTAAATGTCCTAAGAAGTTGATCAGAAACTGACTTTCAGGGATTTATTGAATTCATGGCTGAAATAGTCTGTGGTACTGAGCCATCTTAATTAGCCATTTTGAGTTGTTCAGGTTGTAGATTTTTGAGGAAACAGCTATTGAGGAAGTCTGAGAGGCTGGATCATCTGTGCTATTGTCTTCTTTGGTGTTTGGTCACTTTTCTTCAGAAGTTTCAGTTGTCCAAGTGTTCCTGGACTCCTTAGATGGATGCTTTTAATTTCCTGGAAAGATAAGAACAAAGCCCTGCCCTAATCCTAGCTCTGGGGCACTACTTTTTTTTTTTGAGGGGGGTGGGCAGATAATATCTTTCCTAGAGCAAGCTGGGTTTTTTGACAATATAAAAATTATTAACTTTCAATTGATATTAAAAAATATTTTGATATATTGGAACTAAACAAAATAATATTAACTAAACTAATCAAATAACTAAACTAAATACAATTTAGTTAAATAACTAAATTTAGTTTAGTTATTTGATTAGTTTTCTTAATATTATTTTATTTAGTTTAGAGCAATATAACTAAACTAATAAAAATATCTTTTGATATTTTGGACATAAATATATACCTTTAAGTGTTTATATTTTGAGATCACAAAGGACAACTCACTTTTAATTTCAGCATTCCTTTTTTAAGAAGCTTTTAACTTAATTCATTGTAAATCCTATGTGATTGCCTCTATCTCCCAAGTATTGGGATCAAAGGCATGTGCCTCCCAATTGTTGGGATTAAAGACTTGCAGTATTACCCCTGGATCAAAGTTTTTCTCTATTTCGAGCTTGCTCTGTGTCAAGCTGGCCTTGAACTCAGAGATCTGCATGTTTCTGTATCCAGTGTGTTGGAATTAAGTGTGTATGCCTCTCAAGTGATGGGATTAAAGGTGTGAGCTATCACCTCCCTATTTATTGTAACTCTAGAATTTAAAGGACAACTAACTCTATAGTGATCATCCTGTCTCTGCTGTAGTTAAAGGCATGGGCAAACATCACCCTTCTCAAATACTTTATCTTAGTTCCAAAGTACTTCAATACTTAGAGGTTTAGAAAACCAGGTTCAACTGTAGTTACCCTTAATTTACTTACAACATTTTAAACATCTTAACTACCATTTTAATACTAAGTAAAAAAATGCCCTTCATATATAGGAAAAAAATTATAAGCTGGTATCCATGAAGGTGTGAGCTATAGGACAACCTGCAATCTAATATTCTAACCTGAAAATAAGATCACTTTTTGCTATCATGCCAATAAAGCAAGTATGCCTTTGGTAAATTATCATTTGAAAATCTTATATTTTATTTTTATTATTTTTTTAAGCTTAGTTACCCTTTTTTAAAAATTAATTTGTTTTCTTCAAGTTAACTCTTGAGCATAGCTTCCTCCCTCCTCCCTCCACCAATCCTTCTCTTCCTCCCTTCCTTTCTCCCTCACTATTCCTCTTTTGGGTACTCTCCTTCTCCTCAGATGAGGTGGGCCCTCACATACCATACTCCCTCAGTTCGTCAGCCATGTGAGGCCCAAGAGCTTCTTTTTCATGTACTGGGGCTTGTTATAGCACACCATCTAGGCCAAGATTTTCAACTGACTTGCAACAGGCTCCATGACTCACTGTTGGGTAGAGTTTTTCTTAGGATAGTTATGCTAGGGTCCTATCTGTTTGGGTCTATGGGTTGTAGGATGGTTTCCTGTGTTATATGGTTAATATCCACTTATAAGAAAATACATACCATGTTTATCATTCTAGGATTGAGTCAGCTCATTTAGGATGAGCTTTTCTAGATCCTTCCATTTGGTTGTGAATTCCATGACTTCCTTGTTTTTGATGGCTGTGTAGTATTCCATTGTGTAGATGTACCACAGTTTTGTTTTGTTTTGTTTCATCCATTCTTCAGTTGAGGACATCTGGGTTGTTTCCAGTTTCTAGATATTACAAATAAAGCTACTATGAAATTGTTCATTGTTCAGGGATGGTCAAGAATCTTTTGGATATATGCCCAGGAGGGTATGGCTGGGTCTTGAGGTAGAACTATTCCCAATTTTCTAAGATATCTCCAGATTGATTTTTGAAATGGTTGTAAAAGTTTTCATGCCAACCAGCAATGGAAGAGTGTTCCACTTTTTCCACATTCTCGCCAGCATGTGTTATCATTTGAGTTTTTGGTCTTAGCCATTCTGATGGGTGTGAGATGGACTCGTCATTTTGAGTTGCATTTCCCTGATGACCAATGATGATGAACATTTCTTCAAGTGCCTCTTGGCCTTTAGGTATTCGTCTTTTGTGAATTCTCGGTTTAGTTCTATACCCCCTTTTTGATTGGGGTTATTTGATTTTTTTGGTGTTTAATTTCTTGAGTTCTTTATATATTTTGGATATTAGCCCTCTGTCAGATATTGGACCAATGGAGATCTTTTCCCAATCTGTAGAATCTCATTTCATTTCAATGATAGTTTCCTTTGCTTTACAGAAGCTTTTCAATTACATAAGGTACCATTTATTGATTGTTTGTCTTAGAGCCTGAGCTATTGATGTTCTGTTCAGGACGTTGTTACCCATGCCAATGAGTTCCAGGCTTTTCCCCACTTTCTCTTCTATTAATTTTAGTATGTCTGGATTTATGTTGAGGTTTTAGAACCAGTTAGACTTAAGTTTTGTGCAGGGTGATAAATATCGGTCTATTTGCATTCTTCCACATGTTGACATCCAGGTAAACCAGCACCATTTGTTGAAGATGCTTTCCTTTTTCCATTGTATCATTTTGGCTTCTTTGTGAAATATTAAGTGTCTGTAGAGGTGAGGGTTTATTCCTGGGTTTTCGATTCAATTCCATTGATCAACTATTCTGTTTCTATGACAGTATCGTGCTGTTTTTATTTCTATTGCTCTGTAGTACAGCTTGAAATCCAGATGTTCTGTTATTGTACATGATTGATTTAGCTATTCAGAGTTTTTTTGTTTTCCATTTGAAGTTGAGAAATGTCTGTAAAAACTGTGTTAGTATTTTGATAGGAATTGCATTCAATCTGTATATTGCTTTTGGTATAATGGACATTTTTCTTATGTTAATCCTACCAGTGTCCTTCCCTGTCTCTTTTGATTAACATTGGTTGAAGGTCTATTTTATTGGATACTAGAATGGTTACACCAGCTTGCTTCCTGGGTCCATTTGCTTGGTATATCTTTTTCAAGCCCTTTAATCTGAGAAAAAGCCTATCTTTTTTCCTGAGGTGTGTTTCTTGTAAGCAACAGAATGGTGGATTATGTACTTGCATCCATTCTGCTAGCTTGGGCCTTTTTATTGGGGAGTTGGGTTCATTTATGTTGAGAGATATTAATGACTAGTGACTCTAAATTCCTGCTATCTCATTGTTGGTAGTAGTAGTGTGTGAGTGAGCTTCTCTTCTTTTGATTTTAAAGCAGTGGAGTTATTTGCTTCCTGTGGGTTTTTTGTTTTTTGTTTTTTTTTTTTTTGTTTGTTTGTTTTTGGTTTTTTTGTTTTTTTTTTTTTTTGCGTGTGTAGTTAACTTCTTTGGGTTGGAGTTTTCCTTCTAACATCATCTGTAGAGCTGGATTTGTGCATAGATATTGTTTGAATTTATGTTTCTTTTAATGTTCATTTATTAGTTCAAGCTAAATCTCCAAAACAATGCCCTCTTTCTACTCCTCCCAGTCCTACCCTGGCATCCTCTCCCTCTTATCCTACTCCTCCTGAGTGGAGTGTCCCTACATATCAGTCCCCCCAAGTTCAGCAGTCATATGAGGCCTAAGAACTTCCTCATGCACTGGGGGCCTACATCACAGTATCACTAGGGCAAAGTGTCCCACTAATAGTTAACAAAGTCTATGTTCCTGTTCCTTTTGGTGGGTTGGTTGTAGGATAGATATCTTGTGTTTTATAGTTAAAATCCAGTTATAAGTGAATAGATGCCATGTATATCTTTCTGGATCTGGGTTAGTTCACTCAGTGTGAGCTTTTCTAGTTCCATCCATTTGGCTACAAATTGCAAGATTTCTTTGTTTCTGATAGCTGAGTAGTATTCCATTGTGTTAATGTACCACAGGTTTTTGTTTTGTTTTGTTTTTTATCCATCGGTCACTTGAGGGACATCTGGGTTGTTTCCAGTTTCTAGCTATTACAAATAAGGCTGCTATGATCATAGATGAGGAGATGCCCTTGTGGTTTGGTGAGGAATCATTTGGATGTATACCCAGAAGTGGTATGGCTGGGTGTTGAGGTAGAGCTATTCCAAGTTTTCCATAGTGGTTGCACAAATTTACACTTCCACAAGCAGTATGGGATTGTTCCCTTTCTCCACAACCTCGATAGCATGTGCCTGTCATTTGAGTTTTTGATCGTAGCCATTCTGACAAGTGTGAGATGAAATCTCTGAGTCATCTTGAGTTGCATTTCTCTGGTGGTTAAAGATGTTGAGCATTTCTTCAAGTGTCTCTCAGAAATTAGAGATTCCTCCTTTGTGAATCCATTTTTTATTGGATTATTTGTTTTCTTGGCATTTAATTTTTTGAGTTCTTCCTGTATTTAGTTTTGTCTTGGAATATCTTGTTTTCTCCACATATGTTGATTGAAATTTTTGCTGAGAATAGTAGTCTGGCATGGCACTTGTCTTTTTTTAGGGTCTGCAAGATGTCTGTCCAGGTCCTTCTGGCTTTTAGTGTCTCTGATGAAAAGTCAGGTGTGATTCTGATAGGTTTGCCATTACATATTACTTGGTCCTTTTCCCTAGCAGCTTTTAATATTATTTCTTTGTTTTGTACATCTAGTGTTTTGAGTATTATGTGGAGGGAGGATTTTCTTTCTGGTCTAATCTATTTGGAGTTCTGTAAGCTTCTTGTACAGTTATAGGCGTCTCTTTTTTTAGGTTTGGAAAATTCTCTTCTATGATTTTGTTGAAGATATTTTCTGGTCCTTGTAGTTGGGTATCTTCAATTTCTTCTATTCCTATTATTCTGAGATTTCATCTATTCATAGTTTCCTTGATTTCCTACAGGTTTTGTGTCAGGAGTTTTTTGGATTTTACAGTTTCGTTGACAGATGTACCATTTTCTTCAATTTTATCCTCTGTGCCTGAGATTCTTTCTTCCATCTCTTGTATTCTGTTGGTGTTGCTTGTGTCTGTAGTTCCTTTTCTTTTGCTAAGTTTTTCCAGTTCCATGGATGTCTCACCTTGTATTTTCTTTATTGCTTCAACTTCCCTTTTCAAGTCTTCCATTCCTTTAAGAGCTCCATTCATTTCCATACCTGTTTTGTGGTATTTTGTTGTTGCTCTCTGAGATATTTGATTTCCTCCCTTAAGCCTTCTATTATTAATATAATCACAGGATTAAGATCATTTCCTTTGTTTCAGCTGTGTTAGGATTTCAGGGTTATCTGTACTATTATAGCTTGTAGAAAAAGTATTAATTAAATTGTTTAACAGTATTTATATTATAGTTAATTGGTTGGGCAGCTGTTAACCTTTAAGCAGCCATTATAAATGAGAACACGTGGATTTTAACAAGCCTTGGCCTGAATTGAGCAAACTTGGTCTCTCTAAGCTAGTTCTTAATTCTATAAACCAATATGTCCCCTTGGACTGCCAATATCCACACGCTATGCAGATGTTCCTGGTCATGTTAAATGAGGTTCCTTTTTCTAACCAATGGTGTGTGTCCTCCTTCTTCCTGCTGCTGGATGGAATGAATTAATCCTCTGTCTAAAGCCCAGACTTCCTGTCCTAATCTCAGGAAGTCCCACCTTTCTCAGTCTTTGCCCAATCTCAGGCCTCAGCATTTATTTAACCAATCAGAGACAATGTAACAGACAGCCAACACGACCAATTAACTTTTAGAATGCTTAACACTACCCCATCAATAGCTTGGTTCTGGAGATGTCATATTGGTTTGAGTTTTTTTGATCATGTTCTTGCACTGTCCTTTAGTCATCTGGTTGACTCTGGTGTTTTCTGGTTGCTTCTGATGCCAGTTGGCCTCAGTGCTCAGGAAAATTCTCTGTTCTAGGGGCTAGGTGATCCTGATACCCTGGTGTCCACCTCCAAATGATGGGTAGGTTCCTGTAATAGGCTGGTTCTCTTGGAGATTGACTGCTACTCTCCTCAACTAGTTGTGACTCAATTGGATTTATATACAGGGGATTGGAGTGGGGAGGGGGCGATCCTCTGAGGACCTGAGAGCTGGCAGGTCTCCTTAGGAAGGCAGGTCAAGCTGTGGTTGGGCCTGTGTTCTCCCCTCACTGACACAGTCGTTTTGGTTCAGCAGGTAGGCTGAAGGAACAGGCAGGGAGCTCTGCCCAAGACCTGTGCCACTGTATGTGTGCCTGCTGCTGTCTGCTTCAAAAGCTCAGGTGCTCGGTGAGTGACCTGCCCCAATGTTTGTGGGGAACACACTGTTGCTGGCTCTGTTTACAGTCAGTTTTTGCTCCTGATTGCTTTGGTGCAGCTGGGTTTGGTCTCTGCCACTCAACTGAAGTGCTCACTGTGTGGCCATATTGGGAACTCCAAAAAGAAAATCTTACTTACCTCTGCTTTTGTGGTACATCTGTTTTGCCCTTTTGGGTGTACAGATCTGCGTGCAGGCTGGAACTGAGGGAGACAGGCATGACCGCTGATCTGTGACTGGAGCTGTGGACTGGATCTGCTCTGGCTGGTGCTGCTCTCCAGATGGGTCCCAACTTTTGCTTAGTTCTTTGATCCATTTGGACTTAAGTTTTGTGCAAGGTGATAATTATGGGACTATTTGCAATTTTCTACATTCTGCCATCCAGTTAGACCAGCATCATTTGTTGAAGATACTTTTCTTTTTCCATTGTATGATCTTGACTTCTCTGTTAAAAATTAAGTTACCATAGGTATGTGGGTTTATTTCTGGGTCTTTGTTTTGGTTCCATTGATCCACTGGACTGTTTCTATGCCAGTACCATGCTGTTTTATGACTATTGCCCTGTAGTATAGGTTGAAGTCAGAGAGGGTGATACCTCTAGATATATTTTTATTGTACAGGATTTATTTAGTTATTCTGGGTTTTTTGTTTTTCCATATGAAGTTGAGAATTGTGTTTTCAAGTTCAGTAAGGAATTGTGTTGGTATTTTTATAGGAACTGCATTGAATCCTTACATTACTTTGGGCAGGATGGCCATATTTATTATGTTGATCCTTCCTATCTGTGAGCATAGGAGATCTTTCCATCTTCTGATGTCCTCTTCAATTTCTTTCTTCAGGGACTTGAAGTTCTTGTCATACAGGTCATTCACATGTTTAGTTAGAGTTATCCCCAGGCATTGTATATTGTTTGTGGCTATTGTGAAGGGCGTTTTTTCCCTAATTTCTTTCTCAGTCTATTTTTCTTTTGTATACAGAAGGGCTACTGATTTTTTTTTTTTTTTTTTTTAGAATTAATTTTGTATCTAGCCACTTGCTGAGGGAGTTTATCAGCTGTAGGAGTTCTCTGGTGGAATTTTTGAGTACACTTATGTATACTATAATATCATATGTGAATAGGGACACTCTAACGTCTTCCTTTCCAATTTACATAACCTTGATCTCCTTTAGTTGTATTATTGCTCTGGCTAGAACTTCAAGTACTGTGTTTAAGAAATATGTAGAGAGTGGAACGCCTTGCCTTTTCCCTAAGTTTAGGTTCCCTTTTTTCTGGTGTATCTAGGCTGACATCACTCCCGAATTTTCATTTTCTTTTGTCATTATTAATTTACTTTTTCATTTATCTCTTTATTTGTTTATTCACTTTACATCCCCATTTCAGCTCCCTTCCCTCCTCTCCTCCCAGTCTTCCCTTTCTTACACACCTCCTCCCTGCATCCCCCTCTTTCCTTCTCCTATGCGAAGTAGCGTTCTCCCATGGGTACCAACCTGCCTTGTCACATCAATATGCCACAGAACTAGGTGCAACCTCTCCCACTGAAGCCAGACAGGGAAGCCTATCTAAGGGAAAAGGATCCAAAAGCAGGCTATGGAGCAAAAGACAGCCCTAGCTCCAGTTGTTTGGGGACCACCCACATGAAGACCAAGCTGCACATCTGCTACATATGTGCACGGGGCCTAGGTCCAGTCCATGCATGCCCTTTGGTAGTTCAGTCTCTGTGAGCTCCCATTGGCCCATATTAGTTGACTCTGTAGGTCTTCTTGTGGTATCCTTGACTACTCTTGCTCAGTCAATCTTCCCCATACCCCATGTCTTCAACAACACTGGTCAAACTCTGCCTGTTGTTTGTCTGTGGTTCTCTGCATATGTTTCCATCACTTACTGAATGAAGCGACTCAGACGACAGTTATGCTAGGCTCCTGTCAGCAAGCATGGCAGAGTATAATTAATAGTTTCAGGAGTTGGCTCTCTCCCATGAGATGGATCTCATGTTTGGCCAGTCATTTGTTGGTCATTCCTTCAATCTCAGCTCCATCTGTATCACTGCATATCTTATAGACAGGAGAAATTTTGTTTCAAAGGTTTTGTGGGTGGTTTGTTGTCCCTCCTCCCTCCACTAGAAGTTCCACCTGGCTACAGGAGGTGGTGAATTCAGTCTTTATATCTCCCGCTGCTAGGGCTGCTAGGAGTCTCATACCTAGGGTCATCCCATAGAGCCCCCGAAGCCTCCCTTGTCCAGGTCTCCAAAGATGCCCCCCTACTGATTTTAGTTTTTTCTCCCAGCCCTCTTTTCCCCACACTTCCCACATCCAATACTCCTTTTGTCCTCCCAATCCCCTCTGCCTCCAAGTTCCTTCCCTACATCCACCTACTATGTCTATTTTATTTTTCTTTCTGAGTGAGATTGGAGCATCCTCCCTTGGGCCCTTGCTTTTACTTAACGCCTTTGGGTCTGTGGATTATATCATGGTTATCCTGTACTTAATGGCTAATATCCACGTATGAGGGACATCATATCATGTCTGTCTTTCTGAGTCTGGAGTACCTCACTGAAAATGATGATTTCTAGTACTATCCATTTCCTGCAAATTTCATGATGTCTTGTACCACATTTTCTTTATCCATTCTTCTGTTGAGGGACATCTAAGTTTTGTTTTGTTTTGTTTTGGAAAGCTTTATAAACCTTCTATAAACAAGTTGAGCACGTGTCCTTCCAGTATGTTGGAAAATCTTTGTGTATATGCCCAGGAGTGATGTAACTTGGTCTTGAGGTAGAACTCTTCCCAATTTTCTGAGAAACCGCCAAATTGATTTCTAAAGTGGTTGTATAAGTTTGCATTCCCACCAGCAATGGAGGAGTGTTCTTCTTGCTCCACATCATCACCAGCATGTGCTGTCACTTGAGTGTTTGATGTTAGCCATTCTAACAATTACTATATGGAATCTCAGAGTTGTTTTGATTTGCTTTTCCCAATGACTAAGGATGAATATTTCTTTAAGTGCTTCTTGGACATTAGAGATTCCTCTGTTGAGAATTATCTGTTTATTTATGTACCCCATTTTTAAATTGGGTTATTCAGTTTGTTGGTGTCTAATTTCTTGGGTTCTTTATTAATTTTGGATATTAGCCCTCTGTCAGATATAGAATTGGTAAAGTTTTTTTTCCCATTCTGTTGACTGTCATTTTGTCCTATTGACCATGTTTTTTTCCTTCCAGAAGCTTTTTAGTTTCATGAGGGCCCATTTTTTAGTTGTTTATCTTAGTGCCTGAGCTGCTGTTATTCTGTTCAGGGAGTTGAATCATGTACTAATGCATTCAAGGCTATTCCCCACTTCATATTCTATAACATTCAGTGTATATGGTTTTATATTGAGGACTTTGATCCACTTGGACTGGAGTTTTGGACAGGTTAATAAATATGGATCTATTTGCATTCTTCTACATGAAGAAAGCTGAAAGATCGGGGGAGAGAAGTCCGTCTCCCAACTCCTGACACTCAGGATATCATGGCCACCCAAAAACTCGCAAGAGACCTTCTTGATGCAATAACAAGAGGTTTATTTCAGGGGGAGGGATCAGTGCACTGAGGACGCCACCCATATCCCATGCAGGGGTAGGAGCCACGACCACAATTTGGGGGAGAGTAGAGTATTTAAACTACAACCCAAAGGGGTGAGGGGAAATACAAGTGGAAAGTAGCAGCCCAGCCCATTGTTTACCACAACCCAAAGGGGGGGGGGTGGAATACAGGTGGAATGTACCAGCCCATTGTTTACCATAACTGAAGGGGGTGAGGGGAAATGCAGGTAGAATGTACCAGCCCATTGTTTACCATAACTGAAGGGGATGAGGAGAAATGCAGGTAGAATGTACCAGCCCATTAGTTAGTCAGCAGGAAACATCCTACACCTGTTTTTCTCAGGAATGAATTTAATCTTACTTCACCATCGGCTTTGTGGTTAGCCAGTTCCTGGAGCGTGCTGGCCTGACTCCACTGCCTGCCACTAGGGTCTCCAAAATTTTTATTCCTTTCATTCCCCACTCCTTCTAGTCTGTTGTTCTAATCTTAGAACCTATGCATTTGTTTCATCAAATTCATCATCATCGTACCCCTGCCAACCTTGATATTGTTTTTTAAGCATTAAGATCTGTACAGCACTTATTCTTTCTCTAACAAACGTAACTAGTCTATTTAAGATACAGGGTCCTAAGGTAAGGATTAATAAGAGGATTAGAAGGGGTCCCACTAGTGTTGAAATGAGGGTGGTCATCCACAGGTATCTACTGAACCATCCTTCAAACCATCCCTCTTGAGCGCTCCTCTCTCTTTGCCTTTGGTCTAGCCTTTCTTTGAGTTTTTTCATAGAGTCTCTAATAACCCCAGAGTGGTCAATATAAAAGCAGCATTCCTCTTTGAGTGCTGCACATAACCCTCTGTTCTGTAAAATAACAGGTCTAGACCTCTCCTGTTCTGTAAAACAACCTCTGATAGCGACGTTAGTGATTCTTCAAGGCTGACAATGGACTGTTGGAGGGACCTCAGATCTTCATTCATAGCTGCCCTTAGCTCCTTAAAATTATCTTGACTCATTACCAAGGCAGCAGTTCCTGTTCCCACCCCAGCTGCTATGCCCAATCCTACTATCACCGCCAGTGTGAGGAAAACTGGTTCTCACCGATACCTTCCAGGCCGGAAGTCGAATTCATCTATGAAGGCATCATCTGGGTGATAGAGTACTCTAGGCAGAAGTTGTATTAATACACAGTAATCTTTGGTATCATTAAAGACATTGGTAGCGATACAGGGAGTCAACCCTGAGCTACAGGCCCACCACTTATCTATGCCAGGATATAAGTATCTGGTATCAGAAGTCTTTGGGGATTCCAAGGTCTCATTTCATAAGTGTCTATAGGCAGTGGATGGGTTTCCTAAACAAGTCCCTTGTCCTGATACCTCAGTTAGGGTCAGTCTAATTTTTTCATGCCATGAACAGGCCTCGTGGCTGTTGGTGTTCTTAAAAGTACCTGATACAGCAATAACCTCATAGTAAGGGGGTCCAGAGGCTAGACAGAGCCAACAAGAATCTCTCATGTTGGGGTTGGATCCATTTAGGACCTGAAAAGCTCCTTGGATCAAGCTTAATAGCCTTTGTCCCATAGAAGACAGAACCAGCGGGGTAGAGTTCAGTCCCATTACCAGGCTCGGAGTGGCAGCCTCGGAAGGAGGTTGAATCTCTTTTAGTGGTGGTGCGGGTACAGGGGCTGGGGGACCTTGTTCAGGGAGTACCTTATTAGGGCCCACCAGAACAGCAGGGAGAGACTCAACTGTTAGTTTAAGGGCTATTGTTAGGCCAGGGTCGGGGCCACTTATGTAGAACCGGAGTCCCCATTGGTAGCCTTTGATCCACCCTCTGTCTAATTTTCCTTTTTCAGTGAAGGTAATATTAAGTGGGTTACACCACCCATTCTGCTCACAGGTATGGAGCAGATTTCCAGGTGTAGTTTCATTCCACCTCATTCTGATAAGATCCCAAGATGAAGAGGGGTTCCAGTTGGCCTGACCCGTGGTCTCACAGCCCCATGAGGAACAGTAATAGGATTCTAGGGCTCCACATCTCTGAGCCTGTTCTCTGGTCCTCCCATCCTGGGGGCAAACGTAAAAGGATGATGTCCTTATCTGACTTCTTGCCCTAGAGTAATTACACCCGATGGTACCAAATCCAGCCTGTTGATTGGTGGTAGAATAGTCATGGTTGAGGTGTCTCACCTGTTTGGATTCCTCCACAGAGAGACCGGGTATGTCCCATGGCTGGCTTCTATTCCTGCAACCAGGGCACAGATGTCAGGTGTCAAAGGGGGCCACCATGTCCAATGGGGGGGGCTACCTTGGAGATTGACCAGACGACTTGCCCAGTTTGGGAAGCCACCTGCCAGGTGAGTTTTTGAGGAGCATGGGGGTTGTCATTTCTTATCTGAAGAGCATCTGTGATGCAGGCACAGCTTAAGAGGGTCCACAGTCTTTTCCAATCTCCATTCATCCTTAGTTGGTTCAGGAGCTTTCTTCATGTGTGAGGCATGGATCCAAGCAGAGATTCCCTCTACCTTCACTGAGGTTAGGGTGGTCAAAAGCACCAGGTATGGTCCTTTCCAGCGAGGCTCAAGGTTCCCAGCTCGATGGCATTGGAGAAGTACAGCGTCTCCAACCTGGAACTGATGAGGCATGCTCAGGTCTCCAGCTTCATACGCCTCTCTGAGCTGCTCCCAGGCCTTGCACCAGACCACTTCTAGGGCTTTCATGCAGGTGAACAAGGGTTTAGAAAGGACAACATCAGGATCAAATACTCCGCCCACCTTAGTAAGAGGAGGAGGCCCCCCACAGAGAATCTCATAAGGTGTCAGCTTGAGTTGGCCTGGGGTATTTCTGACCCGGAACAGGGCAAAAGGAAGGAGGACTGTCCAGTCTCTCCCACCAGTCTCTAAGGCTAATTTAGTCAAGGTCTCTTTTAGAGTTCTGTTCATCCTTTCTACCTGTCCCTGAATTCTGGGGACTATAAGCACAATGTAATTTCCATTTAATCCCCAGTTCAGTGGCCAGTCCCTGACTTACCTGGGCAACAAAAGCGGGTCCATTATCAGACCCAATTACCTTGGGTATTCCAAATCTCAGAAAAATTTCTTCAAGAATCTTCTTAGCCACTGCATTAGCAGTCTCAGTTCTTGTAGGGAAGGCCTCTACCTACCCTGAAAATGTATCTATAAAAACTAAAAGATGTTTGTTTCCATATTTAGCCGGTTTAATTTCTGTAAAATCCACTTCCCAATAGGCCCCCGGTCTAGCACCCCGGAGTCTTTTTCCCAGGTTATACATGGAAGGTCTGGCATTAGAGCACAAGCTTTGCAGTTCCTGACTATTTCTGTTGTTAAGTCAGAAAGTCCAATTACATAATAGTCAGAGGACCTTACCACATCTTTTAGTTTCTTTTCTCCTAGGTGAGTCAGATGGTGTAAATTGGTGACATACTTGCGTCCTTCTTCTTGAGGCAGGACTCTTTAACCATCCTGTGTTTTAACCATACCACAAGGTGATTCTCCAGCCATCCCTAGTTTTTTTATGGCCTGCAAGTCTTCAGGGGTATACCTGATGCTGCTTTCTCTGATATTTTTAAAACCAAGGGTGGTTAAGATCATTGTCCCTTGGGCAGCTCGTTTGGATTCTAGATCTGCCATCTGATTTCCTTTAGCCACTGCATTCTGTGCCTTCTGACGTCCAAGGCAGTGTATAATAGCCACCTTCTTTAGCAGATGTATAGCCTCAAGGCATCTCAGAATCTCTTCTTTATTTTTAATGTCCTTCCCCGCTGATGTCAACAGCCTTCTTTGTCTATATGTTGCCCCATGCACATGGGCAGTGGCAAAAGCATACTTACTATCAGTATAAATATTGATGGACTTTCCCTCTGCCATCTTCAGGGCTTGTGTTAACGCGATAAGTTCAGCTTTCTGGGCAGAAGTTCCTTCTGGCAGGCTGCTATCCCAAATAACTTGCCTCCCATCCACAACTGCAGCTCCCTCCATCCGCTTACCTTCAGCCATGAAGCTGCTTCCATCAGAGTACCAGTTCAGACTTCCTGGCCAGGGTCGCTCCTTTAGGTCACTCCTGGGACCTGTTTCTTCTGCGAGGACGTCAAGGCAGTAGTGCACGGGAGCACAGTCATCTGCCTCAGGTAGTAGGGTAGCAGGGTTCAGGGCCATCGGGGGGGGGGGAGCGAACATCACCCTCTCAGTCAATAATAGGCTTTGGTAATGGGTCATTCTGGCATTAGTCATCCACCAGTCAGGAGGCTGCCGGATAATGCTCTCCAGAACATGGGGTGCCACAACTGTAATCTGCTGTCCCAGAGTCAGTTTATCAGCATCTTTGACAAGTAAGGCCACAGCCGCAATAGCTTTCAGGCATGTGGGCCATCCGCTCACAACAGGATCCAGTTTCTTAGATAAGTTGGCCACCGGCCTCTTCCAAGGTCCTAAAGTCTGAGTAAGGATGCCTCTGGCAACCCCTGCACTTTCATCCACATATAAAGTGAAAGGCTTGGTTAAGTCCGGTAGGGCTAAAGCTGGTGCCGTTAACAAGGCCTTTTTGATATCTTCAAAGGCCTTCTGATGTTCAGAGGTCCAGGTGAACCCTCCTCCCTCCTTGGTGAGGGGAAATGATGGGGCTGCCAGTGTAACAAAACCCGGAATCCATAGTCTACAAAAACCAGGTGTGCCCAGGAATTCTCTTACCTGGCATGGTGTGGTTGGGACAGGAATCTGGGTGACAGTCTTTTTTCTGGCTTCCATCAGCCATCGCCTTCCATCTCTCAGGGTGTATCCCAGATAGGTGACCTCAGTTTTGCACAACTGAGCCTTCTTAGCAGAAGCCTGATACTCCAACTCACAGAGTTCCATCAGCAGTCTCTTAGTTCCTTGGAGGCACTCAGGTTTAGTTGGTGCTGCCAAGAGTAAATCATCAACGTACTGCAACAACGTTAGCTGAGGATTTTCAGCTCTGAAGGAGGCCAAATCCTGATGAAGAGCCTCATCAAAGAGGGTAAGGGAGTTTTTGAACCCTTGTGGCAATCTAGTCCAAGTCAATTGTCCCATTAGTCCATTGTCAGGGTCTCTCCATTCAAAAGCAAAAATGGGTTGACTGTCTGGATGTAACTTTAAGCAGAAGAAAGCATCTTTTAAATCTAGGAGAGAGTACCAATTCCTTTCTGGTGGAAGCGAGCTAAGGAGGTTATAAGGGTTAGGCACAGTTGGATGAATATCTTGAACTCTCTTATTAACTTCTCTTAAATCGTGGACTGGCCTATAGTCATTAGTTCCTGGCTTCTTTACCGGTAAGAGGGGGGTGTTCCAAGGTGACTGGCAGGGAACCAAGATGCCCTTTTGTAACAGTCTGTGAATGTGAGGTCTGATCCCCTCTCTGGCTTCACAACTCATTGGGTACTGTCTTACCCTAATAGAGGAGGCACTGGTTTTTAGTCCCACTACTATGGGAGGAACTCTTTCTTCCATCCCCAGACCTCCAGTTTCAGCCCAGGCCTTTGGGAATTCTGCCAACCAGTCACTGATATCCAGGGCCTTTTGTTGCCCGGGAGGCTCATGGAGCCGATATTCTTCTTCAAGTTTTAAGGCCAATATCATAGAAGTAGGGGTTCCCCACGTCACCTCTGGCCCTTCCCTAGCAAACTGACTCTGTGCCTTCAGCTTGGTTAATAAGTGTCTTCCCAACAAAGGCATAGGGCATTCAGGAATGACCAAGAAAGAATGGGACACCTGTCCTTTCCCCAGGTCAACTGTTCATGATGTGGTCCAAGGATATTGCTTTTGCCCAGTTGCCCCTACAACTATAGTCTTTTTGTTTCTTAATTTTCCCAATGGTTGTTTCAGGACTGAGTATTCTTCACAAGTGTCCACCAGAAAGTTTACAGGGGTCCCCCTCCATTTTCAGGGTTACCCTAGGCTCAGGGAGGGGGTCCGAGTACTGTCGCCCCTAATCATCTTCCTCAAGAGCCAGGACCTTAGGGGCCCTGCCCTTCTTCTTTGGGCAATCTCGAGCCCAATGCCCTTTTCCTTTACAGTAGTCACACTGATCTTTTTCCAGCTGGCGTCTCTGTTCTCTATTTTCTTTCGGTCTAGGTCTTCTGTTGCCCAGGTTCCCTGTCTGTCTAGGCCCTGCTCTCTCTCTCTCTCTCTCTCTCTCTCTCTCTCTCTCTCTCTCTCTCTC
>CAJQZJ010001006.1:479822-533386 GCA_907164525.1 Lophiomys imhausi
CTCTCTCTCTCTCTCTCTCTCTCTCTCTCTCTCTCTCTCTCTCTCTCCAACTACGGCCAGTATCCTAGTCAAGTTTCTTTCTTGTTTGCGATCCCACCTATCCTCTCTTTCTTCTCTCTCTCTTTTCTCTTTCTTGTTTCTCTTCCTCAGTCTCTCTCTTATGGTACACTTTCTCTGCCTCTCTCACAAGATCCTGCAAAGTATAGTCCTGTAATCATTCTATATGTTGCAACCTTTTCTTAATGTCAGGATCTGACTGTACTATAAAGGCCATACATAGCCACAGCTGCTCGCTGTCCCTCGGAGGTTGGGTCAAAGGGTGTGTACTGCCTATAGGCCTCCATCAACCTCTCAAGGAATATGGACGGTGGCTCAACAGGACCCTGAAGCACTTCTCTTACCTTAGCCAAATTGGTGGGGCACCGAGTGGCCCCTTTGAGACCTGCCACTAGGGTCCGGTGGTAAACTGTCAGCCGCTCCCTACCTTCAGCTGTGTTGAAGTCCCAATTTGGTCGATCAAGGGGGAATCCAGCATCGATCTCATTCGGGAGGGTAGTGGAGGTCCCATTGGTCCCTGGGACATTCTTCCATGCCTCCAAGAGAATTCTCTCCCTCTCCTCTGTAGTAAAGAGAACCTGAAAAAGCTGCTGGCAATCATCCCAGGTGGGCTGGTGAGGAACATCAAGGATTCCACCAGACCTATAAGACTAGTAGGGTTCTCAGAAAAAGATGGGTGGTTAGCTTTCCAATTATATAAATCAGATGAGGAAAAAGGCCAATATTGTAAGGGTTGAAAAGTTGGTGGGACCACGGGGGGTCCGACCGTTCAGAGAGGTAGAGCGACCATGGAATCGGGTCCCTCCAGGCCCAACCCTCTCCGGCTCCGAGTACCAGTTGCCGGCCCTCCTCCCTCTGCTCCTTGTAGTTCCAGGCTCCAGGCTGGAGCTGGGGCTGGTGCCGGGGATGCATACAGTGACTGGGGATAAGGGGGTAGCAGCAGCAGGCTCGGCCACTGTGGTGACTCCTCAATCTCGGGATAGATCTTAGGCGGAGCCGAAGGATTTGTTTCCAAAGTTGGCTTTTGTTTTAATTTGGGCTCTGTGCTATGGAGAGCCAGGGCTTGGGAGCCTGGCTTTCTTCCTCTCACCCAAGGTTTTACCCATGGGGGTGGGTTCTGGATCAGGTCTTGCCAAACAGTAATATATGGCTGCTGATTGGGATGGGACCCTGGTCCTTCCTTGAAGACAATAGCTTTTACCTCAAAAATAATGGTCCAGTCAAAAATCCCTTCGGGTGGCCAACCAACATCAAAAGTAGGCCACTCCGAAGCACAAAAAGTCTGCCATGGTTTTTTCTTAACCTCAACTCACAGATTATGAGCCCTAGTTCTAACTTCAGTCCAATTATCCAGTGTCAAACTTAGAGGAATTGTTACAGTCTGTCCCATTGTCACAAGTAACACAAAACACGAACAAAAGATACACAGAAAAACACTACAAAAAAACTACAAAAAGTCCTTCTCAATCTCCAACGCCGGCACCACTCCAGAGAAACAAACGGCCGGGAGGTCTCTTGCATCCCTTCTCTCAAGAGGAACACTGTATCCTCCCCAGCACCCAAATGGGGCCCTCCCAGGCATCCCTGGGGTCCCCTGTCCTCCTGGGACGTCTCCCAGGGCTACAGCCGCTGATCCACTAGCACGTCTGCCTGATCACTTGGTCCATCTCCTCAAGAGATGGAAATGGCTGTCAAACCGAAAGCAACCTTCGGGAAGTCAACTTTCAACTTTTGCACAAACCATATAACAGAACCAGAAAACAGAGACAACCCCAGGACACAGACACAGAAATCTCACAAACCAGACAACAGATATAGGCCCAAGACACAGAAATCTCACCTCCATGTGTGTTCTTGTGGAGAATGGGGTGGCTGCAAATTCCCAGCCAATGCACCAAATGAAAGACCTGGGGGAGGGAAGTCTGTCTCCCGACTCCTGACACTCAGGATATCACGGTCACCCAAAAACTCGCAAGAGACCTTCTTGATGCAATCACAAGAGGTTTATTTCGGGGGGGGGGGGATCAGTGCACTTAGAGTGCCACCCGTATCCCACGCAGGGGTAGGAGCTGCGACCACAATTTGGGGGAGAGTACATTATTTAAATTACAACCCAAAGGGGTGAGGGGAAATACAAGTGGAAAGTACCAGCCCAGCCCATTGTTTACCACAACCCAAGGGGTGGGAGAAATACAGGTGGAATGTACCAGCCCATTGTTTACCATAACTGAAGGGGGTGAGGGGGAATGCAGGTAGAATATACCAGCCCATTGTTTACCATAACTGAAGGGGGTGAGGGGAATTACAGGTAGAATGTATCAGCCCATTAGTTAGTCAGCAGGAAACATCCTACACCTGCTTTTCTCAGGAATGAATTTAATCTTACTTCGCCATCGGCTTTGTGGTTAGCCAGTTCCTGGAGTGTGGCTGGCCTGACTCCACCGCCTGCCAAGGGGGTCTCCAAAATTTTTATTCCTCTCACATCCAGTCAGTCCAGTACCATTTGATGAAGATGCTTTCTGTTTCCCATTGTACGGTTTTGGCTTCTTTATCAAAAATCACATGTCCATAGATGTGTGGATTTATTTCTAGGTCTTTGCTTTGATAACATCAACCTGTCAGTTTCTATGCCAATAACATGTAAGTTTTATTATAATTGCTGTGTAGTATAGCTTGAAGTCAGGGAGGGTAGTACCTCCAGAAGTTCTTTTATTGCACCAGATTATTTTAGCTATCCTGTTTTTTTGTTTTTCCATATGAAGGTGAAAATTGCTCTTTCAAGGTTTGTAAAGAATTGTGTTGGTATTTTGATGGGGATTGCACTGGATTTGTAAATTGCATTTGATGAGATGGCTATTTTTAGTATGCTAATTCTATCAAGTCAGGAGCATGGGAAGTCTTTCTATCATGTGATATCTTCTTCAGTTTCTTTCTTCGGAGACTTGAAGTTCCTGTCATACAGGTTCTTCACTTGCTTGTTAGAGTTACACGAAGATACTTTATATTATTTGTGGTTATTGTTAAGGGTATTGTTTCCTTAATTTCTTTCTCAGCCCATTTATAGTTTGTATAAAGGAGGGCTACTGAATTATTATTATTATTATTATTATTATTATTATTATTAGTTAATTTTGTATCCAGCCAGTTTGTTGAAGGTGTTTGTGAGCTATTATTGTTCTCTGGTAGAATTTTGAGGGTCACTTATGTATAATATCACATCATCTATGAATAGTGATACTTTGAACTCTTCCTTTCCATTTTTTAAAAATGTATATAGTTGTTTTCACTGTATGTATGTTTGTGTGACAAATCCTGTGGAACAGGAGTTTTGGAGAGTTGTTACCTGCCAGGTAGGTGCTACATCCTCTGGAACAGCAGACAGTGCTCTTAACTACTGCATCATCTCTCCAGCCCCCCTTTCCAATTTTTGTCTCCTTGAAATCCTTTAGTTGTCTTGTTGTTCTAGCTAAAACTTCAAATGCCATATTTAATAGTTATAGAGAGAGTGGACAAATTGTCTTGTCCCTGATTTTAAGTGGAATTGTTTTAAGTTTCTCTTCATTTAATTTGATGTTGGCTATTGGCTTGCTGTATATTGCCTTTATTGTATTTAGGCATGGGCCTTGTATTCCTGATCTTTGTAATATTTTTAACATGAAAAGGTGTTACATTTTGTCAACAGCCTTTTCAGCATCTAATGAAATGATCATAATTTTTTTTTCATTTAGTTTGTTTATATGGCGAATTATATTGATAGATTTGTGTATGTTGAACATCCCTGCATCCCTGGGATGAAACCTACTTTATCATGGTGGATTATAGTTTTGATATATTCTTGGATTTGGTTTACAAATTTTTTTTAGCTTGTCTTTTCTTTTTTTAAATAATTTATTTTTTATTTCTTTAAGTTACATCTCAATCACAATCCCCTCCCTACTCCCCCCTTCAGTCCCACCTTTCAACCCTCCTCCCTCTCAACACCCCCCATCCACTACTCTTTTTTTTTTAAGGTATTTCTTTTTCCCCCCCAAAAGCTCTCCCTTTCAGTCCAAAAAATGGTTCTTTCTCTTATAACTATAAATACAATACAAAACAACAGAAATAAATAGGCCACAATTATGAGAGTTATATGGTTTAGCATACATTCCCAATGTCCAGTCCATATGTATTTGGCACCTGACTTTAACATTCTACTATCTGACCATCTCCATGAGTTTAAAGTTCTATATCTAACTCAGCTTTCATACTAATTTGCCTCACAATTTTAAAAATATCTTCTTAGGTCCAGAACACCCTCTTGATTCCTGAACAAATCAAAATTTAACTATGAGACTCTAGCTATCTATTCTTCAACCACCTCAGAGACTTGGGAGGGATGAATGCATCTGATTCTTAAGGAAGTGCAGGGCCTACAGCTTCCAAAACTAAGAAATGACATACCAGTGACTGCCTGGACAGTTCCCATTTTCTCTCCATACGTTACAAATTTTTATTGAGTATTTTTGGATCAATGTTCATAAGGGAAATTGTTCTGAACTTCTCTTTCTTTGTTGAGTCTTTGTGTTGTTTAGGTATCTGGGTGACTGTGGCCTCATAGAATGAGTTTGGCAATGTTTTTTTCTACTTCTATTTTGTGAAATAGTTTAAGGAGTATTGGGCTTTTTCCCCTTATTTGAAAGTCTGGTAAAATTATGCACTAAAACAATCTGGCCCTGTCCTGCACATTTTTTTTTTCCTGTGAGGGTTGGTATACCTTTCATGACTACTTGTATTTCTTTAGGGGTTATAGGACTATTTAAATTGTTTAACTGATATTGATTTAATTAGATAAGTGGTATCTATCAAGAAAATCGTCCACTTCATTTAGATTTTCCAACTTTGTGGATGAGGGGCTTTTGAAATAAGATCTAAGGATTCTTTGGATTTCCTCAGTGTCTGTTCTTATGTCCCTCTTTCCATTTCTGATTTTGTTAATTTAGATATTGTCTCTGCATTTTAGCTAGATTGGCTAAGAGTTTGCTGATATTGTTGATTTTCTCAAAGAAAAGAATCTTTGTTTCATTGATTCTTTGTTTTTTCCCTTTGTTTGCATTTTATTTATTTCAACCCTGAGTTTCATTATTTCCTGCCATCTAATGCTCTTGAACATGTATCCTTCTCTTTATACTAGAGATTTCAGGTTTGTAATTAAGTTGTTAGAATGAGACTGTTCAATTTCTTTATGAAGGTGCTTGGTGCTGTAAGCTCTCCTCTTAGCGCTGTTTTCATTGTTTCCCATAAGTTGGGTATTTCATGCCTTCCTTTTTCTTGAATTCTAGAAAGTTTTTTTTTTCTTTATGTCTTCCCTGACCCAGTGGTCATTAAGTAGAGAATTGTTCAGTTTCCATGAATTTGCAGGATTTCTATTTTTTCTGCTGTTGTTGATGTTCAGTTTTATTCTATGGTGTTCTGATAAGACAAAATGGGTTATTTTAGTTTTCTTGTATCTACTGAGGCTTATTTTGTGACCAAATATATGGTCCCTTTTGGAAAATGTTCTGTGAGATGCATATTTTTGTCGTTTTTAATTTCTATATCTGTCTTTTTTAAAATATATTTTTAGTCATGATGTGTTTTTCTTGATTTTTTTTCTTGTGTTTATTTTTTCCAAATGAGATGTATCCCAAAATTTCATTTTAAATTTGACATAAGCCAGCTTCCTAAAATAGCAAGTACTGAATAATCAAATTTAAAAAAATAAAAAGAAGATAAATTTTAACATATATTAAGTGTATGTACAATGTTTACCCCTATGTTTAAAGAATTATATAGATCTTATTAGGCAAACAAACTGAAAAAAAAGAATATTTTGAGGAAAGGAGAGAGACAGAGAGAGAGAGAAGAAGAGAGAGGGAGAAAAGAGTTCATGTTTGCCTGCCTGCCTTTGGAAGAAAGAGGGTTGGCATTTTGATTTGTATAAATTTTGATGCAACAGAGGCTGAGGCAACAGTACATTCAATGTACCCAAGATGAAACACATTAGAAATCCATAAAACCAATCCAGTGTCAATTTTGTTTAAATTATTGCCCTTCAGCATCCTACACATCAGCTATGTTTAGTAGAACAGAATAGTTTATGGTGTTATTTCCCTGTGACTAGATGCAACTTTTTTTGTACAGTGTTCTCACACATCAAGTAAATTGTGTTAGCCATAGGGGAAAATTTCTGAGAATCAAAGAGAAATTCATGTTTTATAATCATTACTGGAGAATGGGAACAAGCAGGATAAAGTTGTAATAACTGACTTGTCTGAGAGTTTACAGAAGTGGAATTCTAACTCCAGTGTTCCAATAAACCAGGTGTGTGGCTGAGCTACAGCAAATTCTTTAACTTCTGGAGGCCCAAAGGTTTGTATCATGAAAATCTGGGAGTAAATTAGTTACTACCTAGGACTTCTGTGTTCCAACTCTATGATGTAAAGACATAACTAGGAAGACTAAAAGGGAAGAAAAGCTCCCCATGGAAAGTTAACTTTACTGTTTTTTTTTCTTTCTGCTTTCCTCATCTAAACATGATTAACACCAACTTAACATTCTAGATGATCGTTTTTATTATTTATGATATTTTGCTGTGATTTTACCCACTACATTGTAAAATATACATGTTTGGGGAACTGCTATTTAACCTTAGTTCATCATTTATAGTTTGATGCATTACCAATTCAGCACATACTGAGGCAACTAATTAAGCAAAAGTAAACTCATATGAAGTTTCATTATTATTATAATTAATTTGTAACAGAGTAATGCCACCTTATCTCTTACTTTGTTGACAAATTAACTTAAATATTTCTTATTTTTATTGCATTCCTTGCAGATAATTTCTCACTTGCAGGAAAAAAAAATATTTGACTTTTTTTTTTGCCTTCTGCATGGAGAAATATTTAAATTAATACATTTAGGACTTGTTTTGTTTCTGTTGTGGTTAAATGTTTAATTGAAAAAGAATAATTTATAATGTCTAATTGCCTTTTCCAAGATCAATTATACCAAATTAATACTGGGCAAAGACAGGAAATTTCCTGCAGTCCTGCCAGACTGGGTCACTGAATTCAAATGATGCCTAGAAGCATATCTGGTGGGGAGAGGAGGAGTATGCTGATAAGCAAAGGAAGGAAGGAGTGTGATGATATGCAAGGAAGGGGAGGAGTATGCTAATAATCAGAGGAAGAAATGAGTATGCCAATATTTAAGGAAGAAGAGGAATATGCTAATAAGCAAAAGAGGGAAGGAGTGTTATGATATCCAATGAAGAGGAGGAGTATACTAATAATCAGAGGAGGGAATTAGTATACTAATATGAAAGGCAGGGAAAAATATGCTAATAAGCCAAGGAAAAAAGGAGTGTGGTGATATTCAAGGAAGGGGAGGACTTTACTAAAAAGAAAGGTATAACTAATTAGCACAGAAGGAGAAAAGCATGCAAATGTTCAAGGAAAAGAGAAGGGGAAGAGAGCTACTTGCTTTCTGTCAGTTACTAGGGTTAACATCCCCAGCAGCAAATGGGTTAATAAAGTCAGAGAAAGATTAGTTTCCAATGTGTGGAGGAATGAGAGAAAAACAGAGTAAGTTTACAGCCCTAGATTCTGCCTTATTTTCCCACCTCTATTCATGAATCCTTAGGTTACCAGGAAATATGGAGAAAATACGTGAAGGACTGATGTGAGCCTAAAGACAGTGGTTTGGAATCCTGAAATTCATCCAATGATTGTACTTTCTTTGTAGTAGATTTGAAATGGGATACAATTGAATAAAAAATATAGATTGCACATTTTTCAAATCAGGAAATGAAGAGATGGGTCTCATTAAACACTAGAAATACTTCAGACAGTGACAATGTTTGCCACATGAGCATGAGAACCAGAGTTCAGAATTCGAATTCCCAGCATTCACTTGAATGCTAAGGGTCATGAATCCCAAGGCATAGAAGTCTGACATAGAGAACTCCAGGAGCACAATGGCCAACTAGAATTGCTGAATCAGTGAGATCTGTCCTCAAATGAGTAAACAAGGGTGTACTGAGGAAACCATCTACACAGAGAGGCACACATGATAATGTGAATCACCCTCTTAATATTTAATTGTGCCCACACATAAGCAGACATACATTCACCCATGCAACATACTTATCACACCACACACAGCTACACAATAAAAAAATACAAGTATTCCACTTGGTTTGAATCTTCATGGATATGTAGTGTTGCCAATATTTTTAATGTGAGCTCTATAGTGAAGATGGCTTTAAATCATGTGGATTTAATGACTTATTCATCATGCCTGTTTGATTCTGGTACACTTTTTCCTGAAATGTCTATACATAACATTTATAAATGGACTGTGTTTCTGTGTTTTACGCAATTGAAAAGTTCTTTGCAAAGTCTGACTATATATGTGTGTGTATGTTTGTATTTGTATGTATGTATGCCATTATGATCTTCTAAATTACTATGACTTATAGCAGATAACCTCCTTTAATATGACTGAGAGGAGAGAGAAAGAGAGAGAGAGAGAATCTTTTCCAAATAATAGATAAGAGATATTTTTTAAAGATCATGTTTCTTCTAGGCTGTATATCATCTTTCTACTTCAGCACTGTGAGAGTTGTAACTACAAGTGCATACTCCCAAACCAGAATTATGTTTGTTAAATTCAGATACTTTGTGTATGGCCTTGGTGGGAGGACTACTAAAATGAAGGAATTCTCTGTATTATTATGAACGATGCTTCTAAATGCAAATGCTGCTGATATGGGACAACATTTACAATTGTGAAATTGTGACATCATTATTTATTTGTTTACAGAAGATTAAATATTGTTTAAAGAGTCATGATTAAGTATCTAGTTGACAAGACATCGAGTTTTGATGGTTCATTCTAGCAGAAATGTTCATATGGTTGGTTGGTAAAATATATTACCTCTCTCTCTCTGTGTGTGTGTGTGTGTGTGTGTGTGTGTGTGTGTGTGTGTGTGTGTATTTGTGTGTGTATGCTTGCACTCATGTATGCATATGTGTTAGAGGCTTTGTGAAAGAATTTAGTATTGTAATAAGTAGATCGAGTGATGTTTACTCTCAACTGAACTATTTCCATCCTGTTGGGCATATTCTAGTTCAAGGCTCTAAATTCAACCAAAGAAGGGTAATTTATGCCCCATGCTTGAACTAGAATATCCTTGCTTTCTCTAACTTTTGCATAATGGTACTCATGATTCTTGTCCTTTGGAAATTTGCTGGCACTCAGATAACTAACTTTGATTTGGGTGGCAATATAACAATGGATGTCTTGGATCTTGAGCATGCAGGTAAATGGCTTTCAGAGACTCTTTACCTTCATATTCATACAAGACAATGGCAGTTACATATGCCTTCTTGTAGAAAACTTTATATTACTTCTTTTGTTTGTTTTCTTTTTTTAGGGAAACATTTATTTTTGTTTTTGTAAGACAAAGAAAGAAAGTTTATATTCTCAAATGTTTGCTGCCTTACAGAACTTAAGGCTTTATAGAAAGAATTCATTCAGTGAATAAACACTTGACCCTCAGGGGTAAAGTCTATGCACAAAAAAAAAAAAAGGCCACCAAAGGTTATTTCAGAAACTCTGATATCCTTGAGTGAGCTATTACTTGAGGACATCATACTGAGGTGAGGCCCCTTCAGAGACTGTACTCAATGTCTTACAAGGTCTTACATAGTTTGGGGGGAGGAGTACCCCTTATAGTATAAATATAGGAAGACAGGTTTATATTGATGCTGCCCTTAAATATGATAAGGAGTGTGTTGTAAACAGGTACTCTACTAGCCTGCCTTTCAGAGGTCCAGCACTAGAAGCATATGTTTTCAAACCTGCTGCCGGGTGTTGGACATTTTCACTGTCACTAGGAGTTGCAATTTTTCCAATGAGACATGCATACCATTCAAAAGGTCCCTCTATATGTCACTGCTCTATCTATCTAATTATCTATCTATCTATCTATCTATCTATCTATCTATCTATCTATATCTCCCTGTATGTCTGTCAGTCTGTTTCTATCTCTTTTGTTCCCACTCCAAGAAGCCCTTCCCTTTCCTCTCCAAATAAATTACTTGTATTTTATCTGATGCAGACATAATCTTTGCAGTATACCTTTTAAGGGACTGCCAAGGTACCTTTCATTACATAACCCTAAGAGAATGATATCATCAACCTTTATCTAAAGTGCTATAGCTCACAAATATTTAGGATTTTATTTGTTTTCAGGGTTTTGAATATTTTTATATTTATAATAAGATGCCCCAGAATGAGTTAATGATAGATTCATTCATGTATTCCTGAAAGATATAGCCTCAAGGTGATGGTGTAGCACTTTTATTGTATTCTTGTTTGAATTATGGCTTGAGGTATGAACTCTGGTGTGAGAATTTCTTCTTTTGTTTCCAGATTGGCTTTCAACACATTGTTGATTTGGAAATATTTAACATTTAAAGTTTTCAGATTAGTGTTATTTGTCCTATAGCTACTGAGTCTCTAAATATCTTCATGATCTTCTGGCTACTTAATTTTATTAGTTAGGTACTTTTGGTAGGTATTATTGCTGCTGTTTATTTAGTTTAATTAACTACATTATTTTTCTCCCTATGTCATTTAATTGACTGGGATTTTAAGTATCTAATAAATAGTCATTTACAAAATAATGTCTGAACATCTCACTGAAGGATATTTTGTTCTGAAAAAATGATAAGACCATGCTCAAATCATTTTGTGGCAAAAAAATAATAACAACAACAACAAACCTATAAAACGTGAATATCTATCTCTGTAGGAGCAATGCTTTGGGGACCATCTGCACATGCTTGTAATGCTTATGATCTTTTGAGACTGCTTCCCATCCTATAACAATGTCTCTAATGTTTTGCTTTTCATAAACATCCATTGTCCTCTCTGAAATATCACACAAAGAGAGCAGGCTCAAGAAGAGTACAACAAATGGCCTCTGAATGTGTCACTGTAAGAAGGCATGTCCTAGTGGGACATGAGTTCCAACACAGAAAATAGAGAAAGAGACTTTCATGGGGCCAATCAATGGGCACTGAGCTACCCGATTCTCACAAGAAAACAAATAGGACAGGCATAGCAAGGCTTCCCCATCAGACTGTCAAGTATGCTTGAAATTGAAGGCTCTATTTGGTCACAAACATCTTCTTTCCATCAGGTGAGCATCTCTGGTACTGATGTGGGGCTCTACACTCTTACATGCAGACACACTTGACTGCAGTTCAAGTGGTTAAAGAGAGGAAAGCAAACAACACACATTGTTTATTTGATTCAAGCCAAAACATCTGTTGTTAATGATTAGATCTTCAGCTTCCAATTTTCCTTCAAATGTTATTGCTCATCTCTAATGGGGGCATTGTATGGCTATTTTCCCCTGAATGTGGATTCTAAGTAAAACACAGCTTAGATTGAAAGCCTAGTGGAGGAAGAAATCATGCTTAATGATGTCTGGAAGATTTTTTCTATGCCCTAAAGAAAAGCTCAAGAGGCCAGGTCAAGAAACAGGTCAATTCTTGGATCAGCATGGCTTTCAGGTAATGGGTGTGCTCTGTGGGACTCACTTTGTACAACTGAAAAGGAAAACATCTGACTTCCCTGGAGTGAAGACTAGATTAGGATAAACTACTTCTTTCTATCCACTTTATATAGAAACTTGAATTGGATGCAAAGTTTATAAAACACAATTCAGATTTCCTCTATGGTAACAAATGGGCTGTTGGGGTAAAAGTTTCTTTCCTGGAGAGTTTTATGTCTCTGCTATTGTGGTTAGTAGGAGTATCTTAAATCACAATTTTTCATAGATGTTATTTACCATTTGAAATTGGCTGTATTGATTGTAGGTAATTATAATTGTATTTGTCAAATTGCATCAGCTGTCTGTGAGGTATGTGGAATTACATGACTCTAAATCTAGAAAATGAAAAGAGAGGATGTGTGGTAAATGCTTGTCTGCATGGTATAAAAAGCATAAATATATGTCTGTTTCTAGGTATGTATGTATGTATGCATGCATGCATGCATGCCAGTATGCATGTATACATGATGTATCTTGAAATGCCCTCTACTAATCAAGTAAGCTATATATCTGTCCATGTATCTATCAACTATCTCTATTCATCTGTCACTATGTATGTTCATATTTTATGATGAAGAGTACATACACATACATGAGATGATAGCATACACATATCTATATATAGTTCTACATTTGTCATATTGAGTTGACCCCTTCTTAACACTTACAGAGAGGGATTATATATGTATTCATATTGTTATTTTGTGTGCTTTGTCACCTGAATATGCATGTGTGTGTAGATATGTGCATGCACATACAGACACACACACACAGAGAGAGAGAGAGAGAGAGAGAGAGAGAAATTTAAACTAAGATAACTAAGCTTCTTTTGAAAACATTTACAGATTTTCAAAATAACTGGCCAGTAGTAACATTATTCTGACCTATTTTTTGTACTTTGTCTCTTAATCAACTAAAGTGAATAAGTGAAAGTGTTAATTTCGTGCTGAAAGACTTTATTTCCCTGCTTCCCTTGGCTGCCCATTTTGGCCCTGAGAACTGGCTGCATCCCTTGCTCTCTGGTAGGAATTTCCCATCCATACACATGAAGGACAAGATGCACTCTCTCAGCCTAAGGTCAGACCAAGTTTTTCTTCTTTCTGCCTTCCTACTCTCTATAATTCCCTTTTAAATAATATAACACAATCTAGGGTGTACATATAAATAATTTTCAATTGAAGCAGTGCCTTTATACACTGATCCAATTTTTAAATAAGTTTAATAGCATCTATGTCTGTCTATCTATCTATCTATCTATCTATCTATCTATCTATCTATCTATCTGTCTAGTGTGTGTATGAATGCACATGTGCCATCATTTTCTTCCATGATTGTGGAGATCATAGAACAACTTGTGTAGTTGGTTCTCTCCTTGCACCTACTGGATTCTGGCTACTGAACTCAGGGTACCAGTCATGGTGAAAAGAGCCTTTATCTTTGAGCCACCTCTTTGGCCCTGATTCATATTTTGAAAATGTAGTCATTTTAATTTTTTCACAATTCAAGTACTTGTACTTCTCAGTTAGGTATATCTTTGAAGTTTTTAAAATATAGTGGTAAAACACTGATCTCGATGAACTGGGAAAATTTAGGAAGGATTCCTCTAGGAATTAAGAAGACAAACCACATTGGAGATTGGCTGCAAGTGTATGGGGAAAAAAAAAAAAAAAACAAAAAACATGTGCCATCTCTTAGTCACTGGAAGTGTGATTTTAAAAAATGGATCATGTCATTGAGTAGAAGCTGGCTCATGATGGTCCCACACAGCCTGTTTTCTCTCTTATCAAATTTTGTTGATGCCTCCTTAATGACCTCCATGAACTCTTGTCTTTTTGTAATTATTTTCTCTGTTGAATGGCTTATATTTTTGAATGTCGTTCATGCTTCTTTTTGATGTTGCTTTTTTTTCATTTTACTTAAATTCAATCCTCATATAAAATGCAATTGAATTAAGAGTATTAGTTTAGTTGAATGCAACATTTGCAATATTTATTTAAGCAACAACAATTTGAGTATAATGATTTAGGGGAGAATCCCAAAGAATCTGGAAATAAAACAAAATCTACAGAAAACACCGAGTCCCCTCAAATGTTGAAGGAGAATGTGTTCAAATGAGGCTAAATATGATAGCTAACAGAACTTTTTTTCCTCCTATACAAACTGATTTTTGAGTCGCTATATGGCAATATGTTAGTTAGACTTGTCCATTGAAAGATACTTTAAAATGGGTTTAGAAAAACAAAAGTTCATGTGACATATACAGAGTACTCTGTGGAAAAAAAAGGTAGGGCTGAGTTGGACCTTTTCACCCTGACTAAATACTTTGGATTTTCTTGAGAGTTGGTACACATTTCCTACATTTTGTACCTACCCTATTGTCATGAACTTTCTCCATTTCCTCACCTCTAGTGTTCAGCTTCCCACATAGTCTTGCTTGATCATAATAGGAATGTAGACAATGATGTCCTGCACATCTGTAAGTGGTCGGACATAGTTTCATATGCCAACCTGAAGAAGTTGTGTTGCTTTGTGGGGGTGTGCTCTGACACAATCTTTCCTTTGCACATCGAATCAGTAGCAATCTCTGAGTGTATGTATAAGTTAATATACTTGACACATACAATAAACATGTATAAAAATATCATTTTATGTTTTATACTTATGTTTATCTTTTAAACAAAACCCTTTTGTAGGGGTTGGATAGATTGGATTTGGAAAATATATGGGAGTTTCTGATACTGTCTCTTAATTCGGGGCCTGAAGAGCATTATCAACATGAAGTCAGCAAAAACAGGAAAGACTCAATAGACTAAAAAACAAGTTTGAAGTCAGGAAAACAGGAAAGACTTAATGGACTTGAAGAAACAAAGTATCTGGCCTGACATTGTTTTCAGCTGCTAAGTGGGCGGAGCCCAAATTAAGCTGAAACAGAGTTCCTCCTATTTAAGGACAGTGCATGGAGCCCAGAAAGAAAAGAGGCCCCTAATGCTAGAGAGCTCCAAGAGTCCTGCTGAAAAAAGGGCTGACCATTGATGGCCAGCTGTCTCCCTGAAGCAAAAAGAAGCCGGTGAGCAAAGAAAGCCTGAGCAAGACACCAAAAGGCTAAGGACTGGACCCTGTGGCTCAGCTTTTGCCTAGAGGGGTTTGATCTGTCCAAACAGTGGCCTAAAGGAAACTGTGCCTGGCTTTAAGGACTGAGGCAGAGCAGCTGAGTTCCTGATTCAAAAGAAGTAAGTTGGCCTGCGGGTCTCCCACAGAGAAGAAAACATGAAGCCTTATTTAGGGTGAGACTACAATAACCAACTTACCCTGATGAACCTACATCTGAGAGATCCAAAAAAAGGACTGCTAAGTGCGTTCAAGAATCTACAACAAAGACTGTGTTCCTGACGACTGAGGACCTGCCCCAGAGACTGTATCATTCTAAAAGGTTATGAAAGTAGTTGTTATAATTATCAATAAGTTTAGTGGATAGGTTAAAGGGGTTGTAGGAATTTATAGGATTAATAGTTAAGAAATTGTTGGTGTTTGTTATAAGTGAGTTTAGTAATAAATAAATAAGTGTTAAATAATAATTTAAAAGTTCGGTTACACCCTTTTAACATAATTATGTTTTTGTCACTGTAAGTATATGAATGCATGAATGTCTTTTAGTGTCATTTGCACATGTATGTATTGTGCACATTGATAACAGAAGAATTGAAGTTACAGGCCCACATGAGACACAAAAGATGACTGCTGGAAGCTGACCTTGAGTCTTCCACAAGGTTATTTTAACCACTGAGCTTTCTTTCCAGCACCAAAACATTTTTAAATCCTGGGATGGATCCAGGCTACTTAATAAAATAAGACTGGAATAGCTCTGAATTTGTATTTGGTCTTTATAGAGTAGAGACACAACAATACATAAGTCTTCAAAGCTGGTTTCATACACTCTCACAAAGGCATGGACAGTATTGTTTTGATTCTAGGTACTTAAGAATTGTGTAATGTAAATATGAAACTTCATACTTAGTAAATTTTCCAGAGCGTTTATTAATAGATAGTACATGCAGCACCAACAGCATGCTCTTACACACTGGGAGTAGAGATAGCATGAGGAAATTTCTTGACTATTCACAGAGTGATCCTTGTCTCAGTTGTGTAGTGGTTGATGGCAGGGTCCAAGTTACAGAAACAATTACTACCTTACTATTTGTGACCAACTGAGTCTATATCTATCTGCCTATCATCTGTCTATATATCTATCTACACACACACACACACACACACACACACACACACACACACATTTTATATATATATATATATATATATATATATATATATATATATATCAATTATAGGAAATAACCACAAATTTTATTTACTTACCTAAAGTCTCTGGGTATATATTGGCAACCTAGGAACAATAGTGCTGTTCTTACCTTAGTGGAAAAATACTATATGCAAAAATAAAAAGAGACTTGAGATTAATGAAATGCAGGATATGAAGAGCCTTCATCATAATGTTATCAACTCATCTCACCCCTGCTGAGTGCTGAGCTCTAAAAGAAATGAGATAGCCATGGGACCACCGCAAGGCAGGATGTGAGGGATGCAGGAAATCCCCAAGCACTGACTCAGTGAAGTGCTTATTCCGGATGCCCTTCAGTACCTCCAGCAAGGGTTTCCATAGCTAATCCCAGGACAGGCTACATCAAAATCAGCATTTTTTATATCATCTGGAATTCAAATTTTGTGTTTGCATCTTTAGCTCATTGAGTCACATTCTCTAGGACTAAGTTCATAAAACAATGATGAAAAATATTCTTTAAACTTTAGACTTTAAAGTTTCATCATTGTGGTTGCACACGCCTGCACTGCCACCAGCAATGGAGAAGTGTTCCCCTTTCTCCACACCCTCACCAGCATGTGCTGTCTTTTGTGCTTTTGATCTTAGCCATTCTGACAGGAGTGAGATGGAATCTCAGAGTCCTCTTGAGTTGCATTTCTCTGATGAATAAGGATGCTGAGCATTTCTTCAAGTGTCTCTCAGCCATTAGGGATTCCTCCTTTGTTAATTCTCTCTTTAGCTCTGTCCCTCATTTTTTGATTGGATTATTTGGTTTTTGGCATTTAATTTCTTGAGCTCTTTGTAAATTTTGGATATGAGCCCTCTGTCAGATGTGGGGTTGGTGAAGATTTTTTCCCAATCTGTAGGCTGTTGCTTTGTTCAAATGACAGTGTCTTTTGCCTTACAGAAGCTTTTCAGTTTCATGAGGTCTCATTTATTGATTGTTAGTCTTAGATCCTGAGCTGTCTGGTGATATCTTAGAAAACTTGGAATAGCTCTGCCTCGGGACCCAGCCATTCCACTTCTGGGTATACATCCAAATGACTCCTCACCAAATCACAAGGAAGTTTCCTTATATATGTTCATAGCAGCCTTATTTATAATAGCTAGAAACTAGAAACAATCCAGATGTCCCTCAACTGAAGAATGGATTAAAAACTGTGATACATATACACAACAGAATACTACTCAGCTATCAGAAACAACGAAATCATACAATTTGCAGCCAAATGGATGGAACTAGAGAAGCTCAACATGACTGAGCTAACCCAGACTCAGAAGGATGCACATGGCATTTATTCACTTAGAGACTGATTTTTTAAATAATTTATTTATTTCTTCAAGTTACATCTCAATCACAATCCCCTCCCTACTCCCCCCTCCAGTCCTACCCTTCCACCCTCCTCCCCCTCAACCCCCCCCCCCCTTCCCCTCCTTTTTTTTTTTTTTTTAGTTTAAGGTATTTCTTCCCCCCCCCCCATAGCTCTCCCTTTCAGTCCAAAAAATGGTTTTTTTCTTATAACTACAAATACAGTACAAAACAACAGAATTAAATAGGCCACAATTATAAGATTTATATGGCTTAGCATACATTCCCAATGTCCAGTCCATACGTATTTGGCACCTGACTTTAACATTCTACTATCTAACCATCTCCATGAGTTTAAAGTTCTATATCTAACTTAGCTTTCATACTAACTTGTCTCATAATTTTAAAAATATCTTCTTAGATCCAGAACACCCTCTTGATTCCTAAACAACTCAAAAGTTAACTATGAGACTCTAGCTATCTAGTCTTCAACCACCTCAGAGACCTGAGAGGGATAAATATATCTGATTATATAGGAAGTGCAGGGCCTGCAGCTTCCAAAACAAAGAAATGACAAACCAGTGGCTGCACACGCCTGCACTGCCACCAGCAATGGAGAAGTGTTCCCCTTTCTCCACAACCTCACCAGCATGTGCTGTCTTTTGTGCTTTTGATCTTAGCCAGTCTGACAGTTCCCATTTTCTCTCCATACATTACAGCATCAATCTTCAGCCATTTGGCCCCGTTTCTCTGACAGACATAGACTGATTTTAGCCATATAGTACAGGATAACTATAGTACAACCAATGCACCAAAGGGAACATGAGCATATAGACTTTTTTTTCCTGTCAATGAGACACTTTGCCCTAGTGATGCTGCCTTGTAGGTCCCCAGTGTGTGAGAAGGCTCTTGGCCCTCATATGACTGCTGAACTGGGCCCAGGGAATGTTATGTAGGGACACTCCACTTCAGAGGAGTGGGATGGAAGGGATGGGGTTAGAGGGTGGGAGTGTCGGACTGGGAGGGGTGGAAAGAGGACACTGTGATGGAGATGTAACCTGAAGTAATAAATAAATATTTTAAAAAGTTTTATCATTGTTCCTTTTAATCTAAGAATATAGTATATTTTGTGGCATAATCCTGAAATGCACATCCATTGATTTGATTATTACTAAGAAAAGAGCCAGATTACATTGAAATGCTGATCTTATTGAAAGATGGATGCATCTTATCTTAGGCCATTAGCGAAAATATATAGTCTGTGTTGGTTTAAAGGAATTCTTCAAATAATTCTCAATCCATCACTCTTGGCACACATTTGAATCCATTTCATCCTGGGAATTCAGAGTGGTTGTTCTGGAAAGATGAATGATTGATAATGTCGCCATAAGGAACTCTTATGGTGTGATATGTGTCAGATGTGCAGGGAGCTTCTGCCACATCAAGACAGTAATTATTAAGCACAGCACAGTGGCAGTGTTAATAGACATGCCTATGAGGGAAGGGGAAAGACAGAGCAGCCAGCTCCACTGAGAAGCAGTTTGCTTCAGTTTCCAGCACAAGGACACCTGAGCATGAGAAGACAAGGTGTTCATATCAAGTCACTGTTGAATGGGGAAGTTGGTCTCACACACATATACATATAGTGCTCACACATAATCCCCACATATAACACATACCATACACACACTTACCAAATATAGACATACATACACACACATCACTCATACACATAACACACACACATACACACACTCTACATGCAAGCACCACACACACACATATCACACACATATATAGTACACATAGCAGACATACCATACACACTTTGCTACTCATATCTGCATGCCATTCATACTTTCTAAGGGAGTCCTCTCCATTTTACTCCAGTTAGATTTCAGTAGTTCTTACTCAGCTTCTGCAGTAGACAGTTATTCCTTATCTTGGAGAACATGGATTTCAAGAGAATCATTAATACAGGAGGTAACTAAGTAGGTGCATTTATATAGCAGCCACCAAGCGAGTTCTCTTCCTTTTGAGGCTTTTATGACTTAGCAGGCTGGACAAGTCTGGATGAACTCTGTTTTCACAGTTGCTTTCCATAGATCAAGACTACAGATGCTTTGTGGATGAATCTGGAAGAGGAAGTAGACCTCAGGGAACTCTAACTTTTTATTCATGGAGGAAAAATGAGGATAGATGGGCACAAAGGCCATGCTCCAGATGAACACCACAGTCTGATGGAACACTTTCCTTGTAATACACTTATGGTTTCCTTGCTCTCTGTGGAGTGGATGTTCTAAACCAGTCCTTTGCGGTAATCTCAGGTCTTAATCTTGAGCAAGAGATAACATAATTTCATAGTTTTCACTCTATTATGTGAGCAATGAAAAGAAATGATGACATGTGAAAGACATTTGTTATCAATGAGAATTGATATAAAATAAATGCCAGGAGGAAAGAAAAACAAATCCTTTTCTCATGCCCATCCAGTCAGATAAAGCACCTTGATTCAAATTCCTTAATTGAAATATCCATTAATAAAAATTATAGTGAATTTACTTATCACTTTGTACACACATCTGATAAGCCATAAATATTGTTTTAATTGTAAATTTCTCCCATCTTATATACTATGGGTATTCTCTGAATCAGAGTGAATGCATGCCCTGTGCGTTTGTCTCCATGTTTATACTTTCAGCTTCAGATTGGGAGAAAGAACAAATGGGGGCTATGTGTCAGTTTTTAAAAAGAATTTGAAAAAAATGAAAATATTCCCTCCCTTTCTTTGACTTTGGAGAGGAATTGGGACAAATCTAAGCAAAACTGAGGCTACCTGCCTCTCTCTCTCTCTCTCTCTCTCTCTCTCTCTCTCTCTCCTGGGCCTTCACATCTCCCTGAGAAGGTCATTTTTGTTTATTTACTTCCTGAGATTTAACATGAGGCTGGTTAGATTCAAATGTTTATGCTCCAAGCAAAAGGAACTTTTTCATTGTTTGCCAATCTGTGTCAGATTTAATCTAGATCTGTAAACAGTACTGCATTTTCCAACAGGATGCAATTTTCCTTAAATTTACTCTACAGAGAGGCTTTTATGGTTATTGTTTTCTTTCTTTTCTTTTCTTTTCCCACCTCTTTTAGTAATCTGAGAATGAAAAAAAAAACCCTGAGTCAATTGGTCAATCGATTAACAAATTAACTGCTAAATAATGAATTGCATCCTGTCCATATAGCAACAAGGTAGGCAGAATAAATGTCTCTACAATACTTTTCTGAACACATGTCTAACAAAGGAACGCTTGCTTCTCCTAGCTTGTTTACACAAATGTCTAGAGACTAAATGGAAAAACAGGGACTGATAATATTTTATCAATCATACAAGCTGAGCAGACACTGAGCACACAGGCATTGCATTGAGAAATGAACGGAACTCGTTTTCTTTTGAATTAAATTTTAATGTAGCAGAACTTTATATGATCCTTTACACATAAATAAACACAAGAAGACAACAAAATATTTTCCACTTCTAATTATGCCATTTACATTGAGCATGGTATAAATGTACCCAAGAAATAATGGCATTAAATA
Organism: Lophiomys imhausi; assembly: GCA_907164525.1. Taxonomy (NCBI): domain Eukaryota; kingdom Metazoa; phylum Chordata; class Mammalia; order Rodentia; family Muridae; genus Lophiomys; species Lophiomys imhausi. Next base: position 500,760 of record CAJQZJ010001006.1, read on the forward strand.
GACCAGCAGAAATGAAGGGAGAGGGGTAGTATCAAGATAGGGAAATGGCAGAACATTGTAATGAAGGCTGGGTTATGATAATTACACTAAACATTTCTTCAAGTCTTGATTATTTATGTCAAGGTTTTAAATGAGGAATAATGATATGAGAAGTATCAGAACCTGAGTCTGTGACTTAAAAACCTGGTGAGAAACAATGAAATGTTGGGGGGGGGAGACAGGGTTGTATAGTTAAAGAAAGACATGCCAAGCTGTTCTTTACTGGTGATATTCACATGACACTCCAAAATGTTTCACAGAGCAGAGCAAGGTTCTCCCTCCAAGCTGCACGATCTGCTCATTTTGGGGAATGGTTGTTTCAAGGTAAGCTTGCAGATATAGGACATTAAAAAATTTAAAATTTCTAGTTTGGAGGCATTCCTTAGATGGGTTTTTAAGAACTACTCCTTTGTTAGCCCAAAGACCTAGAAATAACTTCACAGACATTCACTTGCTCAATAACTTTCACTCTGAATTGTTCAGTAATTTTTATTGGTGGTCACACACCCAGCCTTGTACTGTGTGTATGTTGGGAAAGAGCAAAAATTAGGAATGCTCTCAAAACAACACGAACCTTATGATATATGCTGGGAGACAAGGAAAATAAACATAAAATAATGAGAAAAATATCTGCTAGAACATTAGTCATTTGATAATGTTTTGATCTGATCTTAGTAGGGGGTGACTGTGTTAGGATATAAAGTGAAAACATTTTGGAATGAAACAAAGTTATAATTACTTATTTATTCTTAATAAGTATGTTTCTAAGGGGAAGATAGAATACTTGCCAGTATTTTATTTTAGTGTGTTGGAAAGTGTGGGCTGTTATTAAGAAAATCTTGAATTACCAGCCCACACTTGGGAGGACTGAAGTTTGGATAGGGGAGCTTGACATTTCAAATTTCTCCTTAAGGTTTTAGAAGTACTGGGACCTGGAAAGTAAAGCCATACTCATTACTGTCTCTCAGGACTGGGTTCACAGCGAAATTATGCTGTGTGTGTCATGGAGTGAGTGTACTTAGAGACATAACTAACAATAAAGAACACTTGGTGAAGCTGATCAAGACACCAAGAAGCAGTTCATAACAAATATCACAAATAAATTAAATTAAAAAACATTTACAAATTTATATTTTAATAAATATATAAAGGTATTATAAACATGCATATATGTTATAAATCTTAGAAAAAGGTGACAAGAACATAAATAACTATCACTCATTTAAGTGAGCATAAGAATTACTTTTATTGTTCAAGAAGTTGAATCTAAAATTAAAATTCACCGAGTGGGAACACACATGGTAATATGACTTAGCTCTACTAAACATTTAACAAAGAAATAATATCTGTATTCTTAATGGAATTCACAAAGTGCCATACTAAAAGGCTGATACATTTTATCAAAAGCATCATTAAGATATTAACAGACAAGCCACTACATAGAATCTGATATGATTGACAGAAATCATAATTTTAGATGACACAAGAATCCAAACTATTCCTTATGAATCACTAAAACCACCAACATCGACAATTAAAAATAAAGGTGAAGCTAAAGTCAATACTTCACAAAGAAGATATGGGAATGAAAATAAAATAAAATCTCATTAATAAGAATTGAGAGTTAAGTCAAAATGAGATACTCATATATCTTTATGTATTACCTATAATTTAAAGAAATACTGATATAAGATTTGACTAAGGGGGGCTAAAGGGAGATGGCTTAGTGATTAAGACTGCTTGCTACCCATGCAGAAAACCAGAGTTCCATTTCCAGCAGCCAGTTTGGTAGCGGATAACTGCTTGTAACCATAGCTCTATGAGATCCAGTGCCCTCTACTTCCATCCAAGACCAATGGCACTCACATGCACAAATCCACACACAAGCACATGACCAAAATGAAAAACAAACAACATTTAAAATATTAGCAAGCATTTATCAAAACTCTTTACAACACAAACAGATGTGCAAATTACTATTGATCTTCAGCCAACCTGTTAATATGATCTGATGAGGTTAACCTGACAATCCAAAGGGTTAAGTTTAATGTTAAAGAAATTTGTGAACATCCACACCAAAGTTTCATTTACCACAGTGTTTGAAATAACATGACCATTAGTGTTGAAATATAGGAGATAGTCCAAGAATCACTTTATATATTGAATGAATGAATTGTGTAAGAAACATACAAACTGCAAGCAGACTGTGGTTACACCTGATGAACAGGGTTGAATGACACAAGAAACACAGTGATATAGACACTAGACACAAATCAGAGAACAGGGAAGCATCTTGACAATGTCACTTGATGAATGGCTGGTAGAGGAAAGTTGCTGTGCTCTGAATAGTGAGAACTTTGGAGGATAACACATTTGTGTTTAGAGATTAGCCCTCTGTCAGATGTGGGGTTGGTTAAGATCTTTTCCCAATCTGCCAAGGCTACCTCTTTGTTCTAATGACAGTGACTTTCACTTACAGAAGCTTTTCCGTTTCATAAGGTCCCATTTATTGATCGTTGGTCTTAGAGCCTGAACTATTGGTGTTCTGTTCAGGAAGTTGTCACCTGTGCCAATGAGATCCATGCTTTTCTCCACTTTCTCTTCTATTACATTTAGTGTGTCTGTTTTTATGTTGAGGTCTTTGATCCACTTGGACTTGAGTTCTGTGCAGGGTGATAAATATGGATCTACTTGCTTTCATCTACATGTTGTCATCCAGTTTGACCAGGACCATTTGTTGAAGATGCTTTCCTTCTCCATCGTACAGTTTTGGCTTCTTTGTCAAAAATTAAGTGACTCTATGTGTGCGGGCTGATTTCTGGGTCTTTGATTTGATTCCATTGATAAAGTTCTATATGTAGAAGGTTCTTTATATTTGTTTGAAATATATGAAATCCAGATAAAATTCCTACTTAAACTTTCTTAGAGATATCTAGAGGAAATTGTACAAAATTTTCTGTACTTAAAGATAAAAACAAAAAGAAATTAGTTGAGGTGGATACTAAAAAGATGGATCAGCTCTTCATTGCTACTCCCAATTTTAATTCTTCATTTTTTCCATTGAGTGCAGAAATAGCTCTCTGGGTAAGAGTAATTGCTGCTCTTCAAGAGGAAGGGAATGCAATTCCTAGCACCCACTTTATGTGACAATCAACTGTAACTTCAGCTCTAATGGACCCAACATCATTTGAGATCTGCAAGCACCTATATATACATGTGGCATATACTCACATAGGCATACACACACAAAAATAAAAAATAAAAATCAATCTTAAAATATTAGTTAACTCAGGTAATCACATATTTGAGTGAACTTCTCTACAGAATATTCCTTCATCAAGTTCTACCTGTCTTGGGTAGAAATGTGTCTGAAGAGACATTATAACATTTCACTAGAAAATAATATTTCTTAGGATGATGAGATATTATTTTCTACCAGTTTCTTTAGAGTAGTCTCAAAGGAAGATGTTTGCCCTATGATCCTGATTATTTCTTAGAAAGTTTGTCAAGAAAGTTCCCTGAACACACCACATCCCAGAAGTCACTGGAATTAAATTTAAAATACATCCAGCAACTAATATTTCTGTGTCTCCATTCCTCCACAGGACCAGCATTTCATAATAATTTGTCTGAATGCATTATTAATGGATCTCTGTGTGGCTTTATTTGCCTCCAATAATCTATATTCCACACCTCAGACAAAAATAACCTTTCAATACCCAAACTAGGGTTGATATCTTCTCAGAGATGCCTCAACGTAAGACGGAATGCCCTTGCTTAGGCAACACCACCTGCTCACAGTTTCTATCCTATTTTTTTTTATAGGACAGCCTTTTTGTGCTCTTTGTCAACATAAATTGAGTACATATTTGCCTTGTGCCATCACTCTTTTTGATTTTCTTCTTTCATATCTGGTAGTATCAGGACCCTAAACTTTTATGCCTCTGTCCAAAACTCCCTTTCCTGAGGCAACAGTCCCAAAAAGTGACAAGAGTAAATTTTCTTTCCTGTATTTCCCATGCACCTTCATCCACATGCATTTCACTATGGAAGGAAAATGACTTGTAGTGAAATGACTGGGAATAGTCACACATAAAGATAAATGCAGAGGAAGGATGTCTGAAAAAGTCATATGGGATCGTATTATTAAGTATTATCTTACTTAAGGCCACTATTGCTGTGGTGAAACATCATGACAAAGACCAACTTGAGGAGGAAAGGGATTATTTGACTTAAATATCCTAATCCATGGTCCACTGAGGGAAAGCCAAGTCAGGTACTTGATCCAAGTGAGAACTTGGAGGCAGGAGCTCATGCAGAAGCTTTGGAGGATTGCTGTTTATTGCCTTGCTACTCTTCAATTTCTCAGCCTACTTTCTTACAATACAGAGGTCCATTTTCACAGGAGTGGCACTACCCACTATGGGCTAAGCCCCTGCACATAGCTAATTAGCAAAATGCCTTGCAGTCTTATCTAATGTAGTCAAATTTCTCAACCGAGGTTCCCTCCTCTCAGTCACAAGTTCAGACTATAGCTTGTGTCAACTTGAATTAAAGCTAGCCAACCCAACTATCTAGCTAAAACTACCTGTAATGTGCATAAGTTGGTATGTAAATATAAATGTGTTGTTAAATGAAGTTTTCCATCTTGGTTGACAATGGTCCATCCAAGAGCTAAAGACTGAATTTTTAACAAAAACCCCAAATCAAGGCATGATATTACTTCTTTTGAATTGTTGGCCAGGGTTCTCCAAAAGATCCCCCAAACATTATATAGGCTATTGATATTGACATTGGTTGTACCCTAGGGGTGAAAGGTAAGTTGCTATTGTTGAAGAAACCACGTGCCTCAGATACTTGACCTAGAGGCCACTGTGCTGCAGTTCACCCAAAAGCCTCCATCCTGAGGACTAGACTTCATGGAACCAGAAGAAGCCATGGGGAAACCAACAGTCTCACTCAACTATGATGACTATGAATCCCACAAAAGGGACAGCAAGATAACCATAAAGATATAGTACTGGCACACGTATGTTGATGGTATCTAACAACTCTTTAATCAGACTTAAGGCTCTCTCTGTAAGAGTAAAGCCATTCATGGTACTAGAGACTACTCAAAGCTAGTGAAGCTAGAGAGACTGAAGGAGAATCTATAAACCCCTATTTTACTAAACCGGCATAATCCCTAACTACATTCTAAATATTTGTTTCAATAGTCACAGGTAGGTGTAGTCTACAGCCCTCATCAAAGAAGTTTTTCTTTGCAGCAGATACAGACCATAACAGAAAACTATAAAGAGTTGTAAAACATACTTCCCATGGATACATCAACAAAGCACACTGACTCGTAAGGCTCAGAGAACATTGTGAGGGAGGAGCACAGAGAATCTAAGAGCCAGAGGAGCACGGAGTTTACTATGAAATTTGCCTTCTAGAACTATCAGAAGTTACATCCATAATGTCACCAACATGACTGCCCAAACATGAGCGGAACAAGGACGACAATAATGGACATGCTATGACACATGGAGGAAAGTCCTTGGGACCTTGACCTTACACAAAGATTTACAGACTAGTAAGCAATGCTGAGTCTTCCCTAGAGAAGAGTATATCAAATAGTTGTCCAATATCAGATAGTCAGTCCTGAGAACATGCACACGAGTAATATTATACAAACAGAACAGGTTATATATATGTACTTAGGAATACATACACATACATCATGCTTAGGCACACACACACACAGAGAGGGGGGTATATATCAACAATTAAAGTAAAAAGGCCATGAAATTAAAAGAGAAAGGTATAAAATTGGTACATTGGAGGATTTGAAGGCAACAGGGAAAAGGGGGAAATGATGTAGTTATAATAAATTTTAAAGAAATATTTCAAAAAGAACAATTAACAAATATGCAAATACACACACACACACACACACACAAAGAGAGAGAGAGGTAATAAAAAAGAAAAAGGAAGAGTATAAACTGCAAATTGTGAAGGAAGGAAAAATACAAAACTAAACTTTCTCTCTCTCTCTCTCTCTCTCTCTCTCTCTCCAGATGGAGATAACTAAAGAAAAACACAAGCAATCAATATACAGAGGTGTGGAGTCCAGTCCCAGTGCATATGTCTACAGAACATTCCTAAACCTAAGGTTTGGGGAACATCCCTGAAGAGGAGGTAGATATATTGGAAGAACCAAAGAATCAGATACTTTGCTGTAAGTTTGTGTCTCCTAAGAATATCAGAAGCTATACCTGTAAAGTCTTACCAACATGGTTGCCCAAATATGATCTGAACAAGAAAGACTCAATGAAACAACACTGAACAGTGAAAACACCACACAAAGGAATATAGACAACTGAGTAGCTGGGAGAGGGATGATGGGGTGATGTTATGCATTCTAAATGTTAATTAACCTGCTTCTAGGGCCCTGCTTGCTGTACATCAAGTAATGATGTGTTACCTAATCATTGTCTAATCATTGTCTCTGATTGGCTTCAATAAAATGTTAGTGCCCATGATTGAGCCCACAGAGAATCTTGGGGAGAAAAAGCCAAGAGAGGAAAAAGGAGACACATGAAGAGGTAAATGAAAGAAGATCACGTCATGTGGCCTGGAACATCAGCACAATGTGCGGAATAGCACCCCCAGGGGACATATGTATATATGGAGTCATATTTGGGAAATAGAATGATCTAGCTTAGATAGGCCAAGATTGCTCAATTCAGGCAAAAGTTTGTTAAAATACATCAGGTGTCTGTGTGATTATTTATAATGGTGGGTTAAGGATTAACACTGTTGACCTATTTAATATAATCTCAATACTGGTCAATAGTTTAAGTATTTATATCTACAGAGAGAGGAGGTTTTCCCCACTGAAAAACACATAAATTGGTTGTCCAATAGTCAATCATTAAAATATACATACAACTATCAAAATGTGACAAAATAGGTATTACTTCTGAATATTTGTATGTGTGGGTGTATGTGTATATGTGTAGTATATTTCTATGTCTATGTAAAGTATATACAAATGCATATATGTATGCAATAAGAATTATTGAAAAAAAGATGAATTTGAAGGATAGTGAGGAACGGCATATGGGAGTCTGTAGATTTGGATGGAGAAAAGGAAGGGGAAATATATTATAATTAAGATACAATCTCAAAAAAGGGCATTTCCATTTAAAGAAATATGCTAAACTCATTTATATATTCCTCCTCATAGTGATGTTACTTGAAATTGAGACTGATGTAAAGATCCAATTTAAAAGTCGCTTTTATCTGAAACTCAACAATAAATAAGCACATTGTAAAAGTAGTGGTAAGATTTTAAATTATAGATTATCTAAGTGTGACATGTACATGTTAATAACTAAAGTGTGTGTATATGCGTGAGTAGTAGTAGTGGCAGTAGTAAATGTAGTAGTAATAACATTACCTGAATTATAAAATGGTTTCCAGGGTGGTTTTTATGTGGCCTTGTGATACAACTTGTCAATCAAGTCATGTTTAGGGAAAATCCAGGCTAATGTGAGTAAACTTTTTTCTTGGACCTTTGTTCTCATCTGGAGAACCCTCAAGATGGGAGGGCAGTTAACAGTGGTTGCTCCTCAATTGTAAAGACTTGTGAGGACTAGAGTTCAGATCACAATACCCACATAAACTAGACAAGCATTTGATGTATGCCTGCAATCCAGAATCTGAGTTCAATAGCAGAATGAAAACATAAGGCTTCCTAGGGCTTTCTGGCTTCTTGAACATCTAGGAAAATGGGAAATCTACGTTCAGAGAAAGACTCTCATTCGAAAAAAACAAAAAAAAATTACAGACTAATAGATGAGAAAACCTGATACCTTGTGTGTGTGTGTGTGTGTGTGTGTGTGTGTGTGTCTGTGCTCATCACAAGCATATGCCCAAACATTCTCACGAGCATACATATACATAAAAATTAAATAATAAATAAATATTTTCTAAGAAAGAAGAGTCACATAAAGAAAGATGCATAACAGATCCCAGGACTCCAACATAGGCCCTAACATAACATTACTTTAAGGGGTAAATCTTATTTATAAAATTTTTAAAAACTCTCAAGGGGATTATTGAGACACATTTCATGATAAGGTAGTTATTAAAAGCTTCTTTTGTCTAGAATATGAACATTCAATATACTCATGGCACTTATGGAAATATTCAATTCAATTCTCAAATATTTTGGTCTCTAATATTACATGTTTAATTGTACTGTAATCAATAAAACAATGTGCCACATAGAATTCCATTATATTCATGAAGAAACTAATATCATTTTATTTTATAATAACATATCAAGACATATGAGACACATTTATTCAGTGAAGTTTATTCTGGCCAATTTCATTTAAAAATTATTTATTTAAGTTATATCTCAATCTCCTCCCTTTCCCTCACCCCCCCCAGTCCTACCCACTCATTTTCTTCCCCCTCTACCTCCTTCTTCTTCCTCAGATGAGAGAAACACACCCACATATCACCCTTTTCAGTTCATCAGTCACATGAGGGTTAAGAGCTTCCTCTTGCACTGGGGCCTGACATGGCAGCCCAGCTAGGGAAAGGTGTTCCACTAACAGGCAATAGAATCCATGGCAGAGAAACTCCCCCCACCTCCATTTACTAAGGGGTCTGTATGAAGACTGTTACCTATTATCTATATATGTGGAGGGGGGGAGCTTGGTCTAGTCTACATATGATTTTTTTTTTTGGTTGTTATTGTTAGTGTTTCAGTCTCTGTAAGCCTCTAGGGGCCTAGGATGGTTGGTTCTGTTGATCTTTATGTAGTGTTCTTAACCCCTCCAGCTTTCTCTATTCCTCCTCCCTTTCTTGTACATGGCGTCCAGAACTCCACCTAATGTTTGGCTGTGTGTCTCAGCATCTGTTTCAATCTGCTACTGGGTAGAGTTTCTTGTCTTTTGGTCCCATTCATTCAGCATCTGGTGAAATGCAAAGAGAACCATGGTAGAATGAAGAAAAGAAGAAGAAAGAGACCAAACAAATGACAGGAAGCCATTTGCAGGGTTCAAAGTTAAGCTTTCATCCTACGTGCTTCTTGAGGGCTTTTTCTCTAGTAATGTAAAAACTTCCCATTAAAATCCCCACTATGTTCCAGATCTTGAAGGGGGTGTCTCATCCCACTCTGTAAAACTGACACTAACATTCCTGCATAAAAATTTGGGGGGAACAGACTATATCCCAAACAGAGTGCACCATCTTGAGAATTAAGGCTTTTTTGGAGATCCAGGCACATGTAACCTTTGACTTAACCTTCTGTCAGAGCAAGTTTACTCTAATCCCTTATCTTTCCTCAAAACTCTCATTTCCCTTGAGTCCTATGTATAACATCAGTCCTATGTATAAGATACCTGACATCAAAAAACTTGATGATAGCACCATCTGCAGCAAATCCCAAATCTGGTCCTCTGGGAATATCCTGAGCACTTGCCCACACTCTCACAGACACCTTGGATCTTATCTCTGATGCTACTCCTTTCATCAGAATGCTCTACTCTTTCTGCTATGGAGAACTCACTTGACTTTTCTGGTCATGTTCCTCAGGCTCCTGAATTCTCCTGCTGTTTGACGACCATGGTAGAATATATGTGTTTGTTCCCTGCATTTTTCTTCACTTTCTTCAACTCTGCCAGTGTGACACCTGCTGCTATCTGTAAGGGGCTTTCTTCTCAATATTTAAAGTCTCTCTGTATAACTTAGAGAGTCATGCAAAATTTCTCTATTGAAATTCAAAACCTACCCAAGCTGACCTTGTTTCAAAATAAGACCAAATCACAAGCCAGCCAGTTTTATTCAAATCATTCTTTTTCATATTTTGATTTATTTTTATGAAAAGTATTTTTCCCTTGAACATTTCATATCTGAAAGAGAGAGTTTACAGTGTTAATGAGAAATAGGCATGATCATGTCTTGTATTTGCATATCACTTCACAGCCCTAAATCCTTTTGCAAACAGTATTCCTCATAGAAAAAGTCTGGTAAGGATATTAGGAAAATTACGTACATCTCTCTCAGCACATACATAGAGATAGGAAGACATGTAGCCAATTGAACACACACACATACACACACACAAAGAACTGTTGAGTTTTTGAAGTCACACAAAGTGAACTGAATAGCATGTAGGCTATTAAATAATACCCTATGTACATGCAAAGTCATATACACTCATAGTAAATCTTATTTATGATGTAATTATACCACCTTAACTTGATGAAGATTGGGCTACATCTTATTCGTTTCATTTCATATGGAACTAATCCACCTGGGAAACTTGCTAAGGAGCACTTTAGTATTAAACACTTGCAGTAATAGATTTAAATAATGGTTGTTCTAAACAGCAACTCACCATTGCTTAGATCCATGCAGTCCTTATTTGTATAATCTCCTCCCTCAGTCCAAAAGCAAATTCTGGCTTGTCACTCAACATTGGTATTTGATAAAGTTTTCTAATTCTGGCAATGGATTAGTTATATCTCTAGTCCATCTCTGACCAAATGAGATATTTAAAGAAATTCAGTGGGACCATTCTGGTAGACCATCATTGCTCTTTATTGTTACAAGAGAATAAGGAGTTTACTTTCACTCTCATGGCTCATTTTTTTAGTAAAGCCTGGGCTAGCTGACTCCTTTGCTACTTACATGAAGGAAAATTTTCCATAGCCTACTTTCCAAACATCCCATTTGATTCCAATGAACATGTTTACATATCTCAAGTAGAATTTCTGTGTTTGTTTTGTCATGGTCTGAGGTCAGTGCATCATATTGTACCCATGTTGTTGCCCAGAAATGAAGGAAAAAAGAGTTGTTCTTCCCATCATATTCCTTGAGCAGAATTTTGGAACTGGAAGCCTAGGTATGGCAGTGGTGGGATAAAGTGCAATGTTATGTAAATTTGGGCCTTGGAGATGGAAGAGGGATCATAACACAGTATACTACAAGTATCCACAATTAGAAGCTAGAAAAATTCCAAGAAGGATATCTGGAAATGGGGGAATGGAGAATGGCTGTGCTAGGACACAGGAAAAAGAGTAACATAGGTTATCTTTCTGATAATCTGTATTATTGATTAGGTATCTGATCAATGTGTGTGCTTATTTTTAACAATGGGTATCACTAATGTACACATATTTTTTTCTTTCCTTTCATCCCTCCTTCCCTCTCACTTCTCTGCCGCTCTCTGTATCACTGTTGTACAAGCTAACCACCAGACATGCTATGCTCCCACCTCACCATGCTAGCTGTTGGAAATAAAGGCACAAATCACCATACCTAGATTTTCAATGGTTATTTTTAAATTATAAAAATAAAGTTTAGGAACATAGAAAAGCTGGTCTAATATATACATATATATATAATATATTAATATTCATATTTCTTTGCATTCCCAAATATTTCTAAAGACAAGGTCCAGGTTGACAGATCTCTTTTTTATCCATCCTGCTTATGGAGTCATGGCTAATGCAGAAAGCAGGGCAGAATCTCTGTTCATATAAATTCCATTGCAGGGAACATCCAAGCCATTTAATTGGGAATATTTAGAGATTAGAATATGATATGTATTTTCGTAGTCATCATATCAGATAACATTAAAAATGAAATACATCTACATGTATTGAAATGGCTACTAAAATAGTCTACAATAGTACCAAAGAAAAATGAGACAAAAGTAACAAATACAGAGAAATATCTTTTGTTGTGGGGTAAAATTTGTTAGACACATCATAAATACACTTATTATAGAATGAACGTAGAAAATGTGAGAGTTGAAGCAAAAATTGAATATTTTAATGAATGTATAGTTTTATTTAAATTCCCTCTCTGTCTGTATGGAATCACTGTGTCAGTCCATATAAACAATAATAATTGTTTTTTTACATCACTTCTTAAAGGCTAACATGAGAATGAGAGGGAAGAAACAAGTCCATAAAAGCTGTATAATAAGGTCCTTTTAAATTATGTAAACCTTGTTTTATATAATAGTGTCAGTTAACAAGTAATAAGTTAGTGAGAAAGATTAGTGACTGTAATTCTTTATTCAATTTCATGTTTTTTATTTATATATTATTAATTTATTTTTATCTCAGAAAAAAAAAAGGAGAGAGAAAGAGATATATTCTGTTAACCAATGTAAGGACCCAGAGTTAGGCTGGGGAAGAACATGCAAACAGCATGCCTCCCACAGCCAGCAGTTAAGAAAAGCTAACATAAAATGGCATATCATGCTATTGTACACCAATCTCCTTAAGAATGGCGCTTCTATGGGAGAATTGGAACTTAACCTAATACAAAATGGTTTAATTAATGTTATTGTTTAATAAGATTAATTCAATTATTTAATTCATACCTTGATCTCAAAACTTGGGAGACAAGGAAAAAATCAGTTCCTTGTGTATTCGAGGCCAATCTAAATCTACAGAGCTCTACAGAGCAAATCAAGACAGCCCAAGCTACAAAGAGAAACCCTGTCTCAACAAGGATAGATATATCCACATAGAAATTAAATCTCCAAAGAAAGGAAAAAAGGAAAGAAAAAATATATAAATGCATACCTTTGGTCCAAAAACATGGGAGACAAAGACAGAGACAATTGGTTCCCTTTGAGTTTGATGCCAACCTAATATACAAAAAGCCAGAACAACATAGAATAAACCCGTTTTGGTCAATTAATAAATTTATGTCAACTTTAGCTGAGAATACTTAAACTCCATACAGACTTATGGTGTATTTTCAACTTAAAATAGATTATATATATCATATATATGCAATACTATTATATGCCATCCTTTTAAATGGCATGAATGGAGACTTACAAATGTCTTTCTTTTGTTCAAAAAAAGCACAGAAGATATTCCTTAATTGATTTGTGCATCCTGCACATCCAAGGCATTTTGATAATTGCAGAACTATATGTTACTTGTGAGAAATTATATATTTTCAGAACAATGGGGGCCAGAGTCCAAAGAAGAAAGAAGAGTAACTCAAATGATCAAGCCTCATACACTGCCTCAATAGCTGTTTCCTCAAAAATCTGCATCCAGAACAACTTCAAACAGCTTGCTGAGATGGCCCAGCCTCAAAGATTGTTCCAGACAGGACTTCAATAAAGCCCTGAACTTTCCTACCAAAGTCCAGCTTCAAACTACAAATTGCTCAGGGCATTCAAATTGCTGAGCACATAGAGACTCGACAACAAATGTTACTATTAAATTGATTAACCATTTTTCCATTTTATTTGGGCCCCCAAACAGGTTTTCTGCATCCCAATTCAGCAAGAAGCAGTTTTAAGAGAGTGACGTACCATTCACAAAATGTGGGGTGGATGATTCTTTGGTCATTTGATGTGTTATAAATGTTGTTTGGGGTAATGGTTACAAATTGTTATATGGTCTTGTTAAGCAGCAAGGTGTAGAAAGCTAGTTTCAGAGAGCTCTTTTTCTTTTCTCTATCCTTCTTTCTCTCTTATATAGAGGGGAAAGATTTGAAAAGAAAAAGAGGGGGGAATATATGTATATAATATAGAAATGATGAGATAAACTATTGTTATTCTCAAATAAGATTATCTTTTGATATATTGGTACAGAATTTTGTATATTGTTAAAAAATAAGATTAATTTTGATTCATTAGTATAGAGTTTTATATTTTGACACATAATATGTATATTTCAACTCTTATATAAGTTATTGTGTCTATACAACTCATTTAAAAGTACAGGTTTACTTCCGATCCTTTTATGGGTTGCTATTGCAATATATTTAGGAGTATGAGTAATACAGGTTGATTCCTGGCCAGTCAAGATTCTGGTTATTTCAAATACTAGTCTTAATTTATCACAAAATAGACCTAACATGTTAAACAGATAGTAAATAGTTAAAAATATACAGTTTGTTTGTTCATAGATAGATAGAAGATAGATGATAGATAGATTTATAAATAAATAGTAGATGTCTTCAAAAACCTCAGAGGTATACAGAAAATGGCACTTAAAGATGTTTTTATTATTTTAAGAATTGTTTGACTTAAGACAGTGAGCTCCTGATAGCTCCCATTTGACTTGGAAGAAGACAATGAGCATCAATTAGAAATCTCCCATCAGGAGATATTCCTACTGGGCAAAAAATGCCCCTGCTCTCTCAACAGACTATGTATAGTCCAACGATGGACCAGAGCTTAAATGTAGGTAAGTCGATGTCCTAATTCTGCAGAGACAGAATGGGAAAATCCTTCTTATATCCTGCTGCACAATTTAGTCTGTGAAAAATACTTGGCTAGAAGGCTGAAGATGATGCTCCAACAATTTCAAGAGATATTTGGGACTTTCTAGGCAACAAACTGTCATATTTCTTTTTGGAAGCTGCTCTCCTATGCTTCCTACTCACTCAAATAATAACTTTATCCCTTCTTATGTCTTTGATGGGGTTGAAGGCATAATAGTAATAACATTTCAATTGAATTTGAGTTCTTTAGAATTTAAAAAGGTTTTTTTCAAGTCTAAATAAAATCTAGGTTTATAAATATAGGATATGATAGAAATTATTTAGGTTCAGAACTTTAGACACACCAAGATAGATGATTTTTTTCTTCTTCAATATTGCCTGATACAAATAGGCTAAACATTATGTGCATAACTTTTATATATGGTTTTCTTGATTATTTCATATTTGTTCTTATTGTTTTTACTATATGAGTTAAAAAGTTTAGTCTTTTTTATTAGACAAACAGAAGGAATTGATGGTGTATTGTTAAGCATTCTAAATGTTAATAATTGGTTGTGCTTGCTGTCTGTTACTTACATTAACTCTGATTGGTTAAATAAAATGTTGAGGCCTGAGATTGGGCAAAGACAGAAGAAGGTGGGACTTCTTGAGATTAGAACAGGAAGCCTGTGCTTTAGACAGCGGATTAATTCATTCCAGCCAGAAGCAAGAAGAAGAAATTCCATCCAGGAGAAGCAGGAAGAAGGAGACACACACCATGGGTTAGAAAAAAGAACCTCATTCCACATGTCCAAGAACATCGGCATATTGTGGAGAAGGCAGTCCAAGGGGACGTATGTATATCTGGGTCATATTTGGGTAATAGAATTAAAAGCTAGCTTAGGTGGGCCAAGATTGCTCAGTTCAGGCCAAGGCTTGTTAAGATCCACAAGGTCTCTCTGTGTTTTTATTGATAATGTCTAGTTAAAGATTAACTATAATATAAATACTGTTAAATAATTTAACTAATTATTTCTTCAAGTGGCACCCAACATAATTTAATTAATTTCTTACACCTTCCTTTGTTATTTGTGACCATTATATCTTGAAATATCAATATAAAGATGAAACAGTGTAGAAATGATAGTTACTTATCATGAAGGAGGCAGATACCTGGCATCCTGATGATGATAATGCTGTATGTCTCTCTAGCATTTTGCTGATTAGTTATCTTCCTCTTCTTGAAACAGTACAGGAAGACAAGTGACTAGCCCATCCCTCTTCCCATAGCTATATACTTTTCTTACTACTGATCTTGGTATTATGAAATGATCAGTCTCCTTGTAAGTGTAGTACGTCAACGACTAAGGTCCACTAAGAGTGTAAAGACACACATTATGTACTTGCAGAATACACAGTAAATGTGTAAGAGGCCTTTTGAGAAGCATAAGAACCTGTCTATATGATTCAAAATTCACACAAGTCTTTAATTCTCTATTATTATCTACATAAAAATAAATTGCTTTGGCTGTCCAAACATAGGATCATCAAATCAAAAATTTTTATTTAATTCTTTCTTTTTGTTTGTTTTGTTTGTTTGGTTTTTTGAATCAGGATGAATATATAGTCCTGACGGTCCTGTTATGTTTGATGTGAAGGAGTAGGAGTTCTCCCATAGCATTTTTGGAATCAGTTATCATCTGCGAATAGGGATTCTTTGACTTCTTCCTTTCCAATTTGTATGTCCCTGACCTACTTTAGTTTTCCTATTGATCTAGCTAGAACTTCAAGTACTATGTTGAAGAGATATGGAGAGAGTGCACAGCCTTACCTTGTGACTGATTTTAATGGAAATGTTTTAAATTTCTCTCCATTTAATTAGATGTTGGCTATTGGATTGCTGTATATGACCTTTATTATGTGTAGTTATGGTCACTGTATGCCTGATCTCTCCAAGACCTTTAGCATGAAGGGATGTTGGATTTTATCAAATGTTTTTTTCAGCATCTGAGATGATCACATGGATTTTTACTTTTTTGTATTTATTTATTACTTCAAGTTACATCTCCCTCACAGTCCCCTCCCTCCACCCCTCCTGGTCCCACCTTCCTAACCTCACTCCCTTCTCCCACCTATCCTACTACTCCAGTGTGGGGTGCTCCTACATATCAGCCCCCTCATATTAGCCATATGAGGTCTAAGAGCTTCCTCTTGCAGGATTTTTTTCTTTTTGCTTGTTTATGTGGTGAATTATGTTGATGGATTTTCATATGTTGAAACACTCCTGCATCCCTGGGATAAAGGCTACTAGATCATGGTGTTATGATACTTTTGATGTGTTCATGGATTTGATTCAGTTTGCAAGTATTTTATTCAGTATCTTTGCATCGATGTGCATAAGGGAAATTGGTCTGAAGTTTCCTTTCTTTGTTGGGTCTTTGTGTAGTTTAGGTATCAGGATGAATGTGTCCTCAGAATGAGTTTGGCAGTGCTCCTTATGTTTCTATTGTATGGGCAAGTTTGAGTAGTACTGGTATTAGCTCTTCTTTGTAAGTCTGGTAGAATTCTGTGCTGAAACCACCTGACCCTGGACTTTTGTTGGTTTGGAGATTTTAATGAGTGCTTCTATTTCCTTAGGGTTTATAGGACTGTTTAATTTATTTACCTGATTTGATCTAACCTTGGTATGTGGAATCTATCAAGAAAACTGTCCATTTCGCTTAGGTTTTCCAATTTAATGGAATACAGGTTTTCAAAGTAAGACCTAATGATTCTTTGGATTTCCTCAGTGCCTGTTGTTATTTCTCCCTTGTAACCGAACTTTTAAATTATTATTTAACACTTATTTATTTATTTATTACTAAATTCACTTATAACAAACACCAACAATTTCTTAACTATTAATCCTATAAATTCCTACAACCCCTTTAACCTATCCACTAAACCTATTGATAATTATAACAACTACTTTCATAACCTTTCAGAATGATACAGTCTCTGGGGCAGGTCCTCAGTCGTCAGGAACACAGTCTTTGTTGTAGATTCTTGAACGCACTTAGCAGTCCTTTGTCTGGATCTCTCAGATGCAGGTTCGTCAGGGTAAGTTGGTTATTGCAGTCTCACCTTATATAAAGCTTCATGCTTTCTTCTCTGTGGGAGACCCCAGCCGTCTGCAGGCCAACTTACTTCTTTTGAATCAGGAACTCAGCTGCTCTGCCTCAGTCCTTAAAGCCAGGCACAATTTCTTTTAGGCCACTGTTCGGACAGATCAAACCCCTCTAGGCAAAAGCTGAGCCACAGGGTTTAGTCCTTGGCCTTTTGGTGTCTTGCTCAGGCTTTCTTTGCTCACCAGCTTCTTTCTGCTTCAGGGAAATCTGGCCATCAAATGATGGCCAGCCCTTTTTTCAGCAGGACTCTTGGAGCTCTCTAGCATCAGGGGCCTCTTCTCTTTCTGGGCTCCATGCACTGTCCTTAAATAGGAGGAACTCTGTTTCAGCTTAATTTGGGCTCCGCCCACTTAGCAGCTGAAAACAATGTCAGGCCAGATACTTTGTTTCTTCAAGTCTATTGAGTCTTTCCTGTTTTTCCTGACTTCAACCTTGTTTTTCAGTCTATTAAGTCTTTCCTGTTTTTCCTGATTTCATGCTGATAATGCTCTTCAGGCCCCGAATTAAGAGACAGTATCAGAAACTCCTATATATTTTCTAAATCTAATTTATCTAATCCCTACACTCCCTTTTCATTTCTGATTTTGTTGAATTGGATATTTTCCCTCTGCCTTTAGTTAGTTTGGCTAAGAGTTTGTCTATTTTGTTGATTTTCTCAAAAATCAACTCTTGGTTGCATTGATTCTTTCTATTATTTTCTTTGTTTCTAATATATTGATTTCAGCACTGAGTTTGATTGTTTCCTGCTGTCTAGTCCTTTTAGATGTGTTTGCTTCTTTTTGTTCTACATCTTTCAGGTCTGTATTCCTTTTCTGTTCCTGGTTTACTGTTTTCTGCATTTCTTTAAAGGCCTTCACCCATTTTTCTATAATTTTGTGTTTCTTTTCTTTTCTTTTCTTTTCTGTCTTTCTTTTTTTCTCTTTTTTTAAAGAGATTTGTTTACCTCCCTTAAGACTTCTTTTATTTTCAGAAGCATAGATTTCAGGTCATTTTCTTATATGTCAATTATGCTAGTGTTTCCAGAGGTTTCCATGACATTATAGCTAGGTTCTGGAGTTACAATATTGTCTTGTTTTTGTTTGTTCATTGGTTTGTTTGTTTTGTTTTGTCTTTTTGATACTGTTCTTATGCTGGGCTTTAGCCATCTGGTTGACCCTAGTGCTGTCTGGTTGTTTGTTTTGTCTACTGGCCTTGGTGCTCAGGGAAAACTCCTGTTCTGGAGGCTGGTAGATACTTTGATCCTGACACCCACCTCCAGATAATGGGAAGGGCCCTGTAATAGAGTGGATCTTGGGGAGTAGCTGCAGCTTTCCTTAGCTGGATATGACCCACTGGACACATAGGCAGAGGATTGGCATGGGGGACTATTCTTTGTGTTCCTGGAAATTGGTCAGTCTCCTCAGAAAGGTTGGTCGTCCTGTGGACCAGAGGCTGAATCTGAGGACCACTGGACTGTGGGTACTCTCCTCACCAATACAGTCATTTTAGATTTTAGTATCTCAATGGCTGCTGATTCCTTCAGCAGTTGTTGATCTCCACTAGGGAGCATGCTTCATCCAGCCTGAGAGCTCCACTAAGTATAGAGGCCAGAGTTGGCGGGCCTGTGGCTAGCTGTTGCACGTGCTCAGGTGGGTTGTCAGTGTCACCTTTTGCCAGGGAAACATTGACACAGGCTGGGATGGCACTCAGTGTGGCTCCCAATTGATCTATTGTAACTGGGTTTGTATCCCTGTCACTTAGATATTGTACACACTGGGCAGAGTCATGTTGGGAACTCTGGAAAGAAATTTTCACTGTGCATTCTGTGGTCTGGCTGTTCCTCCCAGAAAGGCAAATAAGTCTGCTTAGAGCCTTGAACTCAGGAAGACAATCAGGGCCACTGACCTGAGACTGGAACTGTGGGCTGGAACCACACATAGTTCAGCCCAGAGATCCTCTTCATATGGATGACAGAGATGGCTTATCTTATGGTAGTTGTTCCTGGAGCCTGAGTGCACTGTTTGGCATAATGACCAGCTCATTGTGGAAATTCACCTTTTGGGGCCTCACCTTTGCTCAATAGGGACTAATCTCAGCCTCCCAATACCCCCAGATATTGTGTGAAATGGTCATCACTATCTTGGAATCTCTTATTTTTCAGTTTTGTCATATTCCTATTTTCATATAATAAAAGGATAACAGTACCTCCCAAGAAGAGAAATTCCTGTGCTAACTGTTGTGCATAAGACATGTCCAGCTGAATGGATAGCAATTGCACTTGCAATGAGACACACCATGAAGAAGTTCTAAAGTCATAAACCATAAGAGATGGCACAATGTAATCTCCACTTTCATAATTTTCTTTTGTGCAATAGACATGTAAAAGATAACTGAGACAGCAAAAAAAAGTGTGTTGTCAAATGTCTGGTTGCTCCACATTTTTTGGTTTCACAAAAATAGATGCTTTCCAGAGGTTTCAGAGATTGCCTTCACAACTCTTATGGCTTCATCCCCCTGCTAAGAGAGTCATAGATGTAGAACACTACTGATTCTGGGAGAATGTATATCAAGGATATGTCATTAAAACTTGAAAATGTCTTTAATCACACATATACACACAGCATGAGCATCTGTGTAATAAGAGCCTGTGGGGACATCTCAAAAATAGAAGAGAAATCAAAGTAATGTTGTATAGTGAGCATAAAATATGGAACAAAATATCAAATTAAAGTCATGGCACTGATTTAAAACATTTACCTGTGGGAAATATGAAGGAACATCCCCAGAGTTTGTCATTCATTGCTTATCTATGACCTGACACAGTATTCTTAACACTGAAGTGAAGATAGAGAAACATGTTTGGAATAGACTGCTCTTGTGTCAAACAGACAAGTTGCATCTTCCTAAGTTTTAGAGAGACAGATTATTAAAGAACTTTATAAGTCATGTTAGTAAAAACATTAAAAGGAATTTTTAAAAGAATATTTTAAAATGACTTTAAAAATATTAAATCTTGCCATAGAGCCTAAAAGAAGTTTTGCAATCACAGATTTACAATGTTCAGTCTGCCATGATGTGTGATTTTGATTTTACTCAACCATACTACTTTGCTCAGAGTAAGGAACAAAAAGAATACATAACCTGGCTGGGGAGATCACTCTCTAGGTAGGAGTACTTGGTATGCAAACACAAAGACCCAGGTTCATATCTCCAGCTTGCACTTTAAAAGTTGGAAATAGACACATACACTTGTAACTATAGTGTTTTTGGAGGTGGAGACAAGAGGACAGCTGGGCTTTCTGATCACCAGCTGAGCTCCAATTTTAATGAAAGTTCCTGTGTCAAACGATGACGCAGAGAGGGATAGACCAGGACACTCAACATCTTGCTCTTATCTCTACATATGCACAGGTGCACACACTTACACATACATGTACACATATAACACATACCTACACGCAATAAGACACATTGTGAAAAATCTCCAAAAGCATGAATCATGGGAGATGGCACAGTGCCATCTCCATTTTCAGCATTTGGTTTTGCACTATATAAATGTTGAAGATAACTCAGAAAACAAAAATTTGTGTTGCCATATGTGTGATCTCATTGTCCTTGATCAGCCACCTAAAGTTCTGGGGCCTCTGTTTTCTATTCTATGACATATAAGTGAAGTTATCCAATACTATGTCTTATGTGGGCATCAATTATGTAACCTGAGGAATCTCTGATATTACATTAATTACACCCTAATCATTCATTCTCACCAGAAATTCCTTATACTCACATATCCCTGGACATGTCATTTCTCAGTGATATAATGATGACTATCAAACACTTAATCAAGAAGACACTAGATTGGTCATTTAAATAAGTGTTACACTTACTCATTTAACTATCTGGGAATTCAAAAATTTAATTTGGTGGTCAGAGAGATGTCTCAATGGTTAAGAAGTTTTACTGCTCTTTCAGTGATCCTAATTGGTTCCCAAGACCT
The DNA here is from genome assembly GCA_907164525.1 of Lophiomys imhausi. Classification (NCBI taxonomy): domain Eukaryota; kingdom Metazoa; phylum Chordata; class Mammalia; order Rodentia; family Muridae; genus Lophiomys; species Lophiomys imhausi. The sequence goes on from CAJQZJ010001006.1 coordinate 522,189, forward strand.
ACATCAGGCAGATCAAATTACCTATAATGTCACCTTCCTCTAGCCTCCACAGGCATCAAACTCATATACAGATACCCACACAGAGACTGCCTCATATATATATGTACATATATAATTTAAAAAATAAAAGCAAAATAAAGCTTTTAAAATCTGATTTACTTAATCTTGGCATGCTTGCTGGACTATGTTTTTTGAAATTTCATTTAATATCTCATTCTGGGTATATAGATATCATTTGACCATCTTTTACTTTTTCCAATAAGCTCAACAACCCAACAATCACTATTTTTCAAAGTATGCAAGTGTAAAGTTGTCTTTTGTTCTTTTGTTCTATAATATATATCTTAAATTGTATTTAGATTATTTTGTATTTAGAGTTTTCTTTTTGTTCTTCTGATACCCTTAATTTTGTTTTAGGGCGCATGCATGCAAATCCTTTTTACACACTTTCTATAACTGAGTTGTGAAGCATGCATAAGTTACTATGGGGGAGATGTTTACTAAAAAACTAAAACTCTTTCTGTTGTCTTTCCTTAAGAAAAAAAAAATCGAACAAATTCTTGGCTTATTTGTTCTCAGTTATTTCCTTCTCAAAAATTTAACCTAATTTCCCATTTTGTCACATCCATTGTGCTTGTGGAATCTCTCATTGCTTCTCAAACACAAAAGCTGTAGAGTCAACCATGTGAAGTCAGCAATCTAAGTCTCATATTAAAGTAAATATTCTTTTATGTGGTTCTTCTTGTCAAGGGTGTGCTTTAATCTGATGTCTGGGAACTATAGGGGATTTGGTCTACAACTCCACTCCCTCCACTTTTGTTTTCAATCTCTATTATTCATCTGTGATGAACTAGAAATTAAGAAGAAGAAGTGAGCTAGACAACCATCAATGGCCTATAAGAAGGCTTATAAGGCATGTCATGTGGTGTGACCTTAGTGTGAGCTTTGGTGTGACTTTAGTGTGAGCTTTGAGAAAATATGTTCTATATCCTCACACTGTATTCAGAAATGACTCTTTCCCAGTCCTGTAAATCCATTCCATGTCCTCTTGTGGCTAAATTCCTCATTTTCAAGGAACTACCTCATTAGTATTGGATCCTGGAAAAATGGTTCAAATACATGTTCAGCACATCTATGAGTAAAGAGATACTATTATTAGAACTGTACACCATTCACTGATCCATCTTCTCTTCATTTTATTCAGTATAATTGTCAAAGACCTAGTTTTCAATCATATTCATAAAGTAAAAAGAACAAGAAGATATCTGTCCTTGCCACAACCCATGATACATATTTTCTTTTAGTATTTAAGCATCTTAGTTTCAGTGGAGAAGAATAAGCAGCATCCCCATTCTGTTGGCTTAAAACTGAAGCAGAATAAAATTGTTTTTATTTATTACTCATCTAAAATATCATCACATTGGTCTCTATTTCTTGAGGGCTAACCAAGGATATGAAAGGAAGAGTTATAGGAGAATGAGGTTGAGTAGATGAATTTCTAACCACAAATTTGTGCACAATGGAACAGCATTGCTCTTTTTCCACCCACACACACCCATTTTTGAGGTCACTGATAGAGCAATAGAGTCATATCCAACATTATGACATTCATGAAATAAAACAACAATCATAAGTCCCATATATTATTATATACACTTTTATTGGTATGCCTCTGCACTTATATGCATATGTTCATATTTATTTATGCATCTCATTAATAGAGAAGAGTCCTCTGTTGAATAGAGTTACTTTCCAATTTGAAGTGGTATTGAAATCAAAGCAATAGGTTAGTATTTAGCATTTATATAACATGGGTCTTTGTAAAAATACTCAAGAATAATTTAGTCCCTAATCCCTACAACAGCCTTTGCATCAAGGCTCAGCTATAAGTTCCCTTGCAAGTGAGGAAATAGGGACCTGAAAACATTCCTGACACATTATGTGGCTGACTGGTGGCAAATGGTGATTACAGCACAAAGTCTTGACTTAGAGGAGTGTCTCCCATACTTTGGTCTGAAGGAATGGAATTTCTTAATAAACCTGTGAATCACAAGGAAGAAACCCAGACCGATGTGGATTCAGCAACTTGTCTTCACTGCATCCCAATGTTGGCTTAAATCATCTCAGGGCTGCTGAACACCTTTCAGCAATAAAATAAGAAGTGTATTAGGTGCTAAATTCTTCCCACACCTGGTAATTCTCATTGACTGCAAGTGTATGAAGTTATTAATTTCCAACACCAACTTATATGATGGCACTCCAGCCTCATGGGTAGATGAATTGATCTAGTCAGAAATGACAAGGATAAAATTAACAAATTTACCAGTCTCATGGAGGTAAGATATATTTGCCAGTTTTTACACTCTGGCACCAACTCTGCAAACTCCAGAGATAAGGCATTCATCTTCTCACCTCCACACACTACACATAGATATCTCTGTTTTAGTTACAAACTTGAGATTACCATAGTTACCAATTAGTATTTATGTTGATATGACAGAGCACAGAGAACAAAGGAAAGTAGGATGCATTTACTCATTTTTATACCATGTCAGTGGAGAAAGGATGAAATCCTGATTCCAGTTTCCAAATTTCCATTGACTTCTTTCACCCTAATTTACATTCACATCTGTCTTTTGCACATAAAAAATCCTTGATGGCAAAGTATCTCTATTTATTTAGAGTAAACTCTACAGTTGTTAATAATGTCAAAGGAAGTGAGAAGAAGAGATAAATTATTATAGTTCTTGCATGATGCTGGACTATAGGGTCTTTGTTCCAAAACATCTGTGGAATTTAAAATCTAAGCCTCTGCATAACACATTCTGAAACACTTTTACCTCAAAACACGTACACGCTTCTGAGGTTTAATAGAGCAGAAATAAGCAATGACAAGATTATTTTTAGTTATATATATTTTTTTGCATTTTATCCTCCTTGTTGTGACTTTAAATATTCTACCAAACAGAATAACATGTCCTCATGTGAAGAGAATCAACAACATTCAGTTAAAGCCTGTCTCTAAACAACCATCAGTAACAGAATGAATGAAAAGAGACCAGAAACCTTGGCTCTGAGGCTTTAAAGTAGAATAGAAAGTTGATCCTCAGAGTTAAGGTACAAGACTTGGGATTTGACTCTGGTAACTAATTGTTCAATAAAATTTAGGTCTCTTTACCAACTCTATTTAAATAATACTAATTACATTTTTTAGTAGTGTCTTTAAATGTCCATATTACATACTTTTTTGGTGCTTTACATTGAATTGTTTACTTTTTTTAAAGCTCTTAGAACATTCTCCATACAGAGGTGGGAAATGAGAAGTGAGGTGCAAACATTTTCAGAATGAAGGTGCTGCCTCTATGCTCCCATAACTGCATTGCAACCAGAACTCATGGCAAAACCAGTCACCAGTGGGATTTAAGAAAAAATTTTCCAAGCAGCACAAGTTCTCCCAGGTTCATCCTGAAACAGCTAAACACCCTTTGAAATTAATGAAATCCACTAAAAGACTCAATCTGAACAGCTAAGTGTCTATGTATTTGGGATAAATTGAGTAAAGAATGACAATTTCCCTTCCATTCAATTTGTTGCAGACTGTTTTAATGCCAAATAAATGGTAAGCGGCCTGTTTGTAGACCAGGGAGGGAAAGGAACAATCTCTTTCATCTGGTCTGTTTGACTTCAGTCTCTTTATGACAAATCAAGTATGATAATTAGTCAAATGAATTGAAAAACTCTTTAAGCAAACCTTAATGAATATCCTAGATGATCTCAACATCATCCCCATCAAGGACTGCAGCACCACCAAACCAATACGCTGCTTCCTTTACTTTCACAAGGAGCTGAGGCTCAGGCTTTCCTATGGACAATTCTTTGTTTATACTGGGCCCCTATCACCAGCTCCAGTTCCGCACCTTTGAATGCACTCTGTGTCCTCCCCACTCCCGAGTCTAAGATAGCATCTATGCAAATATTGACTTCCATTTGTTAAATGACCACCAGGGCCAAAACCAGCAGTAAGCACACTCTGAATAAATTAAACAACCATGACAGACAACCATACATACTGATATTTTGCTTATTAATTTGCTGAACAATTTCTTTTCTTGTTCACTTTTTCTTCCTATACACAGAGACACTTGAAAGTTTTACTTGTCAACATATAGACACTTTGATTTTCTTTTCTAATAGAATAGTCACTTTTTTAAAAGGAGGAGCAATAGACCAAGCATAAGGCATTTATCCATAACAGTTATTTTATAAGGCACATTATAAAATGGTTTCATTGCAGTGTTTTATACAACATCAGGGAAAAACTAAAGATTTTAAATGTTAGATATGTCATGAAGATTTTTTTATAGTAATTAATCATGTCTTAAAGACTCGGTTTCTATTTCACAGGTCAAATAGTTCAGTTCTAGAACAATTTACTTTAAAATCCTTTGTGAGAAAAATGCAATGAAAGCATGTAAAGATACTTATAAAAGAATTAAAGTCATTATCTGTCTATGAGAATTCTTCTACACCTATTATAAAATTAAACCCAGCCAAATTAACTAAGAATAATAAAAAGTAATACCAACACTTTAATATCAGGAGTGTACAGTTCTACTCACAGGGCATATGAAAACTGAAAATTCAACTTGGATGTGAGTTCCAAAAGGATAAAATGGTTTTAAGAGATGAATATACCCTACTGAATTCAGATAAGTTAACAAGTACAATGTACCTGTAAGAAGTGGAGAACAAGAGACTGTGAGCATTGGGTACATATAAGCTCTGAGGTGGGAAAACCCTTTCAGATGGGGAGTCTTCAATCCACTGATCCTTTACAAGCATTTTTAAAAATTGGACCATGTACTCCCTCTGGGAGAACTTTGTGCAAGAGAGAGGATTAGAGCTCAGATTCTTGGAACACACATTGTACATACCAGTAGCTTGAACATTATCAGAGACTGCTTTGTACAACTGTGGAGATTTGAAAAACTATGAATAATGAAAAAAATGAGATAATATGACCTACAATTTACAAGCTCAACATGTGCAATTGGTTGTACATACATGAAGAATTTAACTATTATAGTTTTTGTAGCTTAAATTTGTTTAAAGAGGAAAAAACTAGCATTGTGAGAATTAATACCTTAACAGTTTGATTGTAGCATATTTGAGTTCAAGCTTGTGGGGTGATGTGCATTACATCGCAGTCTCGATGTATCATTGTTTTCAGACGGAATCCTAAGTACTCAGGTTGACACTAAGTAGAAGGTCACATTGAGGATGACCTTCTGATCCCACAGCTTTCAGGGGCTGAATTTGTAGTTGTACACCATCACACCTACTCTGTGGTGTTGGGAATTGAATACCTGGTTCATGGCAGCTAGGCAAGCCCTATATTCACTGAGATATCCTTAGCTCTTATGTCTGTATTCACCACTGATCTCTGGCATTTCTAGAAGCAGACTATAAATTCTGCAATGACAGTAGAAGGGCCTCCTTGTCTTGATAATCATCCTTATGGCAATATTTGAATCTGACAAATTATATTTACAACTAATTGCTCCATCATTAATTGTCCAACCAGTATCATTAACAATAAGATGAAGATGTAAAAAGCCACACTTCCAACACATCTAAGGTAGCTACAGGTTTCTTAGACTTTAGCTAGCATTCTGAGAATTTATTCCTTTAGCTACATATATTGCTAAATATTGCTAAATACATGTGACTAAATATTGAGGGATCTGAATCTATGCTACTCTAGCCATAGTTTCTCAGGGGATGGGATTTACAGAGTCCAAACTTCAAGTTTCACCTATAAAACGGGAAGAATAATAGCAACTATCTATGCTTCTGTGAAGCTTAACTGAGAAAACTTATGATCATAAATGACTGAAATATCAACTGCTATCACTGTTCTCTGGCTTAGAGATATTTGAATTCTGTTTGTAATGAAAGAATTCAATGATTGGACAGTATTTATTTTTTACTAATGTTTTGTGTAGAATTAATAACCTGCAGTGTCAAGACAGCAGGATTCAAGACAGGAAAAGCCAGAGACAGAAAAGGAAACAGAATTTAATAAGCAGTGCTGAACTATATCTCAGAGTCTGTGCCTGGGGTCAGCTCCCACCCAGTGAAACTGACATAGTTTGAAAATGAAAACACATTCTTTGTTTTCAGAAATCCCCAAGGACATTTGAGTTTAGAGTTCCTTTTAAAGTTGTTTTGAATGCATTGTAGAAATTGTGTGTGTGTGTGTGTGTGTGTGTGTGTGTGTGTATGTGTGTGTTTGCCATTTCTCCTTCCCAGAAACATAAAGACAACCTTAGTGCCTTTTCTCCTATTATTTACTTTACTTCTTTTGAATATGTTTTGAATCGTTCTGTGCTATTTTAGATGTGATAGGAGGAAGTGGAAGTTGACTGCTATTTCAGTGGCCTTGTCAATCTGCAAATAAACCTTTTTTTGACATGGAAGTTTTTAAAATGAAAATTCAAGATCTGCTCAACTTTCCACATAGTACCAAAGTAGTGTTTTTAGCCCATGCTAAAAGTGCATTACAAGGACTAAAGAATGCAGTAAATTAATTCTCTGAGACTAAATAAACAGCCCAAAAGGAGTACAATTATTTCAATACCCAGAAACATGCATACTTTCTTTCTACTAACCAACCAATCAATCAAACACACATCAGATTCTCTATATAGCACCTTATGAGTTCTTAGTCTTGAATATTCTGTATGAGAAGGAAAAGGAAGTAGAAAGATAATAATAACAATCATTTGTACAACAAACTTATAATGGACCAAGCAGTGTCTTTGGGTCTATACTAGAGGACTTAAGATATAGAAACAGGGACACTTTCTCTGCTCTACCTCACTGCGGGAGCAGGAAGACTTCAAATCTCTTCCTGTGAATCTCATTCTATGTTTGAAAATTTATAAAGAACAGTGAGTGTCTGGAAAAGAGCCAAGAAGCCTAGCTAGTACCTCAACAGTCATTAACTGGCCCCATTGTCCTCTCAAACTCTGATGACAAGCTGTGAACATGTCCAGTGGTATCCAGACCCTTAGCCAGCAATTTATCAGTAGTTCCCCTCACCTTTTGACACTCTATAGTCTTCCTGTGACCAAAGGCTATCAGCATTGTCCTCCCCTATATCCTTCTCTGGGTAGATTTAAGCCCTGCTTCCCAGCATTTCTCAAGGGTTCTGGTTTTACACTCACATCCTGTTTCTCCGTGATTTCCTCATGGCTTGGTTTATACTTTTAAATTTACTGTTCCATGTTTTAGCTTTTCTATAACCTTATGTAAGCTTTGAATCCCAGAATTTTGGCTCTTTCTTCAATCCTAGCTTTTTACATGCCCCCATTAAATTATCAAGCATTGTTAACAGTTATGACTTTAACCTATATCCACATCACATCCTTTCCAGTTCTTTCCTCATGCCCATTTGCTATTTTATGAACACCAGCAGCATCTTCCTGACAGGAATTAGTTTGATGTCTATAACACAACTCAGTAGATCATTTCCAATCTATGTGTGCAGCATAGATTGATACTTTTTTAAGTACAAAATGTTTATGCCACTTTCTCTAATAGTCTTTAATGATGCCCTGAGTATGGTTTTGGAAAATATAGGTCTGTATTCTTGGCCCTTGTGGCCCTTCTAGTTTCACTTTTCATCCATTTGCAAGCAATACTAAACCTCTTTACACTGTCAAGAGATAGCAGGTCCTTTCATCATTCCATTTCCACTTGCTTTCTTTTTTTCTCTGTCTTGAATAGGGCCCTTGAATTCTGCATCTACATCTCCTCAAGTTTAGCCATATATTAAGTGGATGGATGGATGGATGGATGGATGGATGGATGGAGGATGTAAGGGGTTGACCTAATCTTCATTGCCCATGCTGAGGCCTACACAAGTTTTTCCTGTATGCGCTCACAGCATCTAGGCACACATTAGCAGTGCTCACACTCTGCTCTCATTAGTCACTTAAGAGGTTATGTTCTCCTCTGCATCACGGTAACTCAGAGGTCACTCACAACAACTTGCAGTTCCAGAACTACAAAGGATATGCAGTCAGTGCAAGGGAATCAAAGGACAAGAGAAAGGTAAGTGGTGTTCTTCTCCATTTGTGGATGCTTCTTCAAGTTGAACATGTGCTTCTGCTGAAAACGATAAACACAAAAATGTCAAAAAAATGTTGAAGTCAGAGGCTAAGTGTCCATCACCTAAAGAACAATGGCTGCTCATCTAAGAAGTGTGAGTCGTGTAGATACACAGTTCTATGTCCATTTGCCAGAACTGTGCAGCATCCTTCTCAAGAGGAATTAAATTAAGTGCTAGTTTTAAGTTTCATCCACAATGGTGGTTTGTCTTTCTCATCCATCAAACCCAATCACTGGAACCCAGAAAAAAAGGATGGCTCAATAGCAGATCAAAATAATTAATTCCAAATCACCTCTCCTCTTTTCAATTGGTCTTGTGTTGAAGGTCCTATAAAATTCCATACAGGATAGATCTTTACTAGAGAGATTAAGTAATTCCATATAGAAATACTCACCCTGGGTTAGCCATGTCCCTTTCCAGTCTTCTGAAGATGCCAACAGTTGAGCACAAAGATATTAACTCACTTTCTCATTTGAAAAATAACATGTCTCTACTGGTGTTTCTTTCTTTCTTTTCTTTTTTTTCTATTTTTAGAGACAGTGTTTCTCTGTGTAACAGCTCGGGCTGTCCTGGACTCGCTTTGTAGACCAGGCTGGCCTCGAACTCACAGAGATCTGCCTGCCTCTGCCTCCCAAGTGCTGGAATTAAAGGTGTGTGCCACCACCACCCGGCTCTACTGGTGTTTCTTAACTTCATTTATTTTTCCTCATTAATTTTATAAAATTCCATAAAAAGTGGTGCAAAAAATATCACTTTATTTAAGTAAAGCTAAATAAAACATATACTGTAAATTTAAAGATTAGAAACAGGCCCACAAAATTAAAACTACAGAAGAGTGGGATGTTTGGTAGTGAGAAAAAGTGAACGAAGGCATGTGGATCTTCATTCAATTATGAATGAAAGTGTACAGCCAAAGATGACACTGGTAATGATCTAATAAATATCTAAACTAGACCTATATGTCAGACACTGGGGCTGAATTTGGCTAGGTTCCATAATAAAGCAATTAACATAAAAGTAATGAAGTAGCTTGAAGTCTATTGAAAGAAAGGATTTGACATAAATATTTAACATACAGTCCAGGTCCTTAAGCTGGCAAGCCTTTACCTATCAAGAAACTCAACTCTAGTGAATGATTTGAGCCCGTGGACTCAGTGTGACAACTTTGCTATAATAGTAACCGTGGCAGGAATGGAAAAGACAGATAGACCCAAGCTTTTACCATCTCTCCTCCTGATTTCTCTTGCTTATTTTGAGCATCGGCAAAACGGCATAGTGATTATCATAGATCTTTCCATAGCATTGATTTAAGCATGCACTGAAATGAGTCTGCTGCTGTGTAGTCACCTGTGTCCCCAGCTCATACCTGCCTCTTCTTCCCTGCCTTCCATCTTGCATATCTCTGCAATGAGCATTTATCTTACTGTGCATCCCAGCTTCCTCTTCTCTTGTCAGTCTAGCAGGTGTTCTTTTCAGATTGCTTCCATTCCTCATTATTCATTTCAGGCTCTTTCTACTTTTCTGTCCATTTTTATGCTTCCCTTCCCCTGATATGTACCTCAGGCTTCAAGCCTCTCCATTTCTCAGGAATGATTCCTATTATTTGTCTACAGTTATTTCCCCCGTTATACTAGGCCTTAGAAAATACACCTGCTCAGCTTCTCCTTCTTCTTAAAGTCAGGGGTGTTCTCTATACTTCGGAGCAGTGGAAAATCAAAACTGTTTTGTTGTTGTTATTGTTGTTTGTTTGCTTGTTTTGTTTGCACAACTGCTCAAAGCCTGATGAAACCATCCTTCCTTTGTGACCATCCTAAGCTCTAAATGGTACCATTGCCTTTGACTTTTCAGAAATAAGTTCAATTAAAATGTTTTTGAAACTCTGTATCTTCAATTCTGCAACCAAAATATTTAGAATTTCTAATCACTTTATGCACTGTTTGCTTGTAGCTACTTGCTGGTGTGGAGGATCCCACAGAAGAATTTGAGCAAGTGTGTAAATTCAGCTCTACATGCATTTTAAATAGATTGTCATGGAGATGGAAGGAAGACAGACCCCTTTTACTTCCATAGTAATTCAAAGCCCCCCACCCCATGCAGATTTTCCTGTTGTTACATCAGCAACTTTGGGATGTGGAAAGCATGCATGCCCCTTTTAGACCTGGAGGAAGGACCCCAAGTGTGTGAAGTGTTCCATATTCAACTGTCCTCCAAACAGTAAATAAAAACAGAAATAGCTCAGGCAGTTTACATGTCATACCCTACAGCGCCCATGAAACAAAGATGGCACTTGTTTCTAAAGAAGAAATATCAGAGAAGTTAGAGAACCTTGATGACCCTCTATTCCCTACACATTTCTTCTTTAGGTATATCTTGGCATTTCCATGTTATTTTTAAGCTATGGATGTTGGAAGTTTGTGCAGTTTTGATTTTCCATTTTATAATTATAAAAATTTGATTATATATATGCATATATGTGTATGCATATGATACATATGTATGTATGTGTGTGTACGTGCATGCATGCATGCATGTGGGAGTGTGTGTGTGTGTGTGTGTGTGTGTGTGTGTGTGCGTGTGTGTGTATATACATACTATTATATTATTTTTTGTGGAATTTGAGGAAAAGATACTTGTGCCAAAACAATGCAGAGGCATGGAAATAGGCTCACAAAGGCAGAAACCTGAATGGATTCCTGAACCTCATAGTGACAGTAGTCTGTTAGAGATATTTCCACAACGCTGTCTTTTTATCAAATTCTAATTGAGATGTTTATTTTCTTGTCTATTCCAATACTGTAATAGTGCTCTCATTTTGTAAACTCCATTTCCTTACTTTTGATATAAATGTATGCTGTAACATGAACTGACTAACAACCAAGTTTTATTTTAAGTAAATACAATTTTTTTTTCTTTTGTAGGTGTAAGTAAATATTCTGGGGGTTAAGTGGAAGGAGTTTATACATAGCCTGCTTCTGGAATGAGCTTTTCATCATTCAGTATTTCTGCCTGTTATGTGCAATAT